>CM035103.1:17662627-17982267 GCA_020205505.1 Panax japonicus | reverse complement strand
GTGGGAATATATAAAACGTACTCAACCTGCCGCACTGAAGATGACTTGGGAGAATTTCCAAGAATTGTTCAACGACAAGTACTTTCCCGAAAGTATTCGGCACATGAAAGAGGTAGAGTTCATCAAGCTGGAGCAAAACAACATGACCGTGTCGCAGTACGGAGCCAAGTTTGCCGAGTTGTCCCGGTTTTTTGCGTCCCATTTGATTGATAATGAGGACTGAGAATGACGCGAATGTTCTAAGAGGTTTGAAACCCGAGATACGTCAACTATCTTATCTCTTATAAAACTATGTTTGTATCAGATGTTGTTAATAGGGCTCAGTTATTGTAACGCGATAATGAGTCAACCCAACCAAAAGAGAACTGCCGACAAAATGATAATACCTGTGATAACAGTCATCGAAAGCGGTGACACTAAGTGTGGAGGAATCTACATGCTAGAAAGGTAACCCACTCGTTGGTAATCATGGCCAAAATAATAAGAATGGACATTTTCAAGAAGAGGAGATTCAACAATTATGGAAAGACGTCAGCACCAGCACCCGTTGTTAAAAGAGAACGACCACCTATCATATGCTTCAAATACGGAGGGGAGGGACACATCAGTCCAAACTGCGTGATGCCGTCCAAAGCATGTTATAATTGTGGAAGAGAAGGTCACCTAGCCCAATTTTGTCGTTCACCGAAGACAAGTTCAGCTAGGATGAAGGCACCAAAGGACGCCCTAGAAAAGATAAAGCCTAGTAGTGCAAGAGAGAGAGCGTTTGTCGTGACCTCCCTGAAAGCAAGGAACCCAAACGAGGGTCATCACGGGTAAGCTTATCATAAACTCTATCGAAGTTTATACCTTATTGATACGGTTCTACCCATTCTTTTATTTCTCCTACTTGCGCTCAATGTTTAAATTTGACTCTGGAGAAATTAGACTTTGACTTATCTGTTGAAACTCCAATGGGAGAAACCTTCATTACATCCACTGTCATACCTGTCGATCTTATTTCATTGAAAATACTTGCATTTGACGTAATTTTAGGGATTGATTGGTTAACTACTTATCATACAAAAATTAATTGTTTTCCCAAGGTTGTTAGCTTTCATATTCCTAACCAACCTATTATGCGAATTCAAGCAACCAAACCATTAAAATAAATCATTGTCATTTGAAGCCATAAAGCTATTCATTTATTGAAAAATGAATGTCAAGCTTTCTTAGCTCATGTCACGGATCTAAACAAAAATACATCAGTTTTGAATGGTATTTTTATTGTTAATGAATTTCCTGACGTATTCGCTGAAGAACTTCCTGGCCTACCCCTAGAGTGTGAAATTGAATTTTATATCGACCTTGAACCCGGTACAAAACCTATTTCCAAAGCCCCATATCGAATGGCTCCTATTGAACTTCAGGAGTTAAAGACCCAACTGCAGGAATTGTTAGACATCGGTTTCATTCGTCTTAGTACTTCTCCTTGGGGTGCTCCTATTCTATTCGTGAAGAAGAAAGATGGGAGTATGCGACTTTGTATTGATTATCGGGAGTTGAATCATGTCACCATCAAAAATAGGTACCCATTGCCACGTATTGATGACCTATTTGACCAGTTGCAAGGCGCCAAATTCTTTTCAAAGATTTATCTTCGTTCCGGATATCACCAATTGAAGATTAGAACCGATGACATTCCAAAGACAGCTTTCAGAACTCGTACGGGCATTATAAATTCCTAGTCATGTCTTTTGAATTGACTAATGCTCTTGATGCCTTCATGGATATGATGAACCGAGTATTCAAGGAATATTTGGATCACTTTGTGGTCGTCTTTATTGAAGACATCCTTATTTATTCCAAAAGCCGTGAAGATCATGAGTAATAGTTGAGGTTGATACTTCAAAGCTTCGTGAATATAAGCTTTATGCAAGTTGAAGAAATACGAGTTCTGGCTTGAGAAAGTAGCATTCCTTTGGCACGTGGTATGAAGTCATGGAATATCTGTTGACCCAACAAAGATTGAAGCTATTCAAAGATGGGAGAAACCTAAATTAGTGACCGAAGTACGTAGCTTTCTTGGCTTAGTTGGTTATAATCAGAGATTCGTAGAAGGTTTTCTCAAATCGCTACTCCCTTAACTCAGGTGACTCAGAAAGATAAAAAATTTGGTTGGAACGAGGAATGTGAGAAGAGTTTTCAAGAACTCAAGAGGAGACTCATTCAGCACCTATTTTGACAATACCATCTGGCTCGAAGGGATTTGTCATCTACAGTGATGCTTCAGGCAAAGGGTTAGGATGTGTTCTCATGCAACATGGGAAAGTCATAGCCTATGCCTCTCGACAACTCAAAGAATATGAGAGGAATTATCCTACTCGTGATCTAGAGTTGACAACTGTTGTTTTTGCACTAAAGATTTGGAGGCATTACTTGTATGGAGAGAAAGTGGAGATCTTTACGGATCATAAAAGCCTCAAATATTTCTTCACTAAAAAGGAAATCAACATGCGACAACAATGTTGGCTTGAACTGTTGAAAGATTATGATAATACCATCCAATACCATCCTGGAAAAGCAAACGTGGTAGCTAACACATTGAGTAGAAGATCATATGCGGGTACGAGTGCGATATTATCAACGCAGAGGCCCATTTTGTGTGACTTGCAAAGGATGGAGATAGAGATAAAGACCCCAAGGACCCACGTGATGATGAAAAATATACGAGTAGAACCAACTTTAATCTATAAAGTTAAAGCTGCTCAAGCTACAGACCTAGAGCTGATGCATATGAGGAAGAAAGTACAAGAAGGTGCTATGCCGGAAGCAAGAATCGATGAAGAAAGAATACTTTGAGTTGACTCCAGACTTTGTGTTCCTAACGATCCTGAGTTAAAGTATAAAATTATGAAGGAAGCGCACAACACACCGTTTGCAATCCATCCCGGGAGTACCAAAATGTATCGTGATCTTTGTCATATATTTTGGTGGAGCAATATGAAGAGAGAGATAGCACTTTTTATCTCAAGGTGTCTAACTTATCAACGAGTCAAGGCGGAGCATCAAGCACCAAAAGGTCCATTGCAACCACTTGAAATTCCAGAATGAAAGTGGGAGCACATTACCATAGATTTCGTTATTGGTCTTCCCAAGGTTTCTCAAGGCATAGATGCAATTTGGGTCATTGTTGATAGATTGACCAAGTCTGCTTATTTCTTACCAATACGAGAAACTTATATACTTGAACATCTTGCTCGTATGTACATAAATGAGATTGTAAGACTGCATGGTATGCCAGTATCCATAGTTTCTGATCGAGACCCAAGATTCACTTCACGAATTTGGGTTAGTTTACAAAAAGCTATGGGCATGAATTTACGATTTAGTTCAACATATCATCCTCAGACGGATGGACAATCAGAGAGGACTATTCAAACTCTTGAAGATTTATTAAGACTCTGTGTCCTTGACTTCAAGGGAAGTTAGGACAAGTTCTTACCATTGGTGGAGTTTTCTTACAACAACAGTTATCAAACAAGTATTGGCATGGCTCCATTCGAGGCGTTGTATGGAATAAAGTGTCGTTCTCCAATATGATGTGATGAGGTGGGTGAAGCAACATTGTTGGGATTAGAGTTGGTACGTATGACTACGGAAAAGATTCAAACGATCCGACAACGTATAAAAACCTCACAAGACCGACAAAAGAGTTATGCTGATCTTCATTGAAAGGACGTGGAATTCGATATTGGAGATCATGTGTTGTTACGTGTTGCTCCATGGAGGAGTTACGAGATTTGGAAAGAGAGGAAAACTAAATCCTCGATTCATTAGCCCATTTTTAATCCTCGATCGAGTAGGGACTGTAGCCTATAGACTTGCTTTACCGCCAAGTATGTCTCATGTTCATAATGTTTTTCATATATCCATATTACGTAAATATGTAAAATACCCAAACCACATTATTGAGTTAGAACCGGATGAAATAGCAGAAGATTTAACGTATGAAGAGGCTCCTGTTCAAATCTTGGATAAGAAGGAACATATTCTACGCTCCAAGGTTATACCTCAAGTCAAAGTTTTATGGAGGAATCACGATGTTGAGAAAATGACTTGGGAGTTAGAATCTGAAATGAAATCAAGGTATCCTTACCTCTTCAACATACCAGGTACATACCCTAATTTCGAGGGTGAAATTTCATAAGAAGGGGAGATTGTAAGACCCCAACTTTTATGAATAAGGATGAATTTTCTAAAATTATAATTTTTGAATATTATGGAATGTATTTGATATAATGTTATAGTTGTGGGTAATAGTTATAAATTTTGTAAAGTACGCAAGTTGTTATATAATATTCGATTGGTTGGGGAATATTCATTTTAACAGGAAATATTCGTACGACAGCACAATCATTGGTGGACCCCACAATGAAATTATTGTTGTATTGAAAAAACGATAAAATATTTTATGAAAATAACGGCGGAAGTTTTATCGTTAACTGTTGAAACACCTGGTGTTAAAAGTACAGGAATACGCGTGGTTGCATAGTAGCACACGGCATTGATTATTGATGCTTACGTGAGAAGTCACTCAGTTTTGTTCAATTACTGTTTCAGTAATTGTTGCAAAGTATCTCACGTTAATTGATTCAATTATTGTCGATATTTTATATATTATTAAATCAATAATTAAGACGACAAAGTTATTAATATTATTATTTGCGATATTAACGATGTCTAGAAGTTCTGCCAAGGAGAAGTTTGGTCACCTAATTGCGCGCCAATAGGGAAAAATCCTTATTGGAAAGCCCCCTCTTTCCTAGGAACGACCTAGTCGATTAATAATGTGAATTATAATAATGATGATGGAGTTTTGTTTTATTAGTATTATTAATGTAATAAAACAGATTACTTTTATAAAGTTATTCTTTTTATTAGACTATAAATAGAATACATTATATTCTATTATGCATAGTATTTTGCATAGTAAAATCTTTTTATATAAAACATAATACTTTTATAAAGTTATTCATTTTATTAGACTATAAATAGAATATAATATATTTTATTACGCATAGTGTTTGCATAATGCCTGTATAGTATTTTGCATAGTAAAATCTTTTTATATAAAACAAAATACTTTTATAAAGTTATTCATTTTATTAGATTATAAATAGAATATATTATATTTTATTTAAAAGATTTTGTTTTATTAGAATATTTTATAGTAAATAAATCTGGACCGTCCGTTTAAAAGTAAATCAATATGGACCGTTCAGGAATTAGTTACTATTCAGTCTATTCTCCTATAAATAGAACCTCACTCCTTCATTATTTCTTACGAATTCACTGAAAAGAAACTATAGAGAGAAAGAAGAAAAGTATTCTACTACTTCACTACTCCTATATCTAGTTGTTTTAAGGTAAGGTGTATTATTTCGTTTGTATTCATGAAGAGAATTATTTTCTTTCAATACTCGTAAGGGGTATTATTTCTTTCGTATTCATGAAGAGAACTTCAGTTATTCTATTTTTTATTCTGTTGGAATAACCTGTATACGCGGTCTACCCTATACTTGGTGAAATTCTTCTGTTATTCCATTATTTATCATTATGTTGGAATAACCTGTCTATGCGAAGTACCGCATACATGGTGAAATTCTTCTGTTATTCCATTCTTTATTATTCTGTTGGAACATCCTGTCTGTTCGTTTACGTATGACCTGGTTCCGTTATTTATTATTCTGTTAGAACATCCTATCGGTGCGAATTTCGCCTGACCTAGTTTCTTTATTTATTATTCTGTTGGAATATCCTGTCTGTGCGTTTACGTATGACCTGGTTCTGTTATTTATTATTCTATTAAAATAACCTGTCTATGCGGTTTATCGCATGCCTGGTGATTTTTTTGTTATTCCATTCTTTATTATACTCAGTTGGTTAATGTTTTGACTTTTATACTCCATGAAATTAGTGGAATATCCTTGATATTTGCGCTTCATCCAGTATCTTTTTATGGAAATATTCTTCTGAGCATTCTTGAATTTTTTTTCTACAAAGAAGTATCATGTTGACAATTTAGACGTTATTAGTTCCTGGATAAATTATTTCTTGAACTTGTTTTATTGAATTCTTATATCATTGTCATCATCCTCATGTTTATTTTATGTTAAAAGTCATCTGTGGCCTGTAGTGCATAGATGGACTTGGTATGATTATGACCAGGGATTAATCGGTATAATCATGACCGTAATGTTACAAATGATGTGGTAAAAGTCCTCATTGGCCCGTAGTGCATTGATGGACAATTGTTGGCATGATCATGACCATTGATGAATAGACGAATATCCTTGGCCCGTAGTGCATGGATAATTTGTGGTTGTGATACTAATGAATATCCTTAGCCGTAGTGCAAGGATGATGTGGATTATTTATTAAGCTGAGTCCCAGCGATAAAAGTGATGAAAAACCTTTTAAATCATAAAAGATAGTAGATTTTATTCTCTACTTGATTCTTTTAATGGATTGCTTGTTCCGCTGCAGTTAAACTTGATGTTTGTTATATTGTATTAGTTTAACACTATTGAAGGTTAACGATAATTTATTCTGTATTATCTTAGTAGTAATATTTCTTACTGGGCTAGTTGAGCTCACCCTTTTACTTTCATTGTTCTTTTCAAGAAATGAGAACGTAGCAAGGACTAGTCGGGGAACGGAGTGACGGTCCAGATAATAGCATTAGTAGTCCTCATTATTCTGTTAAATAGTGTGATAATAAATGTAATGAGGAATCAATTGAGTGTGGATATTATCTAGATGACAGTATTTGTATTAAAACTCACAACATATGTTTTGTCGTATTTTACACGACTGTTGTATAATTAAGTTGTATTTGAATTTTGTACCATATATTTGGCGACTCAAGATAGGTGATGTATACATATTTTGGGGGCGTCACTGTTGTGGTTCCTCCAAAGAACTTTTACAGAATGTATAACCCTATTTCGCAATTTCTGCTCTTTTCTATCTAAAATTTCAACCTGAATTTCCTCGTACGACAAATCCTTTTTGACCTGAATTGGCTCGTACGATATCACGTGCTTGTAATCCGGCTTATATGGTCGTAGCACTGACATGTGAAACACATTATGAATATGTTCCAGTTCAGGAGGTAGAGCTACCTCGTACGCCACTTCGCCTATCTTCCTCAAGATCTCGAAGGGTCCAATAAATCTCGGACTCAATTTACCTTTCTTTCCAAACCTTATCTTCCCTTTCCAGGAAGATACTTTCAAAAATGCATAGCTTCCCACTTCAAAATCTCTCTTCTGGCGATGTAAGTCTGCATACTTCTTTTGGCGATCTTGAGCTACTACCAGCTGGGCTCTTATCACCTTGATGATCTCTACAGTCTGCAGCATCAGTTCTGGTCCCAACAGTAGACATTCACCCACTTCATCCCAGCATAAGGGCGTTCTACATTTCTTCCCATACAGTACTTCGTACGGTGGCATTCCAATGCTGGCGTGATAGCTATTGTTGTATGCAAACTCTACTAATGGAAGATGATCCTCCCAGCTACTCTTGAAGTCCATCACATAAGCTCTGAGCATGTCTTCAAGCGTTTGAATCGTTCTCTCGCTTTGTCCATCGGTCTGCGGATGATACGCGGTGCTCATCCATAGCTGCGTCCCCATTCTTTCTTAAAGACTCTTCCAGAAGTTTGACGTGAATCGCGGATCTCTATCTAATACAATAGATACTAGTACGCCATGTCTCAAGATAATTTCTTTGATATATAATTTGGCTAGCTGGTCCAAACTATACACGATCTTGATCGACAAAAAGTAAGCCGACTTTGTAAGACGATCTACAATCACCCATATGGTGTCGTGCCCTTTTTGCGTTACTGGAAGTCCCACCAAAAAATCCATCGTGATGTGCTCTCATTTCCATTCTGGGATCTCTAAAGGCTGTAGTAATCCACTCGGTCATTGATGCTCTGCCTTGACTCTCTGACAAGTTAGACATCTGCTGACGCATTTTGCAACCTCTCTCTTCATATTTGGTCACCAAAAGTGTTGACGTAAATCTTGATACATCTTTGTGCTTCCAGGGTGTATTGAGTACCTTGTACTATGCGCTTCTTGCAAAATCTCTTTTCTTAGTTCTAGTACTAACGGCACACAAATTCGTCCTTCGAATCTCAGCAGTCCGGTGGCATCAATCTTGTATTTCAATTCATCCCCTTCAGCTAACCGCTTCTTGATGTTGTTGCAATCTTCGTCCTTCTCTTAAGCCTCTTTAACCATATCTAATAAAGTCGGGTTCGCTGCCACTGTAAATAATTTCTCATTGGTCTCCACCGGATACTTAACCTCTAAGTCAAGTCGTTCGAAATCTTTCACCAATTTCTCTTGAATGGTTAACTTCAGTAACTTCTCTCTGCCTTTTCTACTCAGGGCATTTGCCACTACATTTGCTTTGGCTGGATGGTATAGAATCTCACAATCATAATCCTTGATCAATTCTAGCCATCGGCGCTGCCTCATATTTAGCTCCTTCTGCGTAAAGATATACTTCAGACTCTTGTGATCCGTATATATCTCACACTTTTTGCCATACAAATAGTGCCTCCAAATCTTCAAGGCAAAAACTACTGTTGCTAACTCCAGGTCATGAGTCGGATAACCCTTCTCATAGTCCTTCAGCTATCGTGAAGCGTACACAATGACCTTCACATGCTGCATCAGTACACAGCCAAGACCCTTGTGTGACGCATCACTATACACTACAAATCCTCATGTGTTTTCTGGTAAAGCCAACACAGGTGCTTGACTGAGCCTCTTCTTCAATTCCATGAAACTCTCTTCACATTTCTCCGTCCAAACGAACTTCACCGTCTTTCTAGTAAGGTTGGTCAACGGCGATGCTATCTTTGAAAAATCTTGGATGAATCTCCGATAGTATCCTGCTAATCCCAAGAAACTCCTAATTTCTATCGGCATCTTTGGCTATTCCTAGTTGATAACCGCTTCTACTTTTGCTGGATCCACCGAAACACCATCTTTGTCGATAACGTGACCCAAAAACTGCACTCTCCGCAACCAAAACTCACACTTGGAGAACTTTGTATACAACTTTTACCTCCTTAATGTCTCCAACACTATCCTTAGATGTTTAGCGTGTTCTTCCTCCGTCTCTGAATATACCAGAATGTCATCGATGAACACGACAACAAACTTATCCAAATACTATTTAAACACTCTGTTCATCAAGTCCATGAATGCTGCTGGCGCATTCGTCAATCCAAAAGACATTACCAGAAACTCAAAGTGTCCATACCAAGTTCTGAATGCTGTCTTTGGAACATCCTCCTGCCTCACCTTCAGTTGGTGATAACCGGTTCTCAAGTCGATTTTTGAAAAGTATCTCGCCCCCTTCAACTGATAAAACAAATCGTCGATCCTGGGCAACGAGTACTTGTTCTTAATGGTGACCTTGTTCAAATCTCGACAGTCGATACAAAGCCTTAATGACCCATCCATCTTCTTTACGAATAAGACTGGTGCTCCCCACGGTGATACGCTCGGTCGAATGTATCCCTTATCTAATAACTCTTGTAGTTGAACCATCAGTTCCTTCATTTCTACTGGAGCCATACGATACGGCGCTTTGGATACCGGTGATGTTCTTGGTGCCAAATCGATAACAAACTCAACCTCTCTATCTGGTGGCAATCCCGAAATCTCATCTGGGAAGAAATCAACGAATTCCCTTACAATAGGTATCTGACCCAGTTCACCCTCGACTCTGCGGGTATCCACAACGTGAGCCAAATAACCTATACAACCCTTCCTAAGCAACTTCTTTGCTTGCATCATCGTCAGACAACAAGATTGTCTCGGTGATTTACTGCCATGAAATACCACCATTGACTTATTAGGAGTCTTTAGGTGTACGCATTTTTTCTTACAGTCAATGACCGCTCCATGACTTGATAACCAATCCATTTTGAGGATTACATCAAACTCTCCAAGACGAATCGGTATCAAATCCACGTTAAGCTTAAACCCTCTTACATCGGTACAACAGTTCCAATGGATGTAGTCTACAGGGATAATTTCTTTGTTTGCTACTTCTACATTCATTGGGTGTTCTAATAGTTCATGAGGTAAACTTAATCTTTGAGCAGATTCATCAGATACGAAAGAACATGAAGCTCCCGAATCGAATAACACATAGGCATTTATATCGTTGATCGGAATTATACCTAACACCACCTCCCTGGATGCCACGACATCTTGCACTGTCATATTGAATGTCCTCGCTGTCGGCTTGTTTGGCTAGGCTGGTCCTCCACTGGTTGTCCTAGTGTTATTTCCCCTGTTGCCGTTTTTACCATCCGTGCTTTTCTTCTTCAGGCAATCCTTGATCCGATGTCCCACCTTCTACTTACTTCTAGTTCTTCTCCCGATTGTACTTTGAGATCGCTTCGCTTCCACCTTTCGCTATGAGAGCCTTCTCCAACAGAGTTGAGAATGACGCAATTTGTAAAACCGCTACCTTACTATAAATCCATGGCTTTAGTCCATTTTTGAACCTTCTTGCTTTCCTCACCTCCGTGTCCACCTGATGTGGAGCGAATCTGGCCAATTCATTGAACTTCGCAGCGTACTCTGACACCGACATATTCTCCTATTTCAATTCCAAAAACTTGATCTCCATTCTCGCTTGTGTACTCTCAGGGAAGTAGTTCCTAAAGAACAACGTCTTGAACGCTTCCCAAGTCACGATTCTAGTCCCGACTTTGTTCTGGTTGGCCTCCCGCCAGTAGTTAGCCTCACCCTTCATTAAGTAGGTAGCAAAATTTTTTTTATGCTCTTCTGCTACTCTAGCAATAATGAAGGCCTTCTCAATCTCCTTTATCCAGGCCTGTGTCTCAATCTCCTTTATCCACGCCTTGAAGTCCTTAAAGTTGACTAGTTGGTTTCCTGCCTGATTTCCTGCAAGTTGACCTTGACTCCTCTTAGCTTCAGCCATCATGTTGATAAAGTCTTGCATTGGGTTTGGTTGAGCTCCCGCTGCATTATTAACTGACTCTTCGATCTTTTGGTTCCTTAGTACACGTCTGGGCGGCATTATCTAGTGATACAAAATTCTAACACGTTACTCGGGTTTATTATCAAATAAGTACTTAGCATGTAATACGCTACTGTATTCAAACAATCAGATGATCATTATGTGAGAGTTTTAAATTACCAAGATTTGGAAGTCTTTCTTCCTAATTAGTGGGTTAAATTTGTTTTTTTTAAAAAATTTCTAATTCAGTCTACTGGATTCACATAACATTAAATAGACAATTTACTATTTAAATTTTCCAACACATATTATAATAATAAAGCATTTATATTCATATATCAATCTTCAGTGTCTCACATGTTCAATACAGGTATATTTTTATAAATGCTACTATCCCATTTTAAACACAAAAGATGGGATTAACTCAAAATGATACTCCTCTACAAACACAATAGGGATACTACCTAACTACCTACTACCTCACGCCTGTCGAGGTTTACATCAACATAAAAACCCTATTACATAAAAGGGATACTAATACATCTATCTACAACTGGTCCATAGCATAATCATCACTGGTGGCCCTTCTGGGTCACCTGAATAGGCTCCTGGGGAAACAACCCCTCCATAACTTTACGCCAAATGGATCAACTCGATTCCCCTATCTCCACGCGAGGCCTAACACTCAGTCCCTTCTGGCTCTGGAAGGCTGCATCAAGCGCTAGCCCTAGTGTCTTTATCCTGGTATCTTTCGCCGGTGGCTCACCTTCCAACTAGTCAACCCTCTTAGCTGCATTATAACATGCTTCATCCGTCCTAGTCCTCTCCATCCTTTCCACCTTAAGGTCAACAATTAAGGCTTAAGCTGCACCCTCAGCATCCCAACTTGCAACTCTTACTCATCCAACTTTCCCTTTTGTTCGACTACCTCCATCTGTACTTGATAAGCCGCATCCTTATATTGACCTTTTGTGAACTGGAGTGTGTGGTTTTTAACCTCTAGCTCTCCCACTCTGCCTTCTAATTGATTGATTCTCCTCAACAAATCCCCTATCGGAGGACCATGAGGGGCTTCTTCCGTGACCTCACACTCAATGGGCTCTTGCTCCACTGAGTGTCTTCCCTAGTGTTCTTCAGACATCCTACAAACACCATAAATAAAACCAACATCAGTACCACAATAAAATATATTCATTGATAAAATGAAATGATATTTTATTTAGTACAACTGAAACTCAGTGGATCCCTTTAACCCATCATCTACATACTCTATATGAGTTTTCTACTAAGGTTATATCCTAGGTTTCGTATTCTTAATGTTTATAATCTACAGCTTTGATACCAACCTGTGACGCCCCCAAATCCAGGTTCTCTAACCTCAGATTCGGTGCTCACGATCTATCATCATCATAAGCATTCTATATCATCAATGGGCTCTTGCTCCACTGAGTGTCTGCCCTAGTGTTCTTCAGACATCCTACAAACACCATAAATAAAACCAACATCAGTACCACAATAAAATATATTCATTGATAAAATGAAATGATATTTTATTTAGTACAACTGAAACTCGATGGATCCCCTTAACCCATCATGTACATACTCTATATGAGTTTTCTACTAAGGTTATATCCTAGGTTTCGTATTCTTAATGTTTATAACCTACAACTTTGATACCAACCTGTGACGCCCCCAAATCCAGGTTCTCTAACCTCAGATTCGGTGCTCACGATCTATCATCATCATAAGCATTCTATAACTATTACGGAATAATAAACATACATTGTTCTTTATATTAAAGTTTCATAACATGGTCCCAAGATCTTCTTAACCTTAACTTAAACACACCATTCATATTACAAAAGGTTTACATAAGAAAATCCATCAGATAATAACAACTAACATTCATTCTAAACTATTCTTGGATCTTGCCCTTACCTTTGTCCTTTGTATTGGATCCTTCAGGCTTAACTGAAATAAATGTCATGATATAGCAAGGGTAAGCAACTAATTTTCTTAGCAAGTTTATATACAAGGGAGATATATCATGACTAGAATGAAGTTTTTCTTTCAATATTCAACAATAATATAAGATTGTGAAGGAACATGAATTAATTATCAACAATTGTATATTCAAATAATTGAATAATGTGTACTTAGTGGTTTTGAAATAACCATGAACATTTTCCAAGGTTCTCAGTCATTTAAAATAGACCTCTTAATAAGTTTTGGTATTCAAGGGGATCAACCTTTTATACCCCATGATTTATGCATAAACATTTAATAATCCTGCATCGATATCATGCCTTAATCAAATTCGTCTTTTTCTCGGTCAAGAGTTCTTATCATAACAATTTAATAAGAACAACTTTTTAAAACACATTTGATTTAATAAATTTAAACATGGTTGATCTAGCTGATACAATTAGCATAGATCTATCTCATAAACAGTTCATGAATGAAAGAACTTTAATTTAATTCACAGTTCAATAATAATAGAACAGGAATTCAATTGCACAAAGTGAGAATTTCAATAATCATTATAGATGTGAATAATCATTAATAATTATTCACTAACATGTTTTGAAAATAATAACTCGAGTTTGAGTTAGGAAACTTGCCTCGTTTGTAGTCTACGGCTTCACAATTAAATTATAATCGCTAGACAGTTTAATTATCTTCCTTTAAGAGACCTATAGTTAATCTTTCAATTAGTCATAGCGTAACATTAGATTATGCAATCACATAGATATTATATATTACAATTAGTTCTTAGAAATATTATCCTACCTCGATAATGTATGTTACTATTAAATAACAAATACCTTTAATTCACTTAATATTATTAATCTTGATAATATTTAATTCACCTCTTAGTATTATTAGTTCACTAATAATACTTTTATTCGCTTACTAATATTATTTACATCTTAATAATATTTTAGTACATTACTAACATTATTAATCCCCTTAATAATATTTTAATCATTCATTAATATTATTACTTTAATAATATCTTACTTATGCTTTAGTATCATTAATCAATAATAATACTTTTATTCATTTACCAATAGAATTAATATTTTATTCATTTACTACTATTAATAATTATTTAATAATATTTTATTCCTTTACTAATGTTATTACATTAAAAACATTTTATTTAATCTCGAATATTATTATTTACTTAATAATATTTTAATCATACAATAATACTTTAATTTAATATTATTAATCTTTTAATAATATTTTAATCTCTGATTAATATTTTAATCTAATATTATTAATCATTTAATAATACTTTAATCATTTATTAATGCTTAAAACAAATATTATTAATCATTAAATAATATTTTAATGAAGTTTTAATCTTAATATTTTTATTTACTTAACAATATCATATTATAATATTATTAATATCATAATAATATTTTAATAATTTATTAGATCAATAAACAATATATTCTAATTGTTCACCTTTTTATTAAACCACTTATTTAATATCCATAAAAGGTCATAAATAATATTTCTTATTATAAATTATCAAAATACCCTAAAATAGTCATAATATTATATATTATGAGCATTCCAACATTAAAATCACATTTTTCTTATTTAAGACATCATTTAACTATTTATTTCCTTTTATTCATAACTTAATCATTTTAAGGAAAAATAGCAAACTGATTCCAAAAATTATTCTTTTCTGGATTTGGACAGTATATGACCCAACAATGATTCCCAAATTTTTCTGGAATTTTAGAAAATGATTTACTAATTTTAAAGTGCCCAAAACACTTGGATTTTGCTTCATTTTTCATAAATCGAGTTTTATTCATTAAACTCTGAAATTTTCAGGTATACTCTCATAACATATATGAACCTACTGTAAAATTTTCGAATTTTTCCCATGTATACACTGTGAGAAATTCTAGTGTTAATATTTAGGAGTCCTTTATGGAAATAGCCATTACGCACAACCTATAAATCGAAACGTGTCTGTTCTTTTTTCTACACGTAGATAACTTCTTAAGGTACGTCTGTGGCTTTTTCCAGATTTTTAAAAAACATGAAACTATCCGAAATAGTCCTAAGAAAAATGGGAATAGTAGCTTTTTATGGTTTTGAAACCTTAACTTTCTTTGTGGACTGTTTTGGGGAAAATGACCTCCATGGCTTCAATACATACTATATTTGTGTTCTACCACTTGGGTTTACTAGATAACTCATGTATCTAGCAGCCCCCCATCGACGGATCACAAATTTAAGTTGTAAAACTTGAGTTACACAAGATTTAGTGGAAGAAAAATAAGGGTTTCACCCCTTGGAGAACTTATGCTCATTTCCTTCCTCTAAACCTTTGATCTAACACTCAAGATACTTAGTTCCATACATGATGATATGTAGAACTAGGGTATCTTGAGTATTAGTTCATAACCCCAACAAAACTTGCTATAACACAAAATAGAAGAAGAAGAAGATGAAGATTAGGTTATACCTTGATTTTGTGGCAACCTTCCTTGATTTACCAAAGTAGAGTATAAACTTAGGGTGCATAATCAAACTAGCACACCTCTCTCTCTCTCACTAAAACCCGAACCCTCTCTCTCTTTCCTCTCTTGTATGTTGCTAGCTTAGGAGAAAAAGAAGAAGAAGAATGATAAGAGAAATGGAAATGTCTAGCAAATGAATGTTGTGATTAAACTATTATCCCCCATACTTTGGTTGTCCCATGGATAAAAGACTTCACCTTATCTCTTTCAATTAAGCCTAATCATGTGATTAAGGGTGATAATTAAGCTTTCCACCAATGGGAGCATGACACACTTGTCCTTGTGTGTAAGACTTCTACTTATGGAATTTGATTAGCTTAATTTTGTTGCCTTAAATGGCCTAATGTGGCCGGTCCCCCTTTCCCCAATATCTACTCCATTTTGCATTTATTTTAATGCACAAATTTGATTAATCAAAAGTCTAAAATACCCTTAATCAAGTGGGCTAAGTATTGGTTTGCATTTTATTTCTTTTGGGAGTCTCCTTTAATATTTTTGGGCTACGTAATAAACATAGTCTAACAATTTTAATATATGTTACCCAAATTGTTTATTTAGGATTTACATACCCAAATTGCCTCGCATTGATGACCTGTTTGACCAGTTGAAAGGTGCCAAATTCTTTTCACAAATAGTTCTTCATTCCAGATATCATCAGTTAAAGATTAAAACTGATGAAATTTCAAAGACTGCTTTCAGAACTCGGTACGGGCATTACGAAATCTTAGTCATGTCTTTTGGATTGACTAATGCTTCTGCAGCCTTCATGGATATGATGAACTGAATATTCAAGGAGTATTTAGATCATTTTGTAGTTATTATTATTGATGACATCCTCATATACTCCAAAAGCCGTGAAGATCATGAATAACACTTAAGGTTGATATTCCAAAAGCTTTGTGAAAACAAGCTATATGCTAAGTTAATGAAATGCGAGTTTTGGCTTGAGGAAGTAGCATTCCTTGGGCACGCGATATCAAATCACAAAATATCTATTGACCTAGCGAAGATTAAAGCAATACAAAGCTGGGAACAACCTAAGTCAGTAACCAAACTACGTAGCTTTCTGGGCTTAGCTAGTTATTTTCGGAGATTCGTGGAAGGTTTTTCTCGAATTGCTACTCCATTAACTTATCTGACTCGAAAAGATACAAAATTCAGTTGGAGCGAGGAATGTGAAAGTTTTCAAGAACTCAAGAGGAGACTCATTTCAGAACCTATTCTGCCAATACCATCTGGTTCGGAGGGATTTGTCATATACAACTATGCTTCAGGTAGAGGGTAAGGATGTGTTCTCATGCAATATGGAAAAGTCATAGCATATGCCTCATGACAACTCAAAGAATATGAGAGGAATTATCCTATTCATGATCTAGAGTTGACAACAGTCGTTTTCGCACTAAAGATATGGAGACATTACCTGTATGGGGAGAAAGTGGAGATCTAAATATATCATAAAAGCCTCAAATATTTCTTCACTCAGAAGGAACTTAACATGCAGCAACGACGATGGCTCGAGCTGTTAAAAGATTACAATCATACCATTCAATACCATCTTAAAAAAGCTAACGTGGTAGCTGACGCGTTGAGTAGAAGATCATATGCGGGTACGAGTGCGATATTGTCAATGCAAAGGCCCATTTTGTATGACTTGCAAAGGATGAAGATAGAGTTAAAGACTCCAGGGACCCATGTGATGATATCAAATATACGAGTAAAACCGACTTTAATCGATAAAGTTAAAGTTTCTCAATCTACAAACCTAGAGTTGATGTGTATTAAGAAGAAAGTACAAGAAGGTGCTATTTCGGAAGCATTAATCGATGAAGAAGAAATACTTTGAGTCAACTCCAGACTTTGTGTTCTTAATGACTCTGATTTGAAGTATAAAATCATGATGGAGGCACACAATACACCGTTTGTAATCCATCTTGGGAATACCAAAATGTATCGTGATCTTCGACATACATTTTGGTGGAACAGTATGTAAAGAGAGATTGCAGAGTTTATCTCAAGGTGTCTAACTCGTCAACGTGTCAAGGCAGAGTATCGAGTGCCAAAAGGTCCATTGCAACCACTTGAAATTCTAGAATGGAAGTGGAAGTATATTACCATGGATTTCGTTACTGGTCTTCCCAAGGTTTCTCAAGGCATAGATGCAATTTGGGTCATTATTGATAGATTAACCAAGTCTGCTCATTTCTTACCTATACGAGAAACTTATTCACTTGAACGTCCTACTGTATATATATATAAATGAGATTGTAAGACTGCATGGTATGCCAATATCTATAGATTCTGATCGAGACCTAAGATTCACTTCACGATTTTGGGTTAATTTGCGGAAAGCTATGGGCACAGATTTACGATTTAGTTCAGTATATCATCCTCAGACAGACGGGAAATCGAAGAGGACTATTCAAACTCTTGAAGATTTATTAAGACTCTATGTCATTGACTTTAATGGAAGTAGGGACGAGTTCTTGCCATTAGTGGAATTCTCCTACAACAACATTTATCAAGCAAGTATAGGCATGGCTCCATTCGAGGCGTTGTATGGATGCAAATGTCATTCTCCAGTATGCTGGAATGAGGTGAGTGAAGCAATGTTGTTAGGACCGAAATTGGTATGCATGACTACGTAAAAGATTCAAATGATCCGACAACGTATAAAAACCTCACAAGATTGACAAAAGAGTTATGCTGATCTTAATCGAAGGGACGTGGAATTCAATGTTGGAGATCATGTGTTATTACGTGTTGTTCCATGGAAAGGAGTTACAAGATTTGGAAAGAGAGAAAAACTCAATCCTCAATTCGTTGGCCCATTTGAAATTCTCGATCGAATAGGCACTGTGGCCTATAGACTCGTCTTACCGCCAAGTATATCTCGTGTTCATAACATTTTTCACATATCTATGTTACGTAAATATGTGAAAGACCCAAACCACATTATTAAGTTAGAACTAGACGAGATAGCAGAAGATTTAATGTATGAAGATGTACTTGTTAAAATCTTGAATAAGAAAGAGCATATTTTACGCTCTAATGTTATACCTCAAGTAAAAGTTTTGTGGAGAAACCACGATATTGAGAAAATGACCTGAGAGTTAGAATCTGAAATGAAATCAGGGTATCCTCACCTCTTCGACATACCATGTATGTACGCCAATTTCGAGGATGAAATTTCATAAGAAGGGGAAGATGTAAGACCCCAACTTTTATGAATAAAGATTAATTTTTCTCTAAATATTATTCTTGAATATTAAGGTATGGATTTGATGTTAATGTTATAGTTGTGGGTAATATTTAAAAATTTTGCAAAGTAAGCAAGTTGTCATAAAATTATCGTTTGGTCGTGGAATATTCATTTTATTAGGGAATATTATTACGACGACACAATGATTAGTGGACCCCACAACAAATTTACTGTCGGCGTTAGAAAACGATAAAAATATCTTTTTAAAAAAATAACGACAAAAGTTTTACTGTTAACTGTTGAAATATCCGGTGATAAAAGTACAGTAATACGCGTGGTTGCATAGTGGCACACAGTATTGTACAATATCTTTAATTATTGATGCTTATATGAGAAGTCACTCAGTTTTATTCAATTATTGCCACAATAATTATTGCATAATATCTCATATTATTGATTAAATTATTATCACAGTATCATCTGCACAATATTTTATATTATTAAATCAAAAATTTAGACGACAAAGTTATTCATATTATTATTTGTATTATTGACAATGTCTAGAAAATTCTGTCGAGGAAAGGGGTTTGGTCACCTAATTGCGTGCCAATAAGGAGAAGTCCTTATCGAAAAGCCCCCTCTTCCATGAGAATGATCTGGTTGATAATATTGTGAGTTATAATATTAATGATGAATAATTTCACGTTGATTAAAGATAAGAATAAATAATTAATGAGTGGAAGATGTTTGTTCAATTATCCTTTTAAATTGGTGTTTTTTCATTTAGTTTTTTAGGAAGCGTATTTTTTTTCTATGGCTCCAATTACCCTCAAAAGAGGTAATTCTGTGATTGGTTAGATTTGTTAATATTGACCAAACTCTCAGAACTATTCACTAACTTGTTAATAAGGGCGCTCTCGCATCGATCTATCTCTCCCAATTTCTAATTACCTTCACAAGAGGGTATTCCCTTAATGGCTGATTAAATGGTGTGCTGATAGTTGCGCCCGAATGATTTTTGTTTCATGTACAGTCCGTGATTATTTTCTTAAATAGTATCTTGCCATTCTCCTATAAATATGATGGTTAATTTAGAAATGAAAATCACACCAGAATCAGAGAATTCTTCTTCTATAATATTAAGCGTATTTCTTTTGAGCATAAGGATACTTTGAGCGTAGCAAAAATGAAAGTTTGCTTCAAGAATATCTCTGCTATACTAGTAGAAATTACTCTTCTACTAAGGTAAGGGCTATTATTTTTGTTCAATATTAGTAAGAAATAATATATTCTTCCATACACTGTAGTATGTAAATAATATTATTTCGTTTCATATTCCGAATTCTACATTTATTTTGTTAAGTATTGTTCTATACTCCTTAAAATTAGTAGAATATCCTTGAAATTTGCGCTTCATCTAGTATCGTTTCACAATGATATTTTTCTGAACATTTTTGTTAAAATTTAATCTTTTCATGTCGGAGTACTATTCACGGGGTAGTATACATCCGAAAAATTGATTTCTTTTCTGTCCAAATTATTTTTGATACATGGATATTATTTTTGAATTTTACTCCACAAGGCAGTTGTCATGCTGACAATTTGGACATTTTTAAACTTTGGATAAATTAAAAATCTTAATATTTATCCTTGATTTCGTTTGATTGATGCTTATATCATTGTCATCATCCTCATGCTTATATTGTGATAAAAGTCATCTTTGGCCTGTAGTGCATAGATGGATTGTTGATTGGTATGATTATAAATATGTATCGGTATAATCATGACCATTGGTGATAATACGAATATCCTTGACCCATAGTACATGGATGATTCATGGATGTGATAATAATGAATATCCTTGGCCCGTAGTGCATGGATAATTCAGTGATGTGAATTATTTATTGAGTTGAATCTCATCGATAAAATTGATGATAAACTTTTAAATCATAGTAGATATCATTCCCTACTTGACTCTTCTAATGGATTATTTGTTCCACTGCAGTTAAACTTTTTGTCTATTTTTCGGATGCATAAAATTTGTAGATATGTACATTTGTTTTCTTTCTCACCATATTTTCTTGAAGAATAAATACCCATGCATACAAGGTACAATTTTCACATCTTTGTTCTCTTTTCTTCATTTGCATACATTAATGACAATGCATGATTTAGGTATGGGGGAGTTTGTTTGTATTATTGTATTAGATTTTTTTTCTTTTTAGGAAAAAATAGTAAAAAACACAAAAAAACTAAAAAAATAAATTTTTATACTTTTTATGGATTGAATAAATTCTAATAAGTGTTTGTGGAGCAACATGAGTAAGATTGAAAGATTTAGAACTCTTAAATTTTTGGTAAGATACGAAATCTTAGTTCAAAACACCATCTAGATTAAAATTTATTTAACGAGCATTTTTGCACTAATTCTTAGTTGTGGGGTATAAACCATGATTAGAGTAATTTCAAGAAAAAAATTAAAAGAAAAAAAAGTTGAAAAAAGAAATAAATAACTGCTTCAATGTCCATTAAACGAAATAATTGGGTATCCAAGCCTCGGGAAGCATCGATATTCAAGCTAAAAAGTGTGATGGATAAAAGCTGCTTGATTAGTCTAATTTTGTGGCCTTTATTACTCGAGTTAATAAGCCCTTAGGGGTGTCTCTACACCTAGTGCCCTAAAGCCAATTGGTTTGGGAGTCATTGGTCCAACGCTCGCTTCATGAGTAACTCTGAAAAGCCTGAGAAAACGAGACATTGCACAAGTTAAGAATCAAAATTGAAAAAAAAATGGAAAAAAAGAAGGAAAAAAGAAATAAAAAGAAAAATGAGCTTGCTTGATTTTCATGGTAAAAATCCCTACTAAGAATTACATCATATGCACATGCATGCATTACATGGAATTAATTTTTTGAAGGATGATGTCTAAAATAAAGATAGAGTATTTTTGATAAAGTGAAAGTGTGATTTTGAATTTAATCTTGCTTATGTATAATGTCCATGAATATTTAGAAGTTTTCTTTCAATTTCATAACTTGTTGAACTCAAAAATATTTTTGAATTTTGTGGGTATATTCACTTTAAACCCCCACGAGACACAACTCATCCACTTGAGGTTTAAAGACTTGTTGCACAAGCTAAGTGCAATCGTGTTTCCTAAGAAAATGGGGTAATATAATTTTTATTTTATTTTTATTTTTATTTTTATTTTTATTTTTATTTTTATTTATTTTACTCGAGGACGAACAAAAGTTAGGTATGGGGGTATTTGATAGACACGTAATTAATAAATTTTAATATTTCCATATTTATTATTTTATATGCTTATTTTATTTAACTAATACATTTTATTTTGTTTTGTAGAAAATAACATTTATTTTTCTTAGTGAGCAAATAAAGGATTTATATCAAACTTTTTAATATGAAAAAGGACTCTTGGAGGATTACCATATAGAGATGGAAGTCAAGAAGGAAAGAGGAGAAAAAAAGGAAATAAAACTGTCCAAGTTCAATGAACCAAAATTAGGGCACAAATGTATTCTCCCTATAAATAGGTCTCTTGTTTTAGAGAGAATGACACCACTTGTTATTTTCTTTTTCTTAGTTTTTCACTGGTGTAGAAGGGAGTAATATATTTAGAGTTTATCTTTTCTCTTATTCCAATCATGTGTGGAACAAATGTCAAGGAGTATTTATATCTTTCTTTTATTGATATAATAATTTTTTTTAATTATTGTTCTTGTTTCATGCAAATAGTAGTACTAATATTATTTGTTTTTATTTTTAATTTCATAGCTAGCTAAATTTCTAATACCTAGGATGATGATGAAATTAGATATTTCATAATAATATTTTCTTTCTGTTCTGAAATTAATGCCTAATTATTTCTGTCTTCATATTTTCCTCCGTATAATTTACATATGATTCTTATATTAATTGCGAGGTTTTGATAAGTTATCGTTAATCTGTTATTTTTTCATAACTTATACTTGTCCATATTAATTATATGAATCATTATTTTTAAATGGAAGAAAAATAATTTGGGAATTAATTTAGGAAATAAGAAATTATTTATTATGTTAATATTTGGTGGATTCTGATTCCTATGTATCTTTTCTCATTAATAGTTTTTATTATTAATTAATATTTTAAATAATTTAGTTAATAAATCTTATCCACCATTTTTGTTTCTAATTTGCCTAAAATATTAATTAAGGATATATTAAAGAATTGATCTAGTCTCTGTGGTTCGACCTGCACTTTTCAAATCTACGATGTGCACTTACAGTACATATTTTTATCACATCACTCATACTGAATCTGAATTGAATGACCATATAGTTCAGAGTTTTTCCACACATATATACTAAGGTTTGATCTGCCAAACCCCACACATTACGAGTTTCTGTCAGTCATAAAGACTTAGCCACCCATGTTGATTTGTTCAACCAGACGTATGCTTATCATCCTATTTTAATAACCTCTGGTCGTTGCTACAAATGTCGATCATAAATAACCTCCAGTCAATAAATAATTACCGATCATAAATAGTATCGGTATATATATTTGTACCAAACATTTTTGGTTTCATTACAATCTATGATTTGATATCAAATCAAATTCATTTTACACAAATAACAGTTCTTTTTATTTGGTTATGCTGAATCAAGAAGCAATAACCCTTCAATAATAGATATCATGAATAATGTTTGTAACAAGTCCATAACGCAAAAATATAAGCCTTAGATATAATATAGAAATTAAATGAAGTTAGAAAACTTGCATGATCGAAGAACAACTATTTAATGCTATCTGAAATAGTTTCGTAACCTAAATATGTTTATAACAGTCGTTAGAATCAATAATAGATAATATCTAATTAAACTATTAGTGTTTGGGTTGATTTCGATGTCTATTTGGTGTTTTATAGCTTTATCGAATAATTATCGAGTAATTTTTTTAGTAAACTATATTTAAAAACTTTAATTTGTAATTTAAAATAATTTTTAGAAGTTTATAATAATTTTTAAATGATTAATATCATTTTAAAATGATTTATTATTCTTTATAATGATTTTTAAATCATTATTACTATTTTTAAGTAATTTATTATCATTGATAATGATTTTTAAATCATTAATACTATTTTTAAGTAATTTATTATTATAGATAATAATTTTTAAATCAGTAATAGTATTTTTAAATAATTACTTATCCTTTATAATGATTTTATTATCATTAATATTATTTTTAAATAATTAATTATCATTTATTATGATTTTTAAATTATTAATATCATTTTAACTAATTTATTTAATAAGACTATTAAATAATTTTATCATCATTAATATTTAAATAATTAAATATTAATGAAATTTTTATGTCAAAATATCAAAAATTATTAATTATAAATAATTATTATTTCTAAAACTTAATTATTAATTATTATTAATAATTATTTATTATTATTTCTATTAATTTTATTCAGATCTGTCACTGAAAAGGCTTAGAAAGGAAAGTATGGTCTAAATACCCTATAGCGACAGACAGGCCTGTCGTTATAAGTGTTCTTTATTCATGAAGATCAGTCCAGTTAGTATCGAGGGCTTGGTTTGACTAGCTTTATTTTAATATCATTTGATTTGATTTTTGGAAGTTTAGGTGTTTCATTGTGGTAATACTCATGTAGATAACAATTACTTAGCTTATATATCTCATTACAGGAAAATATAGATGGTCAAAGTACGTTGACCAACCTGTTCTTCAGTTTCTAAAAATTCCAGAAACTGATGAACAACTTCGGTCAACGACTTTAGATCCTTAATAACTTCCATCCGGTTCATTCTTTATGTGTTGTAATGTCACAAGTTTGTAGTACACATGTTAGGGTATAACAGGGACTCACTTGTTTAGTCTAATAACATCAGAGATTAGATATTTGGACTGCTTAAAGAGCCTATCAGACCTTCATACTATTTTCTGGGTTTTCCCGAAATCATTTTGTGAACGGTCAACGAGGTTTGACCTCTAATAACTTGTAATTGTTTATTATTAAGGTGTAATAATGTAATAGATATATAGTATACATGTCATTGTTCATCAGTGATACACTTTAACATACTAACAACATCATATTTAAGATATTCAAGCCGGTCAAATGACTGTCAGAGCTTGTTCATAGGTTTTTAGGAAATTTCAGAAAACCAAACTCTATATTCGGTTAACTGGGTTTGACTAACTATATCCTTCCTCCTGATGATTCTATCAACATGCTATCACTTCTAGATTATTAACATCATGTCATAGTATAACTCGGATACACTTAACAACTCAAACAACTAACCGATCAAGATCTACAAGGCTTGACATTTGGTTGTCAGATAATCTTTTTAAGGTTTGAACAGTTTGCTTAAATCATCATTTTTATGTATCTAAATGTTATGGATTGGTATTTTAGAAAACCAGATCACTAATTAACATATTATTGAACATATCTAAAAACTAAAACATAAATTTTATTGTATCTTTAAAGATCTAACATGGATTAGGGTTTCTTACCTTTATGGACAAACTTTCTAATTCTTTACTTGGATTGTGATCTTGGCTAGCTAAGAGATGAATATGAATCAACTTTTAACTTATATTTGATGTTTATCTCTTGCACTTAATGAGTGTAAGGCTTTGCTATGTATAGAAGGCAAGATTATAGTTTTAGAGCCTTTAACCCACTCTTTACAAACTAATCCCTGATTCAATGAATTTTGCTGAGGTTATGTGTCACTTTATGGTTGGCAAGAAAGGATTTTAGCACATGGGAGATCTACCATTTGATGACCCATCAAGATTTGATGTTATCTTTTGCTTAAAAGAAAAGAAAAGGGTATTTTGGTCATTTCACACTTACTAAGGGTAGTTTGGTAATTTCTTAATTAACTTTAAGGGTATTTTTGTCTTTTAACATACTTCCCTTAAATATTAAATCCTTAGGGTTTGTTAATCAGTGTTAGGGTTCACTATTTAGGTTTAGGGTTCCATAATTAGGGTTTGAGTTTCTTAACCTTGAATTAGGGTTTCTTAATTAGGGTTTTTAAATTATAATTTCATAATTAAATTTTATATCCCAAAATTTTAAATACAATCTAACAATACATGTATTGAAGAATCTTGATTAGAAATCCTTATTTCACTACAAGAAAAAGGCATATCTCCGACCGCATATCAGCAACCGCAGTCGGTTGCAGATAGATTGAAAGACTTTATACGCTCCATACAATACGGACAAGCCAACTTCCCGTGTGTACTCCATCCAATTAATATACCATAAGCTGGGAAGTCACTTATAGTCCACATAACCGCTGCTCTAAGGTTGAAATTTATTTTCGTTGCAACATCCCAAGTCTGTACTCCATCCTCCCATAATACCTTCAACTCGTCTATAAGAGGTCTCAAATAAACATCTATGTTCTTTCCAGGACTCTTAGGACCAGGAACCACGAGTGAAAGAAATAAGTATGGCTGTTTCATACACATCCAATGAGGCAAGTTGTATGGAGTAATAATCACAAGCCAACATGAGTACGGAACAGTTGAGTGGCCAAACGGGTTGAAACCATCGGTGGACAATCCAAGCCTCACATTTCTAGGTTCCAATGCAAACCCAGGATGTGCTAAGTTGAAATCTTTCCAAGCCTGCTCATATGCGGGATGATTTAGTTCTCCATCTTTAGCTGGAGATTTCGCATGCCAACTCATATGTTCAGCTGTTCTTGAAGACATGTACAATCTTTTTAGCCGATGTGTTATTGGAAAATACCTTAGAACCTTAAATGGTATACTTGATTTTTTTGTAGTCACACCCTCTTTATTAGGCCTAAACCGATCATGACTGCAAAACGTGCACCTTATTATCTATTCATTTTCCTTATAAAACAACATGCAATTGTTGGGACATGCATCGATCTTTTGGTATCCAAGACCCAACTTCTTCACCATTTTCATACAAAAGTAATAGTTACCAGGTAATTTCTCACCGTCAGGTAACATACTCTTAATGGCCTTCAAGAGCGACTCAAAACACTCATGGCTAATGTTGTGATTAGCCTTGATGTTAAGTAATGTCGCCACTGCAGACAATGTATTGTTTTTGGTGCAACCATGCCACAATGGCTCGTTACCCTCATCTAACAACTTAAAGAAGTCTTTGGCATCATAATTCATAGGTTGCTCTCTGCCTTGTTCCCAATCAAAATCTGGCCCTGCAATATCATGAACCATTTCATTCATACGATGGGTACTACTACCCGAATTATGTACTTATGTGATGCCACCATCTCTTCTATGCCCATATGCCCACAAACATTCTTCGTAATTTTTCATGAACCCAGAAATAAGTAAATGATAGTTTACCATGTCTCTGTCCATATAATTTACATTCTTACACTTTAAACATGGACATCGTATCTTGTTATGACCATTCATACATCCTGAGTGACTATACGCATACTCCAAAAACACTTGGCAACCAGCTCTAAATTCAGTTGTAACACCTATCTGGGCACTTGACTTTCGTCGTGCCATCCAACTACGGTCTGAATAGAGGTCCATGATACCACGGTACCTACTACAGACAACATTATAAATGTGATCAATTGACTTGAGCATACTTGTAACCATATGACTTGAGCATACTTGTAAGCATATGATTAACATTTAAGCATACTTGTGATCAATTGAGTTGAGCATACAACTGACCATATGACTTGAGCATACTAGCTAGTAAGCATATAACTTGATCATACTTGTAAGCATATGATTAGCTCGTTAATATTATAAATGTTCACAACTACCCGACTAACAAAAAAATTTCGCCAGAGTCTCCCCTATAATATGGACTAGCTACATGCACGATGGCATGCATATATGGTCATTTCTAGGCACCCAAGACACAAACCAAGAGAAATATACAAATTCCCAATATAATAAGACCAATCATAAACCATAAGTTTAGTCTTATCTATAAAATCAAAGAAACAAAAATTGCTACCCTAAGGCAAGTGTGAAAAGGATTTGCTCCAAGAAAGTAGTATAGAATTAACTTGTATTTGTATTTATATGGAAGAAATTATTTTTATTAAAAAAGGAAGAAAAATAATATTGACCATATGTATGGTCTGTGGTGAAACCGTACACAAGGTGTACATGCGCTTGTTCAGTCTAACCAGTATGGTATTATGCTTTTAGTGAGACAAGGTTTAAAATGTAATTTTCCCAAAATTAAAGATACATTCATATTACAGAAAATAAAGTCGCATGAAATTTTTAACATATCATTGTTTATATACTAGAGTATTATACTACTACATTTTAGCAGAATACTAAGAGTGTATTTGGAAAAGTGAAATTTTCCTTAGAAGTTGCCTTTTAGAGATATATCTCTAATTTGCGGAAGTAATATAATCTGTCAAATACACGGAAGTATGACTATTTAACTGATTTAATCCCTTCATACAATGTTCAACTTATCCACTGTTCAATGCCAAATTTCAATTCTTTTCTAGTTCTATCAACGTTCCTCCAAAAATCTGTCTACATTTAAGTTCATTATGATTCCTTAACTTTCCATTCTGGAATTAAATCAAATTTCCACAGATCTCCAAAAAAAAGGAAAAAATAAGTGAGATAAAAAATCAACAGTTTATTGAAAGTCAAAGCTAAATCAAAGTTGATACCAGATAAAAATCTCATAAATATTTAATGTAAAAGTCCACATAATTAATGAAACACATTAAACATAACCAAAAAAAGAGAGTAAAATTAAATATAATCACCATATCTCAACATAACCAAAAAAACACATTTAGTGAGTAACTAAAGTAGGATACATATGCTTGTGTTTGAGAGACATTATACAGATGAGCATAATTCAAATCCCATTTGGAAATACATATATGAATTGTAAGTAGAGAATTACCAGTATGTATGAGAGGAGAGAGAGA
Organism: Panax japonicus; assembly: GCA_020205505.1. Taxonomy (NCBI): domain Eukaryota; kingdom Viridiplantae; phylum Streptophyta; class Magnoliopsida; order Apiales; family Araliaceae; genus Panax; species Panax japonicus. Next base: position 17,953,453 of record CM035103.1, on the reverse strand, counting down.
AAATACGTGGATGAGATCGGCTATGAAGAAGAAAAACCCACCAGTCGCGCGAGTTGTAACGAACACCAATTGAAGGAGTAGCAGCAACCACCAGTCGCGTGAGGAGTAACAACAACCACCTGTCCCTTCTCCCTCTTCTCCCTCTTTCTTTTTCCTTTCTGATTCAGCTACTATCGAGCGAAAGACTGATAGATTAAAGTGATCAGCGACAGGCATTAGCGACCGTATGTGGTCGCTAAATTTTAATGATGTGGAAGTATCAGCGACCGAAGGCGGTCGCTGATGGTGAGAGGTCGCAAGAAACCAGTGCGCCAACATTTTGTGCCAATTTTTTGGTGGTAAAATTGAACTAGCGACCACACCCGGTTGCTAATATACGGTAGCGACTATATTAAAGATCGGTCACTACTGTCGGTCGCTAATAATCCTATCTGCGACCGTAAGTGAGATCGTTAATATTGTTGGTCGCTGTTAGAGCATTTTCTTGTAGTGTTTCGGGTTTAATAATTAGATTATGGTTTAGGATTAGGGTTTAATATTTAGGGTTAAGTCTTCTTAATCCCGAGTTAGGGTTTCCTAATAGAATTTTCACAAATTTACATCCCATACATTTCCATATAACAATACCTATTATTAATTACATATTACACCTAATCTTATATATCATAATAATAATAATTGTATTAATAATCATAATTTCTATTAAAAATCTTGATTAGGGTTCAGATTATTACATTATTCTTAAAAGGATAGGTGGGAGTAAATTAGATCTTTAAAAAGTTCAAGAACCACAAAGCACTGCAGGTAAAATGAAGGAGCCTGTCCAAGTAGAGAAACCTACTATACCATAACCAATCATAAATATGAAAGGTATTATGGATTTATCATAGATGATGATGATGAGGTACGTATCATAGAGGATGATGAGGTACGCATCATATAAGATGATGATCCAGTAACATAGGATGAGATTATGAGCAGTAAAGACTCCGAGAAATGGAAAATGGTCATGAAATCTAAAATGAACTCCATGTATAAGAACTAAGTGTGGACTTTGGTTAATCAACTGAAGGCATTAAACTTATAAGGTGTAAATGTGTCTTTAAGAGAAAGACTGAAGTAAATGGCAAGGTGGAGATCTTTATGGTTAGACTAGTTGCAAAAGGTTTCAAATAAAGGCAAGAAGTTGACTATGTTGAAACATTCTCACCGGTTGCAATGTTTAAGTCCATTCAGATTTTGCTTGCAATAACAACTTACTATGATTACGAGATATGGAAAATACACGTGAATACGATCTTCCTCAATGTGAAACTTGACGAGGATGTATATATTATACTACCAGAGGAATTTGTTTCAAAAGATGGAGTAAATCAAGTAAGTCAGCTACAACGATCATTTTATGGATTAAAGAAAACTTCTCGAAGATGGAACATTCATTTTGATAAGGCAATCAAAGAGCTTGATTTTATCAAAAACAAGGATAGACCATGTGTGTACAAGAAGGTTAGTGGGAGTGTTGTGACATTTTTAGTACTATATGTTGATGATATACTACTTATTGGGAATGACATACTAATGCTACAATCAGTAAAGATATGGTTATCTAAACACTTCTCCATGAAAAGATTGGGAGAAACATCCTATATTTTGGGGATAAAGATCTATAGGGATAGATTCAAAAGGATGCTCGGCTTGACCCAATGAACTTACATTGATTTGATTCTAAAGTGGTTTTGCATGGAAAATGTAAGACCCCGAATTTTTATGAAATAAAAGTATTCAATTTTTCTATTCAGTAAATGGTTAAATTGATAAAAGGTTAAATTTAAGGGTGATATTTGAAAATTTTGGAAAGTAAGCAAGTATGCATAAAATATTCGTTTGGTTAGAGAATATTCTTTTTGTTGGGAAATATCCGTACGAAGACAAATTCATTGGTTGACCCCACAACGGAATAACTGTCGGATATAGAAAGCGATAAAAATAACCTTTTTATAAAAATAACAGCAAGACGTTTACCGTTAAACTATTGAAATATCCGGTGATAAAAGAACATAATACACGTTGTTGCATAGTAGCACACGGTATTGCACAGTATCTTTGATTATTGATGCTTACATAAGAAGTCACTCAGTTAATTCAATAATTATTACAGTAGTTACTGCGTAGTATCTCATATTATTGATTCCATTATTGTCACAGTAACATCTGCACAATATTTTATATTATTAAATTAATAATTAAGATGACACATTTATTCATATTATTATTTGCATTATTGCTAATGTCTAGAAAGTTCTGTCGAGGAAAGGGGTTAGGTTATTTAATTACGCTCCAATAAGGAGAAATCCTTATCGAAAAGCCCCCTCTTTCCTGAGAATGATCTGGTTGTCAATATCGTGAGTTATAATATTAATGATGAATAATTGTTAAAAGATTAAAAATGTGTTTATTTAAGATAAGTGATTTGTGGTAAATATTTATTTAATTTTTGATATAAATAGAGGGGTTTGTCATGAGGCATTTGTAGTAAGGTTGATTTATTTTTACATGGGGAGATGTACTAATTTTATGGACCATCAGTTTTGTTTTTAATAGTAAATCAATATGGACCGTCGGTTGTGGTTTTAATAGTAAATCAATCTGGACCGTTCATTTTAATAGTAAATCAATATGGACTGTCTGTGAATCAGTTACTATTTAGTCCATTATCTTATAAATAAAAGCTTATTTCTTCTTTCATTCTCACCAATTCACTAAGACTCACAAGAGAAACTATAGAGAGAGATACTATAGAGAGAAAGAAGAAGAGTATTCTTCTACTTCACTATTGCAGTATCCAATCTCCTACTAAGGTAAGGGATATTATTTTTATATTCGTAAGGAATATTATTTTTGTTCAATACTTAAAAGGGATATTATCTTCGTATTCATTCTTTAATCTGTGGGAATAACCTGTCTATGCGGATTACCGAATGACAGGTGAAGATCCATTTGCAATTTTGTATATTATTTCTTTTCATATTCCTAAATCTAAACTTACTATGGTAAATATTGCTTTTATAATCCATGAAATTAGTAGAATATCCTTGAGTTTTTCACTTCATCTAGTATCGTTTCATTGGAATATTGGTATGAACTTTCTTATTAAATTTCAATATTTTCATTCGGGGTACTATTTACGGGGTACTATTAACTACTATTCACGGGGTACCATTCACTCGGGATACTATTCATAGGGTACTATTCACTCGAGTACTATTCACGACAAAATTGGTTTCTTTTCTGTCCAAATTATTTTTGATACATGAATATCATTATTGAATTTTACTCCACAATTAATTATCATGTTGACAATTTGGACATTCTTAAACTCTGGATAAATTGAATTATAAATCTCTAATATTTATCCTTGATCTCACTTGATTGATTCCTTATATCATTGTCATCATTCTCATGCTTATGTTGTGGTAAAAGTCATCTTTGGCCCGTAGTGCATAGATGGACTGTTGATTGGTATGATTATGACCAGGAATTTTATATTGGTATAATCATGACCTGTAATGTTACAGACAAATGATGTGGTAAAAGTCCTCTTTGACTCGTAGTGTATAGATGGACAGTTGTTTAGCACGATCATGACCACTGGTGATACTAACGAATATCATTTGCCCGTAGTGCATAGATAATTCGTTGATGTGATACTAACGAATATCCTTGGCCCATAGTGCATAGATAATTTGATGATGTGAAATTTTTATTGATTGGTATTATAGGGATAAAATATTGATAATTGATTTTTAAATCATAGAAGACACTAGACATCATTCTCTACTTGACTCTTCTAATGGTTTATTTTTTCCGCTGTAATTGTTGATCTAAAACTTGTTGTGTATTGTATTCTATCAGATTTTTTCCTGTTGAGGACTAAAGATAATTTTTTCTATATTATCTTAGTTATAATCTTCTTTAATTGGCTATTTCTGCTCACCCTTTTGCTTCACAATTTCTTTTAGGTAATAAGAGTGTAGCTGGGTCGAGCGGGGATAAGAATGATGGTCTAATATGGTTATTATAGTAGTCCTCACTATTTTATAAAATAGTGTATCAATAATTATAATGAGGATTTTATTTAAGTTTTGATATTGTCTACGAAATAATATTTTTATTAAAACTCACAGTTTATGTGTTGTAGTATTTTGCACAACAGTTTATGTGTTGTATTAATGAAGTTGTATTTGAATTCTGTACCATGTATTTGGCGACTCAGAATGGGTCGTGTGGACCTATTTTGGGTGCGTCACAGTTGGCATCAGAGCTTAGGGATGTGATCTCTAGTGGAGATCTGGGATTAGAACTGGGAGTGGAGAGACGAGTAAAACCTTCGCTAGTGTGTCCTATCTACGCTTATTTGTTTGGTCGGTCAGAATATAGGAATAATATGTGGCATGCCAAATTCTTTAATTAACCTTTTTTTTGTGGCAGTATTTAAGAATGACATCTGAAAATCAAGAGATGAACTCATATAGAGTTTTAAGTGATGAATCGAGGAGATTCATTTAAAGAATAAATATTGGAGTATAATATCTTGTTATAACTTGATTTTTATTGTACTAATATCATGTGAGGAATATGAGTGATCTACATGGAATTTAATCCTCCTATATATTAGGGGTGATATCCATAGGTCTCTTGATTGAGTAGGACTATGAAATGCATGGCCATGCTCAAATAGTTATTTGTTTCATATAGTCTACTCATTGATCAAGAAAACTCAGATTAAATTATGAAGAGTATTGATAAGTAGGTTTTATACCTACTTATTGGGTGCTAACTCACTAGAATTATGCTCATTTCAAGTAGTTTATTGTGTGTTATTTGCATTTTATGTTGGTTTTGCATTAAATGTAGTCGGAACTCATTTTAGCAACATAAGGCATAAATTAGCATTGAAAGCATGGAATGACATTAGCATGTATTGACATGGTGGCATGAAGCTAGCAAAGGCATGGAAAGATGAACACGAGCAGATGAGAAACTGAAGTAGTGGAGGAATGCAGTACAGAAGAGAAGGGATGAAGAACAAATAACAACAAACAAGAAGCAGCAACAACAAGACAGCAGAAGACAGAATGCAGTAGCAGCGCGACCGCGCTGCTAATCAAGCCTTACAACGCGCGCCCGCGCCACATGAATACAGAGACTGCTTTGCACTATCGCGCGGTCGCGCTCCATCAACAAAGGGATTAGGCGCGCCCGCGCCATACCTTCGGTAGACAATTCCACAGTGCGTCCGCGCCCGTTTTACAGTATAATCTTGCGCGGTCGCGCGAGTCTTCTATAGTCAATTTGTTGACTTTTTGTAATTTGAAATTTGACCGCATTTGGCTCAACTGAACGATATGGTTGGCACCAGACGTGTCTTTGAGGGGTCTTTTATTAGTTTTATTATTATCATTAGGGTTTTTAAGCTTTAACTACCCTAGGGAGGTTTGGATCATTGGGATGATACATTTTAATTCCTCTCGTTATCTAGATTATTGAATGCTAGTATTTTATTTATGGAGATTGTTGGTGCATTGGAACAAGCATGGAATAGATTCTGCAATAGGATTAACAGATTTGCTCTATTATTTCTATTACCTCTATTATTTGCAGTATTTAATGCTATGTATTGCTTCAATCCCATAATGGCATTTGGTTCAGAAATGAACTAAACTCCATTATGGGATTCTAATAGATTTTGATATGTAGTCTAAATTTATGTATCTGAATGTATTGTTGTATGTTTATCATTGGATTAACCATTATGATTGAGCTTAATGAATGAATGTTTGATCACCTTTCATATTGTGTGCTTGTATGGATTTGAAAAATGAAATATTAGTTTGGATAAAATCATAATGGCATATGTTCATGAGGCTGATTTGTTAAGCTTTGTGATTCGTGAACCAGATAGACATATACCGTTTCACCGTGTGTAGTTATGAAAAGTGCATGTACTTTAATTCATTATTTCTACAATTTCACATAAACATATAGAGATTTTGGTAATAGTGTTGCTTACATGATTTCTATCATATATGAAGGTTATGTGAATTGGTTATAGTTCATTAAAAAATGGTTATGTCCAATATTGTGCTCTTGACTAGTTTTTCATGTTAAATAATTAAACATTACATGATGGTTGTAGTTTAGATGAAATATTAAATGAAATTAGAATCCCATTCTTCTCCAATTTGATTACATCATTTTAATAATTATAATTATTATTTCATGAATTAATTTAGAGTTAAATATAATTGTGAGTTGATCGTTTAAGCATATAAAAATAGTGATATAGTTGATGCATGTTAATTTAGATTTAACACCTTTCTCCGTGAATCGATACTTTTCTTACTCTGTACTACTTGTTGACCCATGCATGCTTGCATGAGTTACAGTCCTTTTTGTTAGACTAGAAAGGAGGCAACAAGTTTTTGGCGCCGTTGCCGGGGAAAGGCGTTTATTTGTAATATTGTTGTCATCAGCTAAAGCTAGATTTGTATGACTTAGACAATTCTTATCTTATTCTTATTTCTATTTTATTTTTGTTTTAATTTCAGGTACTTGCGCATAGTATATGTGCACTCGATCGTCATCTCCTAAGTTGATTCCTGCATAGGAAAACATCAACAGTAGTGCTTGGACATCGAGAGCAAGTAGAAATATATAAGTAGATTTAGAGACCACAACATCCAATATGGCAGCAGAAGAGCAAAGAGAAGAGCAACACAGGGCCTTGAGAGATTATTCAATGTTGAATATTAATGGGTTACAGTCGAGCATAGTTAGGCCAACTATAGCAGCCAACACTTTTGAGATAAAGTCGGACACTATTTAAATGGTGCAGAATTCGGTCCAGTTTGGGGGTGCTGCTACAAATGACCCGAACGAGCATCTATTGAGTTTTATAGAGATATGTGACACCTTCAGATATAACGGGATGATAGAAGATGAAATCAGACTCAGGCTATTTCCATTCTCTCTACGGGACAAGTCTAGAAGCTGGCTTCATTCTTTGTCGTTAGGATCGATTACAACATGGGAGGACCTATCACAAAAGTTTAAACTTTTAAAGTGAGAGCTAGGTTTTGATATTTCTTGAAATATATGATGGATATTTATGATTTATGTTCTTGGGATGCTAGATATATGTGTTAAGGGTAAAATTCCTTTGGAATTACTAAAATAGGTTGAATATTGAACAAGTTATGGGATTTCTCCCAAACTACACAAAGGTAATAAAAATTGTTAGAAGGACGGTTTTGAAGTCACTTCTGGGCTAATTTCCAGGAGCTTAACATGTCTAAATATGGATTGTGATATATGAAAACTGTAGTTTGGAAAGATACGAACCCAACAAAATTGACGGATCATTAATCGGAGTTATATATTTCATTTTATTTAAGTTTTGGTAAAGGACTCCAAAACTGCCTTATGACAAAAAGTTGCTGCCCATATTTTTGCGAGGGCTATTTCGGACATTTATTTAATGAGAAAAATTCTAGGATTTTGGGAAATGAAAATATATGGTATTATGTAGCTCGTGTACAAAAATGACCTAATTCTGAGTTAAAACGACCAAGTTATGACCATTACAATTTTTGTGATTTTCCGACGGAAATCACTATAAACGGAGTTCTACAACTCCGATTGCCACGAAATTTAAAATGGAGCATCACGTTAACATACATAAAGTTATGCCAAGAGATGGGAATGCTTGGAGTTAAGCACGAGGTAGCTAATTTCTTAAGCTACGCACTAGAATTAATTTTTGAAAAATATCAAAGGAAGTTGGAAAATTATGGAAAAATAATTTTTGTGTATGAAATACATGTATATATGTTTGACCAAAGGATAGGAGAATAATAAACTGATTTGGTATTTTCGTGATACGGATATAGAATACGGTTTGCTGGATTGAAAAACAGTTTGCTGAATTGAAAAATTTGTTAAAATTGGTTTGTTGGATTGAGGTTCAGATTGATGGATTGGTGAATCCAGGTTGATGAATTAAAAATTTGGTTGATAGATTTAGAATCCAGATTGCTGAATTAGTATTTAACTTACTAAGTGTTAGCGAATAACTTATGAAATGAAAAAGGCGAGTGTTAAATCATATAAATATGATTCTAAGTAAGTGTTAAGTGCTTAGGCAGAGTTTAATTGAACCTAAACTCGATATTTATTCTGACTAGACCGTCGGAATGTTAAAATTGTGTCGGTTTCAACTCAAACATAATAGTCTAACCCGATACAAAGTTTTATGTGCTGTATAGACTTATAAGATTATGTGCTATGTGTTTAGGTTATTCTGTGAATGTAAATATAACAGTATTATACTATGATGATATTATTCTAATATTGGCGATCTATATTACTAATATTAGGTCTTCGGGTAAAGCGATATAAATTGCGTTGCAGTAATCAACGGTTCAGGCAAGTTTCTTTATACTTAACTCTAATAAGAGTATTTTATTCAAGCTTATGGTTAATCATTGCTGATTGCCATGAGAATTGTACTCTGTACATCTTGCATGTATAAGTCAGGTATGAAGGCTGATCACCTTCATTACCAATTGGTTCAGGCAAGTTTCTTTATACTTAACTCTAATAAGAGTATTTTATTCAAGCTTATGGTTAATCACTGCTGATTGCCATGAAAATTGTACTCTGTACATCTTGCTTGTATAAGTCAGGTATGAAAGGCTGATCACCTTCATTACCAATTGGTTCAGAAATGTTTGTTCATGTTTAAAACTTGTTCAGTCAAAAATTTGTTCGTGCTAGTTCTCAATTATATTGATGAATTATAGCAAGCTCATTATTTATACTCTTCAATCATGATATATCGTTATATTGTTGTATATTAACTTGCTGGGCAACTTTCATGCTCACCCTTGCTATATCATGATAAAACATTGCAGATAAGGCGAATGCGTTCGGATACAGGAAAATATAATGCCAAGTCCGGCTTGGGATAAAATGTGCGGCTAGTTTGTAATGGTATACTTTGATAAATATTGTTGTGTGATAAATAGTTTATGATTTGTGTATAAGTTAAGGTTACTCGACCTTGGAGAATAGTGTGTAATGTAATGTATAAACAATTTATGTTTATATCTTCCGCAAATAGTTATAGAAATAGTATACCGGATCCGCGGTGATTTGGGGCCCGGATTCGGGGCTGCTACAGTTGGTATCAAAGCTGTTGGTTATGAAACTTAGGTAGGAATACCTGAGACCAATAACCGCACTGATTAGGATAAGATCTAACTCACATAGAGTTAGTTGGTCAGTAAGATTCAAAGATGAATCTCGGCGAGTGTAAAGACACAGAGTTCCCTAACTCTGATAATAAAGTTGAACAGTAACGGTAAATAGATCGAGTCTAAAAGACTGAAAATGCACGGATAGAAGATCGTAAAACAAAATGATCAATGCATACAAATGAATCGTAATATATACGATAAGATCACCCCGGGATCTAATAAGGTTATGATTGAAAGTAGTATGCACACAAGCCAATCATGTTTGATGATAAAGCATATACTTTGTAAACAATCTTATTCATTTATTAATAAAAAGTATTAATTTATTAAAGGCTTTTAATTATCTACATGATGCTGTTTTATAATATGTGATAAACCCGTAGTTTTAAGTAATGCTTTTAGAATAATGATGATGATCATTCTAATGAGATCTAAATTCTTAGAAAGCTTAAAACTAAAATAGTTGCCAATCGTTGGATTACTAAATTGGGGATTAGTGAATCCAGATAGATTGGTACATACGTTGCTTGCTCATTGGATGAGGATGATTGATCTCATGATCATTTGTGTGGAGACACTAAAGCAAGTATGTAGGTGCTTATTAGAGAATAAGTTCACTGAACGTGACTCGCTAAGGAATACCTAATGGAGTTTTACTTGCCTGTCAATAGGAATTCCTGTAGTGATAGTAGTACAAGTGATCCTTGGACTTGAGATCATCATAGTATCTTATGTATGATGAGTTATAGTTTGACTTATTCCTTAAGACCCTTAGGGTATATCAAAGGGTATGCTTGGGTATAATAAGTTGTACATGGAGATATTGTATGATCAATAAAGAATCTACCACTTCTAGTAAAAGAAGAGAAATGTCCTATGTGATTCGATAAATGATAATCCAGTAGTCCTTGGCCAAGGCAGAATGAAATTAGAAAAGAGTTTCTAATTTGCATTATTTGGAGTTGTGCATTTAAGAGTCGAAATACATATAATTAAATAAAATAAGACTTGACAGAAATTCCATGTCTTATATTTAATTGGGACATTGTATGGTGGAAGGATTGAATTGTACGGTAACTATTTACTCAAAGGTTCTTTTATGATTAATGTTGAAATCTATATTATCTGGAAAGTCGTTGATCGCTAGGGAGGCTTATCCCTATTGTAGAATAAATATTATTTATTTAAATAAATTATTAGTTTAATTTATTTATTTAAATAAGATTAGAATTGTTCTAATTGATTTATTCACAATCGGTTTAATATGGAGAACCTAAAGGGTCACACCATAAAAGGAAGAATAATTATTTAAGAAGTTAATGGCATAATCGTAATAATAAGTTAAGTATATTTAATTTAATCTATGGTGATAGAATAAATTAAATAGCTTAATATTTATTATTTAATATTTTAGAAATATTAAATATAAATTAATAAGAGAAGTCTTATTATTATTATTATTATTATTTAATTCCTAAAGGAGTTTAGGAATTAATTAATAAAAGTACTCTCAAATATCCTAATAGGATTAGGAGGCAAATTAATTAAAAGAGTTTAATTAATTATCCTTAATAAGATTAGGGAGCTTAATTAATTAAAAGGTTAATTAATTATTCCTAATAAGATTAGGAGGCTAATTAATTAAAAGAGTTTAATTAATTAAAATAAAACCCAATTCCTTAATTGTTAAGGATGGGTTGCCCACATCTATAAATAAGAGGAGTCTTATTATGGGTAAGTGAGAGGTTGACGTATTATTAGAATACGTAATTCCAATAGTTGGGAGAGTACGCCCCTTTTTCTATAGAGATAGAAAACTAGGGTTTGAGCCAAATACCCATCTTCTTGAATTATTCTTCTACCTTGGTGGATCACCTCTAGAGGCCAAACACTTGGGTGGCTAACGTTGATCAAAGGAAGGAACCAAACCCGGTGGATTCAAGTTGAGCGTGAAAGGATTTGGAGGTGAACTTGTACCTGAGGAAGCTCGATCTTCAAGGGTATGATTTTATTCTTTATCTTTTCGTTTAATTAATAATTGCGCATAAAGGGTGATCCGGGTATATGGTTTGTAAAATTTTAAACTCTGATTTTTACACGCTTCCGCATATTTTTGCAATTTGATTGCGTTCATGAATATTACAAACCTAACAATGATATGGGAAAAGAATAAATCTGATGATTGGAAAGTTACAGCAAGATGCTGTGTGTAAGTTGTACTATGAAATTGTACTATGAAAACTCATGAAAGAGTTATGGATTATGAATACAGATTAAATGAAATTCGTATGGAAAAAGGGGGTTAAGTATTAGGTGGGGATTCAATTGAGGACTCTTGTCGGCAGCTGAGTTGTATGATTCCTTGTATGGGCGGCGAATTTGTACTTGGTTTTAGAATCACTTAGCTTCCTGGTCGATGTAGTGGTTAGGTTGACCAATTCTTTGTATGGGCGGGGAATTGTTCACTTAGCTTCCTATATTGATTAGTGGCCGAGTTTGGTTTGACAACCACTTAGTTTCTGGCATTGATAATCATTGAAATGTTGTGTCGCGCTATTTGCTATATGCAAGTTAAGAGGGTGATTCCTTTTTCATGTATATAACAAATAGATAAGTCATAGGTAGAGGACATAGGGTTAAGTGCGAGTTCTTAAACTCATACTTATGTGACATTCTTGACTAATAGTTATATGAAATGTTTATGGACCCCTCAGCGAATGGATGCTAAAGGTCTGTCTAGGAAAGTTCTTAAACTCATATAATTGTGGCCAGGTTATGAACTCATAAGTGTGGCTTTATGAACTGGGTATAGTTGTGTGTGAATGGAGTTTTAAGGATTATAGGAATAGATAGATTGTTAAGCAAATGATCATTAGTGGAGACTTAGGTTTTCCTAAACCCTAGCTTTGCTAAACTTCAATTTTTGACATCAAGCTAAACACACACTATCTGCCTTTAAAAAACAATTGTTTTTATTTATCACTTATGTACCATGTGACGTGGTGCAGAGATGATAAAAAAATGATGGAGTTATCAATTCAGAATTACTTAGTGTTGGATGTGATCTAAGGATCGTCAGCCCACTACAGTATGATGTAGTATGACAAAATCACTAAATGACGAAATCCTCAACGGACTGTAAATACAGTGCGGCATCATAACGTCATTCTCAAAAATGTTTTATTTAAAGAAATTTCCCAAACCAAATTGTTTTGTTGTGGAATCAAATAAGACTGAGGTAAAATTTTTGTGCCTTTGGCAGTGATGGGAAAACAGATAAAATCAGTACTTGGCCAGTACAGGGCATATCGGGCTAATCACCCTTTGTGTCCGTAAGTAATGACGATTTGCGGATGAATTTCCATAAAACCTTTGCGAAAATGAAAAACAAACAGTCTATACGATTCCTCAGCACAATTTTAAAATTTATACCCTTGTGAGTGGTGTATTCGGTAGCATGTGATGATATGTGTGAATGATGTAAGCTGTATGGTGTAAGGTGTAAGGTGAATTTCGGGGATGAAATTCTTATAAGGAGGGGTGAATGTGACAACCCAAGAATTTGGACAATTTATGAAAATCTTAAATGATTGATTTAAGGTCAAATAATAGATCTAGACAGAAAATAAGTGTATGCGTTTGATGTTATTGGGATTGAATTTTGAGGATTTCAAAATTCGGTGAAGGATATAGGTGAATTATTCAGGATTAAGGATTTATGTGAATATGTATGTGTACTGAATGTGGTTAAAGGTCAAGGGTTGACCAGATTAATTATATATGTGTCAAACCATAAGTAAATATTATGAACGTCAACGTTCTGTTAAAAAACCCTAGCAATGGATAAGAAATCGTAGAAATCAGTTCTGAAACCCTAGTTTCAGTTTCGGGAATCTGAAACCATAAATTCATGATATGAATACGGTGATTAAGTTAGAAAACCCTAACGATATGTTAAGAAACCCTAATTTGGGAATCCTAATGCGAAGTATTAAACCTTAAGGGTTAAAAAGTTGTGTATAAGGAATATGAACATTAGGTGATGGTTTATATTTGTTTATTATATAAATAAACAAAAGAAACTAGTGTAACCCTAATTATATATTAGGAATGAAGGATTTAATAACTTAAGGGTTATGGAAAAAGCGAATTATGGTATTTAGAATACTTACTAATTCTAGGAGGTTAATTTTATATATCTCAAATGATTAATTTTATAACCTAATTATAGCAAGTCTAATTGGGTTAAGGAAATGAATGGGCTTGTGAGTAAGGATTTATGTTATAATTGAGGAAATCGAAAGGTAAATGATTTGGGTTGGATGAGAATTAAAGGAATTGGACTATGTATATGTATAGCCCAAATGTTGGCCAAAGAAATTAGTTCGAGGTCAAACAATACATTAAAGGAATGGCTCAACTTTTAGCCCAAGTGGGAGAGGACTTTTTGGACATTTAGTAAATCAAATAAACATTAAATCAAAAAGCCAGACTTGATGAGATTTAGGCCAAGTGGCCGGCCATGAGAAGCAACAAAAAGGGGGGGGGGGAATGTAATAAGTGTTCACTTTAGTTGGTTACCAAATCTCACCAACTCCCCATGTGTCATTCTTTTGATTGTCCAACATGTTTGTTCTAGCTTGCAAGCAACATCTTGGTGGTTTAATGAGGAAAGAAAAAGAGAATGAGTGGAGAATGTAGAGAAATGAAGGCACATGGCCGGATATTGCTAGAGAAAAAGGAGAGTGAGTGTGGTCAATTGATAAAAAACTACACATAATAAAAGTCTAGCTTATATTTTTTTCTTTCTTTCATCTTTCTTCCAAGTTAGTAAAGAACTAAAGAGAGAGAGTGAGAGAAGAGGGCCATTCGGCAGCCATGGAGGAGAGAAAATGGGAGTTCTAGGTGAGACATCCAAACTCCATGATCAAACTAAGAAGAAGGAGAAGAAGAAAATCTAAGGTATAGCAAATAAATTTCTACTTATGTAGTATATTTCTTTTGTGGTTTGATTTGATTTTTGACAACTTGAAGTTGGGATCTTGAGGTTTAAAACCTTAGATCTATGGGTATATAAGTGTTTCATGTTTAGATATAACCTTTTTGAAGATCAAAAGTTAGACCTAAAGTATGAAATGGAGGTTAGGTTTTTCAAAAGATAGAAAACCTAAAATTTTCTTAGCTTTGATTGTGTTTGAAGCTTGTTTGATGAAATAAGAAACTTTGTTTCTAAACTCAAAAAAAAACCATGTATATACATGTTAATGAGTGTTTTGTGTTTGGTATTGCCCATATAGAGTGTTGATTTTGGTTGGAATCAAAGGAGGAAAAAATGTAATTTTTCCGGAAAAGTTTAAACTTTTAAAGTGAGAGCTAGGTTTTGATTTTTCTTGAAATCAATGATGGATATTTATGATTTATTTTCTTGGGATGCTAGATATATGTGTTAAGGGTAAAATTCCTTGGAATTACTCAAATAGGTTGAATATTGAACAAGTTATGGGATTTCTCCCAAACTACACAAAGGTAATAAAAATTGTTAGAAGGACAGTTTTGAAGTCACTTCCGGGCTAATTTCCGGGAGCTTAACATGTCCAAATATGGATTATGAAAACTTTAGTTCGGAAAGATACGAACCCAACAAAATTAATGGATCATTAATCGGAGTTATATATTTCATTTTATTTAAGTTTTGGTAAAGGACTCCAAAACTGCCTTATGACAAAAAGTTGCTGCCCATATTTTTGCGAGGGCTGTTTCGGACATTTATTTAATTAGAAAAATTTTAGGATTTGGGGAAATGAAAATATATGATATTATGTAGCTCGTGTCCAAAAATAAACTAATTCCGAGTTAAAACGACCAAGTTATGACCATTACAATTTTTGTGATTTTCCGACGGAAATCGCTATAAACGGAGTTCTACAACTCCGATTGCCACGAAATTTAAAATGGAGCATCACGTTAACATACATAAGGTTATGCCAAGAGATGGAAATGTTTGGAGTTAAGCACGAGGTAGCTAATTTCTTAAGCTACGCACTAGAATTAATTTTTGAAAAATATCAAAGGAAGTTGGAAAATTATGGAAAAATAATTTTTGTGTATGAAATACATGTATATATGTTTGACCAAAGGATAGGAGAATAATAAATTAATTTGGTATTTTCGTGATACGGATATAGAATACAGTTTGCTGGATTGAAAAACAGTTTGCTGAATTGAAAAATTTGTTGAAATCGGTTTGTTGGATTGAGGTTCAGATTGATGGATTGGTGAATCCAGGTTGATGAATTAAAAATTTGGTTGCTAGATTTAGAATCCAGATTGCTGAATTAGTATTTAACTTACTAAGTGTTAGCGAATAACTTATAAAATGAAAAAGGCGAGTGTTAAATCATATAAATGTGATTCTAAGTAAGTGTTAAGTGCTTAGGCAGAGTTTAATTGAACCTAAACTCGATATTTATTCCGACTAGACCCTCAGGATGTTAAAATTGTGTCGGTTTCAACTCAAACATAATAGTCTAACCCGATACGAAGTTTTATGTGCTGTATAGACTTATAAGATTATGTGCTATGTGTTTAGGTTATTCTGTGAATATAAATATAACAGTATTATACTATGATGATATTATTCTAATATTGGAGATCTATATTACTAATATTAGGTCTTCGGGTAAAGCGATATAAATTGCATTGCGGTAATCAACGGTTCAGGTAAGTTTCTTTATACTTAACTCTAATAAGAGTATTTTATTCAAGCTTATGGTTAATCATTGTTGATTGCCATGAAAATTGTACTCTGTACATCTTGCATGTATAAGTCAGGTATGAAAGGCTGATCACCTTCATTACCAGTTGGCTCAGAAATGTTTGTTAATGTTTAAAACTTGTTCAGTCAAAAATTTGTTCGTGCTAGTTCTCAATTATATTGATGAATTATAGCAAGCTAATTATTCATACTCTTCAATCATGATATATCGTTATATTGTTGTATATAAACTTGTTGGGCAACTTTCATGCTCGCCCTTGCTATATCATGATAAAACATTGTCGATAAGGCGAATGTGTTCGGATACAGGAAAAGATAATGCCACGTCCGGCTTGGGATAAAATGTGCGGCTAGTTTGTAATAGTATACTTTGATAAATATTGTTGTGTGATAAATAGTTTATGATTTGTGTATAAGTTAAGGTTACTCGACCTTGGGGAATAGTGTGTAATGTAATGTATAAACAATTTATGTTTATATCTTCCGCAAATAGTTATAGAAATAGTATATCGGATCCGCGGTGATTTGGGGCCCGGATTCGGGGCTGCTACAGTTGGTATCAAAGCTGTTGGTTATGAAGCTTAGGTAGGAATACCTGAGACCAATAACCGCAGTGATTAGGATAAGATCTAACTCACATAGAGTTAGTTGGTCGGTAAGATTCAAAGATAAATCTCGGCGAGTGTAAAGACACAGAGTTCCCTAACTCTGATAATAAAGTTGAACAGTAATGGTAAATAGATCGAGTCTAAAAGACTGAAAATGCACGGATAGAAGATCGTAAAACAAAATGATCAATGCATATAAATGAATCTTAATATATACGATAAGATCACCCCGTGATCTAATAAGGTTATGATATGGGAAAAGAATAAATCTGATGATTGGAAAGTTACAGCAAGATGCTGTGTGTAAGTTGTACTATGAAATTGTACTATGAAAACTCATGAAAGAGTTATGGATTATGAATACAGATTAAATGAAATTCGTATGGAAAAAGGGGGTTAAGTATTAGGTGGGGATTCAATTGAGGACTCTTGTCGGCAGCTGAGTTGTATGATTCCTTGTATGGGCGGCGAATTTGTACTTGGTTTTAGAATCACTTAGCTTCCTGGTCGATGTAGTGGTTAGGTTGACCAATTCTTTGTATGGGTGGGGAATTGTTCACTTAGCTTCCTATATTGATTAGTGGTCGAGTTTGGTTTGACAACCACTTAGTTTCTGGCATTGATAATCATTGAAATGTTGTGTCGCGCTATTTGCTATATACAGGTTAAGAGGGTGATTCCTTTTTCATGTATATAACAAATAGATAAGTCATAGGTAGAGGACATAGGGTTAAGTGCGAGTTCTTAAACTCATACTTATGTGACATTCTTGACTAATAGTTATATGAAATGTTTATGGACCCCTCAGCGAATGGATGCCAAAGGTCTGTCTAGGAAAGTTCTTAAACTCATATAATTGTGGCCAGGTTATGAACTCATAAGTGTGGCTTTATGAACTGGGTATAGTTGTGTGTGAATGGAGTTTTAAGGATTATAGGAATAGATAGATTGTTAAGCAAATGATCATTAGTGGAGACTTAGGTTTTCCTAAACCCTAGCTTTGCTAAACTTCAATTTTTGACATCAAGCTAAACACACACTATCTGCCTTTAAAAACAATTGTTTTTATTTATCACTTATGTACCATGTGACCTGGTGCAGAGATGATAAAAAATGATGGAGTTATCAATGCAGAATTACTTAGTGTTGGATGTGATCTAAGGATCGTCAGCCCACTACAGTATGATGTAGTATGACAAAATCACTAAATGACGAAATCATCAACGGACTGTAAATACAGTGCGACATCATGACGTCATTCTCAAATATGTTTTATTGAAATAAATTTCCCAAACCAAATTGTTTTGCTGTGGAATCAAATAAGATTGAGGTAAAATTTTTGTGCCTTTGGCAGTGATGGGAAAACAGATAAAATCAGTACTTGGCAAGTACAGGGCATATCGGGCTAATCACCCTTTGTGTCCGTAAGTAATGACGGTTTGCGGATGAATTTCCATAAAACCTTTGCGAAAATGAAAAACAAACAGTCTATACGATTCCTCAGCACAGTTTTAAAATTTATACCCTTGTGAGTGGTGTATTGGGTAGCATGTGATGATATGTGTGAATGATGTAAGCTGTATGGTGTAAGGTATAAGGTGAATTTCGGGGACGAAATTCTTATAAGGAGGGGTGAATGTGACAACCCAAGAATTTGGACAATTTATGAAAATCTTAAATGATTGATTTAAGGTCAAATAATAGATCTAGACAGAAAATAAGTGTATGTGTTTGATGTTATTGGGATTGAATTTTGAGGATTTCAAAATTCGGTGAAGGATATAGATGAATTATTCAGGATTAAGGATTTATGTGAATATGTATGTGTACTGAATGTGGTTAAGGGTCAAGGGTTGACCAGATTAATTATATATGTGTCAAACCCTAAGTAAATATTATGAACGTCAACGTTCTGTTAAAAAACCCTAGCAATGGATAAGAAATTGTAGAAATCGGTTCTGAAACCCTAGTTTCAGTTCCGGGAATCCGAAACCCTAAATTCATGATATGAATACGGTGATTAAGTTAGAAAACCCTAACGATATGTTCAGAAACCCTAATTTGGGAATCCTAATGCGAAGTATTAAACCCTAAGGGTTAAAAAGTTGTGTGTAAGGAATATGAACATTAGGTGATGGTTTATATTTGTTTATTATATAAACAAACAAAAGAAACTAGTGTAACCCTAATTATATATTAGGAATGAAGGATTTAATAACTTAAGGGTTATGGAAAAAGCGAATTATGGTATTTAGAATACTTACTAATTCTAGGAGAATTATTTTATATATCTCAAATGATTAATTTTATAACCTAATTATAGCAAGTCTAATTGGGTTAAGGAAATGAATGGGCTTGTGAGTAAGGATTTATGTTATAATTGAGGAAATCGAAAGGTAAATGATTTGGGTTGGATGAGAATTAAAGGAATTGGACTATGTATATGTATAGCCCAAATGTTGGCCAAAGAAATTAGTTAGAGGTCAAACAATACATTAAAGGAATGGCTCAACTTTTAGCCCAAGTGGAAGAGGACTTTTTGGACATTTAGTAAATCAAATAAGCATTAAATCAAAAAGCCAAACTTGATGAGATATAGGCCAAGTGGCCGGCCATGAGAAGCAACAAAAAGGGGGGAGAATGTAATAAGTGTTCACTTTAGTTGGTTACCAAATCTCACCAACTCCCCATGTGTCATTCTTTTGATTGTCCAACATGTTTGTTCTAGCTTGCAAGCAACATCTTGGTGGTTTAATGAGGAAAGAAAAAGAGAATGAGTGGAGAATGTAGAGAAATGAAGGCACATGGCCGGATATTGCTAGAGAAAAAGGAGAGTGAGTGTGGTCAATTGATAAAAAACTACACATAATAAAAGTCTAGCTTATATTTTTTTCTTTCTTTCATCTTTCTTCCAAGTTAGCAAAGAACTAAAGAGAGAGAGTGAGAGAAGAGGGCCATTCAGCAGCCATGGAGGAGAGAAAAGGGGAGTTCTAGGTGAAACATCCAAGCTCCATGATCAAACTAAGAAGAAGGAGAAGAAGAAAATCTAAGGTATAGCAAATAAATTTCTACTTATGTAGTATATTTCTTTTGTGGTTTGATTTGATTTTTGACAACTTGAAGTTGGGATCTTGAGGTTTAAAACCTTAGATCTATGTGTATATAAGTGTTTCATGTTTAGATATAACCTTTTTGAAGATCAAAAGTTAGACCTAAAGTATGAAATGGAGGTTAGGTTTTTCAAAAGATAGAAAACCTAAAATTTTCTTAGCTTTGATTGTGTTTGAAACTTGTTTGATGAAATAAGAAACTTTGTTTCTAAACTCAAAAAAAAAACCATGTATATACATGTTAATGAGTGTTTTGTGTTTGGTATTACCCATATAGAGTGTTGATTTTGGTTGGAATCAAAAGAGGAAAAAATGTAATTTTTCCGGAAAAGTTTAAACTTTTAAAGTGAGAGCTAGGTTTTGATTTTTCTTGAAATCAATGATGGATATTTATGATTTATGTTCTTGGGATGCTAGATATATGTGTTAAGGGTAAAATTCCTTGGAAT
Source organism: Panax japonicus (assembly GCA_020205505.1). Lineage (NCBI taxonomy): Eukaryota > Viridiplantae > Streptophyta > Magnoliopsida > Apiales > Araliaceae > Panax > Panax japonicus. The sequence goes on along the minus strand of CM035103.1, from coordinate 17,933,194 downwards.
TACTCAAATAGGTTGAATATTGAACAAGTTATGGGATTTCTCCCAAACTACACAAAGGTAATAAAAATTGTTAGAAGGACAGTTTTGAAGTCATTTCCGGGCTAATTTCCGGGAGCTTAACATGTCCAAATATGGATTGTGATATATGAAAACTATAGCTCGGAAAGATACAAACCCAACAAAATTGACGGATCATTAATCAGAATTATATATTTCATTTTATTTAAGTTTTGGTAAAGGACTCCAAAACTGCCTTATGACAAAAAGTTGCTGCCCATATTTTTGCGAGGGCTGTTTTGGATATTTATTTAATTAGAAAAATTTTAGGATTTTGGGAAATGAAAATATATGGTATTATGTAGCTCGTGTCCAAAAATGAACTAATTCCGAGTTAAAACGACCAAGTTATGACCATTACAATTTTTGTGATTTTCCGACGGAAATCGCTATAAACGGAGTTCTACAACTCCGATTGCCACGAAATTTAAAATGGAGTATCACGTTAACATACATAAGGTTATGCCAAGATATGGGAATGTTTGGAGTTAAGCACGAGGTAGCTAATTTCTTAAGCTACGCACTAGAATTAATTTTTGAAAAATATCAAAGGAAGTTGGAAAATTATGGAAAAGTAATTTTTGTGTATGAAATACATGTATATATGTTTGACCAAAGGATAGGAGAATAATAAACTGATTTGGTATTTTCGTGATACGGATATAGAATACAGTTTGCTGGATTGAAAAATAGTTTGCTGAATTGAAAAATTTGTTGAAATCGGTTTGTTGGATTGAGGTTCAGATTGATGGATTGGTGAATCCAGATTGATGAATTAAAAATTTGGTTGCTAGATTTAGAATCCAGATTGCTGAATTAGTATTTAACTTACTAAGTGTTAGCGAATAACTTATGAAATGAAAAAGGCGAGTGTTAAATCATATAAATGTGATTCTAAGTAAGTGTTAAGTGCTTAGACAGAGTTTAATTGAATATAAACTCGATATTTATTCCGACTAGACCGTCGGGATGTTAAAATTATGTCAGTTTCAACTCAAACATAATAGTCTAACCCGATACGAAGTTTTATGTGCTGTATAGACTTATAAGATTATGTGTTATGTGTTTAGGTTATTCTGTGAATATAAATATAACAGTATTATACTGTGATGATATTATTCTAATATTGGAAATCTATATTACTAATATTAGGTCTTCGGGTAAAGCGATATAAATTGCGTTGCGGTAATCAACGGTTCAGGTAAGTTTCTTTATACTTAACTCTAATAAGAGTATTTTATTCAAGCTTATGGTTAATCATTGCTGATTGCCATGAAAATTGTACTCTGTACGTCTTGCATGTATAAGTCAGGTATGAAAGGTTGATCACCTTCATTACCATTACCAGTTGGTTCAGAAATGTTTGTTCATGTTTAAAACTTGTTCAGTCAAAAATTTGTTCGTGCTAGTTCTCAATTATATTGATGAATTATAGCAAGCTCATTATTCATATTCTTCAATCATGATATATCGTTATATTGTTGTATATAAACTTGTTGGGCAACTTTCATGCTCACCCTTGCTATATCGTGATAAAACATTGCAGATAAGACGAATGCGTTCGGATACAGGAAAAGATAATGCCAAGTCCGGCTTGGGATAAAATGTGCGGCTAGTTTGTAATAGTATACTTTGATAAATATTGTTGTGTGATAAATAGTTTATGATTTGTGTATAAGTTAAGGTTACTCGACCTTGGGGAATAGTGTGTAATGTAATGTATAAACAATTTATGTTTATATCTTCCGCAAATACTTATAGAAATAGTATACCGGATCCGCGGTGATTTGGAGCCCGGATTCGGGGCTGCTACAAAGACTATGGAAGCTAATGATTTCCAAAATCCTACAGCCAGAATGACGCAGCCCAAAGTTACAAGAGTGTTAAAGGTGGATGCTATCACACAATTGTTAGCTCAAATAACATTTATGGCAAAGAAGATTGATTTGTTGGCGGATAATAAAGTGAAGACAGTTACATTTGTATGTGAGATATGTTCAGGGTCACATTCGACTGACCAATGCGCTATTTGTTCAGAATCTGTATTGTATATGAGCAACTATCAGAAAAATCAGAGTCAGTTCCAGAATGTGATGATGTGTATGATCGGTGTATAGTGCATGGTATAAGGAGTAAGGTGTAAGGTAAATTTCGAGGATGAAATTTTTAGAAGAAGGGGTGAATGTGACAACCCAAGAAATTAGACAAATTATTAAAATTTTAAATGATTGATTTAAGGTCAAATAATAGACCTAAACAGAATTTCAGTTGGTCAAATAATCAAAACAATCAACAAAGTCAGTTTCAACCACAACATCAATTTCAGGCACAACCATCTCATCAGCAGTTTACATCGAAACCACCCTATCCTCGAGGATTTTCACAGCAACAACAACATCATACACCACCTGCAACTCAGCAAGAGAAGAAGTCAGAGATGGAGGAGATGATGATGAAGTACATGGAAAATACCGAGGTGATGATTAAAAGCCAAGCAGTGGCCATAAAAAATTTGGAAACTCAAATGGGTCAAATGGCTAGCATGCTTAATAACAAACCATGGGGTTCATTTCCAAGTAAAACAGAGGTAAATCCAAGAAGGGAGGGTAAGGAACAATGTCAGGAAATAACTCTCAGATTAGGGAAGTAAACTGTAGATTCACAGCATAGCGCGCCCGCGCCACTTTTGCAAAGAGAAATCGCACAGTCGTGCGGTGAGGAAAATTTGTCTGGTGAGGTTTTGTGTAAAGAAGGATATGAGATATGTGAAGTGAAGAAGAATAAAGAAGAGTCATTTGAGAAACCAGTGACCAAGATACCAGTTGTTTATCCCCCTATTCCATATCTATAGAGATTACAGAAGCAAAGGGAAGATAAGCAGTTCAGTAAATTTTTGGACGTGTTTAAAAAGCTACAGATTAACATACCTTTCACTGAGGCATTAGAACAGATGCCTAATTATGCAAAGTTTATGAAAGGTATCTTGTCAAGGAAGAAAAGGTTAGAAGACTTTGAAATAGTGGCCTTGACCGAAGAATGTAGTGCATTGCTTCAACGCAAGTTACCTCCAAAGCTGAAGGACCCGTGCAGCTTCAAGATACCTTGTATGATTGGAAAGATGAGTTTCCACAAATGCTTGTGCAATTTAGGGGCAAGTATCAATTTGATGTCGTTGTCAGTGTTCAAGCAATTGGGATTGTCGGCTCCAAGGTCGACAAAAATTTCTTTACAGCTAGCTGATAGGTCCATTACTTATCCACGAGGTATTGTGGAAGATGTACTAGTTAAAGTGGATAAATTCATCTTCCTGACTGATTTCATCATATTAGACTATGAAGAGGACAGAAGTATACCGATAATTCTTGGAAGACCATTCTTAGCTACAGGAAGGACCTTAATAGACGTTCAAAAAGGGGAATTGACAATGTGAGTTCATGATCAGGAAGTCACTTTCAATGTATTCAAGGCGATGAAATTTCCAACAAATGAAGATGAATTCTTCAGGGTTGATTTGGTGGAAAGGGTACTGAATGATGAAGTAGAGAACTTGGTGGAACATGAACCTTTGAAGAAGGCTATTATAGGAAGTTCAAGAATAGAAGATGGTGAGATTGAAGAAATTGATCAAATACGTGACACAACTCCACAGTTTAGGAAGTTCAAGACTCATGTTAAGCCATTAAAGATTGCTGGAGAGTCATCAGTGAAATTAAAGCCATCTCTTGAGATACCTCCAGAACTTAAGTTGAAACCACTTCCAGACCATTTAAGGTATGCGTTTTTAAATGATAATTCAAAATTACATGTGATTATTTCTTTTACACTAACATCTTTTTAGGAAGAAAAAATGCTAAGAGTTCTCAGAGAGTTCAAATCAGCTATTGGATGGACTATAACAGATATCAAAGGGATTAGCCCATCATTCTATATGCATAAGATCCTGCTGGAAGATGATAGCAAGCCTTCACTGGAGCGGCAAAGGAGACTTAATCCAATTATAAAGGAAGTGGTCATAAAGGAAGTGTTGAAATAACTGGACGCAGGAATTATTTATCCGATTTTAGATAGCTTGTGGGTGAGCCCGGTACAGTGTGTGCCAAAGAAGGGGGGTATAACTGTATTCTCTAATGAAAATAATGAATTGATACCGATGAGGACAGTAACGGGGTGGAAAGTTAACATGGATTACCGCAGACTTAACAAAGCTACAAAGAAGGATCACTTCCCACTACCGTTTATTGACCAGATGTTGGACAGACTAGCAGATCATAAATTTATTACCTTCTGGATGGGTATTCTGGCTACAATCAGATTGTGATAGCTCCAGAAGACCATGAAAAGACAACTTTCACATGTTCGTATGGTACATTCGCCTTTAGAATGATGTCTTTCAGGTTATGCAATGCCCCGACCACTTTTTAGAGATGTATGATGGCAATTTTTTTTAGATATGGTGGAGCATAATGTGGAGGTATTTATGGATGACTTCTCAGTATTCGGGGAATCTTTTGATTTGTGTCTGGAAAATTTAGTGATGGCATTGAGAAGATGTGTTGAGATGATCTTAGTGTTGAATTGGGAAAAGTGCCATTTTATGGTACAAGAAGGAATAATTTTGGGACATAAAGTGTCGAAGAAAGGATTAGAGGTGGACAGGGCCAAATTAGAGACCATTGAGAATTTACCACCACCAAATTCTGTAAAAGGTGTTCAAAGTTTTTTAGGACATGCAGGCTTCTACCGCAGATTCATTAAAGATTTCTCTAAGATAACAAAGAAACTTTGCAGTTTATTGGAGAAGGATGCACAGTTCAAGTTCGATGAAGATTGCCTGTCTGCATTTGAGCATTTAAAGAGGAAGTTAACTTCAGAACCAATGATTACAGCGCCGAATTGGGATCTACCATTTGAGTTAATGTGTGATGCCAGTGATTATGCTGTGGGGGCTGTTTTGGAGTAAAGAAGGGAAAAGATTTTTCATGTGATATACTATGCGAGCAAGACCCTTACTGATGCATAGTTGAACTACACCACCATAGAGAAGGAACTGTTGGCAGTTGTGTATGCTTTTGATAAGTTTCGAGCGTATCTGATTGGGACAAGGGTGATAGTATACACAGATCATGCGGCAATTCAATACTTGGTAGAAAAGAAAGATGCAAAGCCTCGATTAATCAAGTGGATACTTCTATTGCAAGAATTTGAATTGGAGATCAAGGACAGGAAAGGTACTGAGAATTAAGTGGCGGACCACTTATCTAGACTGAAAAATTCGGGAAGAGATGGAGATGACAAAGTTATAATTAATGATTCTTTTCCAGATGAACAGTTATTTATGGTGAAAGGGGAAGTGCCCTAGTTCGCGGACTATGCTAACTATTTAGTGACCAAGATCAATCCTACAGACTTGATTGGGCACCAAAAGAATAAATTTTTGCATGATGTGAAATGGTTTATATGGGATGAACCGTATTTGTTCAAAGAATGTGTTGATCAGATGATAAGGAGATGTATCCCATATAGTGAGACAGAGGGGATTTTGAAAGATTGCCACACTTCATTATATGGAGGTCACTACGGTGGAGAAAGGACATCGGCTCGAGTGTTGCAAGCATAATTCTATTGGCTGATGATTTTTAAAGATGCTTACAGTTTTGTCAAGAGATGTGATAGATGTCAAAGAGTTGGGAATATATCGAAAAGAAATGAGATGCCATTGAACACGATCCTCGAGGTTAAAATTTTTGATGTTTAGGGGATAGATTTCATGGGTCCTTTCATTTCTTCATCTGGAAATTTATACATCTTGTTAGTAGTCGACTATGTTTTGAAGTGGGTGGAAGTGGCAGCTCTTCCAACTAATGATGTCAAGGTGGTCCTAAGATTTTTACAAAGAAGTATTTTTACAAGGTTTGGGACTCCAAGGGCTATCATTAGTGATGAAGGCAGTCATTTCTATAATCGACAATTTACAATTCTATTGGCTATGCATGGGGTAAATCATTGCATTGCTACAACTTACCATCCTCAAACCAATGGCTAGACAGAGGTTTCAAATTGTGAAGTAAAGAGAATTTTAGAGAAAGTCGTGAACCCCACAAGAAAGGATTGGTCATTAAAGCTTGACAATGCTGTATGGGCGTATAGGACTGCTTATAAGACTCCGTTGGGCATGTCACCATTTCAGCTAGTGTATGGAAAGGCTTGTCACCTTTCCATGGAGCTTGAGCATAAGTTGTATTTGGAAATTAGGAAGCATACTTTGATTTAAAGGTTGTAGGTGAAAAACGCCTACGCCAACTCAATGAGTTGGATGAATTAAGATTGCAGGCTTATGAAAACTCCAAGCTGTATAAAGAAAAGGTGAAGAAATGGCATGATAGAAAAATTATGGAAAGAGTGTTCGACCCGGGACAAAGAGTTCTCCTGTTCAATTCAAGACTTAAACTCTTCCCTGGGAAGCTCAAATCAAGGTGGTCAGGGCCATTTACAGTTAAAACAGTTTATCCACATGGTGTAGTAGAGGTATTCGACAAATTCCCAGATAAGACATTCAAAGTGAATGGACAGCGGCTTAAGCACTACTATGGTGGTGAGGTTGACAGGCAGAAAATTACCTCCATTCTTTCTTCAATATGATTGAATCAAAGATAGTCAAGCTAATTGACTATAATTTAGCGCTCGATGGGAGGCACCCCATTATTTCTATCCTTAACTCTTGTTTAATTCGTTTTGATCACATTTATTTCTCATTTTCATGTTAATTTTTATAGCATAACATGTGTGGTAAAAGTGTTATTGCGGTTAAATGTGCATATGATGATGATTAGGAGTAGCATATACAACATTGTTTTGGGATATTCATTCATGCATATTAGTTTCTTCGCGTGTTGATCTGAAAGAAGTGTGATATCTCATACTGGTAATTGTTGTATGTGCAGGTGATTTGTAGAATATCAGTTGTGATTGATGGCTACTTTACAAAATTGCAGACAATTGTGTTCAGAGTACAGGGCCGCGTGGTCGTACGTTTCAGTAGGCTAAAAATAGTGTACCCACGCCATGTCTCTGTGCAGCATATTCAATAACGCTCCCACGCTCTTATCCAGTGTAAATATTTCCCGGTCGCGCCCGAAACCGGAGTAAGAATTTTTTTTATTTTTAAAGATGTGTCTCCTCCAATCTCTTATATCAGTTATACTTTGAAGACGTGTATCTCTCCATTTCTATTCAAACTGACGCCTATCTTCTCATTCTCCAAACCGTTCCATTACAAATTCGTAACTCCTTACCTCACTATATACGCATTCCATTCTCCTATCAATACTCAAATTTCTCTCCTTATCTGCTAATTCAAGTACATAGAAACTAGGGTTTCTTCAGAGGGTGAGCGAAAATAGTAAGTTTAGGGGAGTTCAGTGCACGTAGTATCTTAGTCCAATTCTTCTTTTCAATTTAAGGTTCTTCTTCATTCAGTGTAATGGGGCCAAAATGAGCACGTTCCTTTACTCCATCATCATCATCTTCCTGCAGCAGTCAGAGTAATGATGTAGTGGACCATACAAAGTTTATTAGCCTTGATGCTCAGACAAAATATTACAGGATAATAGCGAAGACTTTTGTAAAGGAACGAGGTTTCAAACCTGAGAAACAAGATGGCTAGTTATGGGATATGATACGTGAAAGAGGTTGGGAGAGTGACTGCTACTCCTATGCCTGTACTAGTGGGAATTGTTCGGGAGTTTTATGTAAATGCCAAAGAAACTATGAGTGGGATATCTATGGTCAGAGGAGTTCAAGTAGACTATCGTCCACAATCGATCAGAGTAATTTTCCGGATACTCGACACACCTCCAACTAGATATGATAATTTGGTCGAGGTTGCATGTTTCGAGACTGACTTGGACATAGTCATCACTGACTTGTGCATACCAGGGACATAGTGAAATTACAGGACAGGGATGAATCAGCCTAGAACTTTCCAAGCCTCAGCACTCAATCAATATGCTAAGGCTTGGAACTTGTTTATCTGTGCAAAGCTCATGCCATCATCATATCAACATGAGATCACCACTGAACGAAAAATTATTTTGTGGGGAATATTCACAAACAAGTACATCGATGTGGTCTACCTTATTCATCAAAATATGTTACGTTATATAAGGGGGAGCACTACAGAAAGTATCCCACATGCGTCCATTGTTGTGAGTCTGTGTGCACAACAAGGAGTCACTTGGCGTAATGAACAACTGCAGTACCCTATCTAAGATATCACCCATGCGACTATTGCCAATTTCAAGTATTAGGCGGGAAGTACACCACAATCGAGGGGAAAAAGTTTTATCCTTCAACCCGTATCATTGGTGCCTTCACCACAGCCCATGCAGGCAACTAAAGTAGGAACGTTAACCCAAGCCACTGATGTACATGATAATCGTCGTCACCGAAGGTTGGAGAGGAAGGTCAATGTTATGTACGACAATTTTGTAGCATTTGACAATGGTTTGACGAGGTCTCTAGCAGAAGCTTTCGCGCAGCAGGGAACCATGCATGAGTGGCCACAATTTGGGACAACAGTGCCATTTCCACCACCGGATTCACCATCCGAAGAGGGTGGTGCAGCTGATAACTAGGGGAGTTCCTTTAAACCCTTTACCTTCATTCATTGGGACAATGAATAATTTAAGTTTATGGGTATTGGGTAGTAGTGTAGTTGCATGTAGTTAATTTGCATTATTTTTGCATGATAGTTTAATTTTTGCATATCTATTTGTTTAGTATGTGTTTAGTTTATAATTGCATAAAATTATTTATTTTTAGTGCTTATTATATGTTTTAGTTATGTGTTTAGTTGCATATTCTAAGTATCTAGCTTTATGGAGTTTTATTCTAGTCAATGATGAAATAGAATTTTGAAGGATTTTTGAATTTAGTGGATAACATGAGCTTAGCAATAATATTTTACATGATGTAAGTCATGATTATTGTTTAGATGCTTTCGGTTAGCACATGCGTGTTCACATATGCTTGTTGGTATAAGAATAATGTGTTTTTATTGCTTAGTAGAAAATGTTGTTTTAAAAATAGAATTGTGTAGAAAGTGGACTTAGGCTATGAAAACATTGATAATCAAACTTTGGGAACACATGGGTATGCTTATTGAAAAAAAAAGAAAAGAAAAATCCATCTTGGAACCTTCTTGAGCTGAATTATTGAATTCTTGGAAGGGGAGAGATGGAGCGTAAAACGCACTCATTGTGTATAAAAAATATATATAGCAATAACACAATGGGAAAGTGCAAAAATCGCCTTCGTGAGTAAAAATAAAGTAAATTAAACTCATTGTTGAACCTTAGTTTGTATTGATGTGTTGAAGTAGTTTTTATGCATTAATAAACATGGTTCTTAACTTAGAATCCAATTTTCTATTTTTAGCAGTATAACATGTGTAGTCTTTGCCTTAGTCAAGTATATTTGTGAACACAATACACACACAACATCTTTATAGTGAGTATGGGTTATTTGATTGTATGATATTATATCTGTAGTTTCGTTTGAAACTTTATTCTTGAATCCAGATAATTTGTTGAGGCACATTAGATTGGAATTCTATTTTAGCTAAAAAAACTGGAGACTCATTTGCATCATAGTATAGTTTGTATTGCATTGTTTATTGTCATATGCATTGCTTGAGGGAAAGAAATAGTTCAAGTTTGGGGGTATTTGATAAGTAGGTTTTATACCTACTTATTGGGTGCTAACTCATTGAAATTATGCTCATCTCAAGTAGTTTATTGTGTGTTATTTGCATTTTATGTTGGTTTTGCAGTAAATGTAGTCGGAACTCCTCGTTAACAACATAAGGCATGAATTAGCATGAAAAGCATGGAATGGCATTATCATGGATTGGCATGGTGGCATGAAGCTAGCAAAGGCATGGCAAGATGAACACGAGTAGATGAGAAACTGAAGCAGTGGAGGAATACAGTACGGAAGAGAAAGGATGAAGAACAAACAAGAAACAGCAACAACAAGACAGTAGAAGACAGAATGCAGTAGCAGCGCAACCGTGCTGCTAATCAAGCCTTACATCGCGCACCCGCGCCACATGAATACATAGACTACTTTGCACTATCGCGCGGCCACGCTCCATCAACAAAGGGATTAGGCGCGCCCGCGTCATACCTTCGGCATACAATTGTATATAGCGCCCACACCCGTTTTGCAGTATAATCTCGCGCGGTCGCGCGAGTCTTCTACAGTCAGTTTGTTGACTTTTTGTAATTTGAAATTTAAGCGTATTTGGCTCAACTGAACGATATGGTTGGCACCAGACGTGTCTTTAAGAGGTCTTTTATCTGTTTTATTATTATCATTAGGGTTTTAAGCTTTAACTACCTTAGGGAGGTTTGGATCATTGGGATGATACATTTTAATCCTCTTGTTATCTAGATTATTGAATAATTACTAGTTTTTTATTTCTGGAGATTGTTGGTGCATTGGAATAAGCATGGAACAGATTCTGTAACAGGATTAATAGATTTGATCTATCATTTCTATTACCTCTATTGTTTGTAGTATTTAATTCTATATATTGCTTCAATCCCATAAAAGCTTTTGGTTCAGAAATGAACTAAACTCCATTATGGGATTCTAATAGATTTTGATATGTAGTCTAAATTTATATATCTGAATGTATTATTGTATGTTTATCATTGGATTAACCATTATGATTGAGCTTAATGAATGAATGTTTGATCAGAATTCATATTATGTGCTTGTATGGATTTGAAAAAATGAAATATGAGTTTGGATAAAATTATAATGACATATGTTCATGAGGCTGATTTGTTAAGCTTTGTGATTCGTGAACCAGATAGACATATACCATTTCACCGTGTGTAGTTATGAAAAGAGCATGTACTTTTATTCATTATTGATGCAATTTCACATAAACATATAGTGATTTAGGTAATAGTGTCGCTTACATGATTTCTATCATATGTGGAGGTTATGTGAATTGGTTATAGTTCATTGTATGACTTCCCCAAAATAGGTATACATCACCCATCTTGAGTCACCAAATACATGGTACTACATTCAAATACAACTTGATTATACAACAGTCGTGTAAAATACGACAAAATACATGCTGAGTTTTAATACAAATATTGTCATCTAGACAATATCCACACTCAATTTAGTCCTCATTACATTTATTATCACATTATTTAACAGAATAATGAGGACTACTAAGACACCATCTCAGACCATCACTCCGTTCCTCGACTAGTCCCGATTACGTTCTCATTTCCTGAAGAGAATAGTGAAAGAAAGGGTGAGCTCAACCAGCTCAGTAAGAAATTTTATGACTAAGATAATGCAGAATAAATTATCATTAGTCCTCAACAGTGTTAAACTGATAAAATACAATAGACATCAAGTTTAACTGCAGCGGAACATGCAATCCATTAAAAGAGTCAAGTAGAGAATAAAATCTACTATCTTTTAGGATATAAAAAGGTTTTTCATCACTTTTATCGCTGAGACTCAGCTTAATAAATAATCCACATCATCCCTGCACTACGGCCAAGGATATTCATTAGGGTCACGACCACAAATTATCCATGCACTACGGGCCAAGAATATTTGTGTATTCATCAATGGTCATGATCATTCCAACAACTGTCCATCAATGCACTTCTGACTAATGAGGACTTTTACCACATCATTTGTAATATTACGGTCATGATTACACCGAATAATCCCTGGTCATAATCATACCAAGTCCATCTATGCACTACAGGCCACAGATGACTTTCAAAAATAATATAAACATGAGGATGATGACAATGATAGAAGAATTCAATAAAACAAGTTCAAGAATTAATTTATTCAGGAACTAATAATGACCAAATTGTCAACATGATACTTCTTTGTAAAGTAAAATTCAATAATGCTCAGAAGAATATTTCCATGAAAATATACTGGATGAAGTGCAAATATCAAGAATATTCCACTAATTTCATGGAGTGTAGAAGTCAAAATTTTAACCAACTGAGTATAATAAAGAATGGAATAACAAAAGAAATCACCATGCATGCGGTACTTCGCAGAGACAGGTTATTCCATCAGAATAATAAATAACGGAACCAGGTCAGACGTAATACGCACCGACATGATATTCCAATAGAACAATAAAGAATGGAATACAACAGAAATCACCATGAATGCGGTACTTCGCATAGACAGGTTATTCCAATAGAATACTAAATGACAGAACTGGGTCAGGTAAAATTCACACCAACAGGATGTTCCAACAGAATAATAAAGACGGAACCAGGTCCGGCGTAAAGCACAGACAAGATATTCCAACAGAATAATAAAGACGGAACCAGGTCCGGCGTAAAGCAACTTGATATCGGAGTAGTGAAGTAGCAGAATACTTTTCTTTTTTCTCTCTATAATTTCTCTCTAGAGTTTCAGTGAATTCGTAAGAAATAATGAAGGAATGAACTTCTATTTATAGAAGAATGCAATGAATAGTAACCAATCCATGAACGGTCCAAATTAATTTACTTTAATCGGACGGTCCATATTTAAAGAAAAATCTTTTAAATAAAATATAATATATTCTATTTATAATCTAATAAAATGAATAACTTTTAAAAAGATTTTACTATGCAAACACTATGCAAGCACTATGTAAATACTATGCATAATAAAATATAATATATTCTAATTATTGTATAATAATAAAGATAACTTTATAAAAGTATTCTGTTTTATATAAAAAGATTTTACTATTAGCCTAATAAAACTAATAACTTTATAAAAGTATTTTGTTTTATATAAAAAGTTTTTCTGTTTTATTACGTTAATAATACGAATAAAACAAAACGTCATCATCATTATTATTATTCACACTATTAATCGACCAGGTCGTTCCCAGGAAAGAGGGGGCTTTCCAATAAGGATTTCTCCCTATTGGCGCATAATTAGGTGACCAAACCTCTCCTTGGCAGAACTTCCAGACATCGTTAATAATGCAAATAATAATATTAACAACTTCATCATCTCAATTATTGATTTAATAACATATAAAATATCGACAATAATTGAATCAAACTGAGTGACTTCTCACATAAGCATTAATAATCAATACCGTGTGCTACTATGCAACAACGCGTATTACTATACTTTTACTACCGAGTAGTTCAACGGTATCAACGGTAAAACTTCCGCCGTTATTTTCATAAAAATATTTTTGTCGTTTTCTCAATCCGACAATAATTCTGTTGTGGGGTCCACCAATGATTGTGCCGTCGTACGAATATTCCCTGACTAATCGAATATTATATAACAACTTGCGTATTTTGTAAAAATTATAAATATTACCCACAACTATAACATTATATCAAATTTATTCCATAATATTCAAAAATGATATTTATAGTAAATTCATTTTTATTCATAAAAGTTGGGGTCTTACACATTGAAAAATGGTTATGTCCAATATTGTGCTCTTGACTAGTTTTCCATGTTAAATAATTAAACATTACATGATGGTTGTAGTTTAGATGAAATATTAAATGAATTTAGAATCCCATTCTTCTCCAATTTGATTACATCATTTTAATAATTATAATTGTTATTTCATGAATTAATTTAAAGTTAAATATAATTGTGAGTTGATCGTTTAAGAATATAAAAATAGTTATATAGTTGATGCATGATAATTTAGATTTAACACCTTTCTCCGTGAATCGATACTTTTCTTACTCTGTACTACTTGTTAACCTATATATGCTTGCATGAGTTAGAGTTCTTTTGGTTAGACTAGAAAGGAGGCAACAAGTATGACACATTCCATGACTCAAGTTTAATCTGAGATGTAAGGTTAAAAGGATTAAATTATATTAAAACATTGGTCACGAAAAGGTTGCATCGAATCATCGATCTTATTATTACTTGGGTAGCAGTGATGCATTACTAGATGCCACTCACTATTTATAATTTTATAATATGATTTTAAATTTATTGCTAACGTAATAATAACCTATAGGGTCACACACTTAGAACATAATTTAAATGGAAATAATTTAAATTGTAAGGATTTAAATATGTCAACATTATTGATAGTATTTAAATTACGAATTTAAATTAATAAGATAATTTGTATATATGTTTATTAATTAAGTAAGACTTAATTAAGATATAATATATTTCAGATTTTATAATTGAATTAATTTTTGATTAATTCTTTTGGACTGCTATATATACGATATATCAGCCATTTTGTGGAGAGTATCATAAACCTAAAAACCCTAACCGCTCTTAGAGAGAGACTAGAGATGAAAAGTTTCAAAAATCCTTATCCTTGGTGGCTAGTACTGCGTCTCCTTTTACTGCAGATCGTGTGACGATTCGCGGGGCGTTCGTGTAGATACCGTAGAGACGTAGTTCCGTTGGATTGCGTTGTAGATTCGAAGCCGTTATAGAATATTCTTTAATCGGTATAAAATCCTAACCACTGAATTAATATATTTTCGCATGGATTCTGTTTTAGGGTTTCAGAATTGTCTTTGAAATTTTAAATTCTGTTCTATTTTATGTGTCGAAATCCCAACAAAAAGTGCAGGGTGGGAATGACAGGCAGTCGTGGAACAAAGGGATACAACAATTCAAGATTTTGCTACCCGATATGCGATGCTTGAATAGAAGCTCTCTTTGGCAAAGTATATGATAATAGAGCTGAAATCTAAGAATGCAAATGTCAAAGATCATCTGAAAGAAGAAATAACTGAACGAGTGAGAATGGAGGATGCATGGGTAAAAGCCACACAACACGTTGATATTGTAGAAAGAGAAGTCTGATCCAAGAAGGCTAAAATAGATGTTATGTGTTTCTCTTTTTGGACAACAATTGGGAGAACTCAACATCGAGTTTTGAATTACCATGTATAGAGCGGTCAACCCCAAATTGATATGGATTGAAGATTAATGATTCAGATCATGGATCAGGAGTACGACGAAGCAGTTGAAGGTGGAATATGCCCTATAGCAAATTCAAGTCCAGCGATAATAATGACACCAAAGGCTGTCCCGGACAAGTCAAAGTCGGTAGTTTAAGTGAGAACATTTTTCGTAACTTTTCAAAAAGCAAGGAACCCGAACGAAGTTATCACAGGTAAACTAATCATAAACTCTTGTGATGGCTATTTGGATAAAGTAGTTAATTACAAAACTTGGAGTGGTTTGTATTTAAGGATCAGTTTTGTAGACATTCAAAATTTTGCCTTTCTTTTACTAACCATGGAAGGAGGGTGTTGAGTAGTGTTCATACCTACGAATCGGTTACTTTTCAAATTGAAGTCTTTTCTTCTTTGGGTATTTTTAGGAGCATTTTACTTATTTTTGTTGTTTTTGTGAAGGGATAGAGTGTGTGTATGAGAACAGGGAAATTAAGACAAAATGAGAAAAGTCAGCCTAAAGTGAACATGTTTGTCGGGGTGCAGATTTCATGCTCTAAAAACACGCTGGGGCGCATGTTCACCGAGGTGAGAAATCTAAGAGGAAAACATTGCCAGGGTGAAATACGCGACAGACGACTTAAAGTTTCCTTGTTCAAATACGATTTTGGAGATTTTTGGGCGAAGATTTGGGATGCGTTTTGGTAAGACAGAGGAGGCTTATACAGGGGTAGAGTCGACTTTATAGCAAAATATTACTCATCATGATTAGGAGGAAGACCTAGTTTGACATGACGGATTGGAGAGTGGAGAGAGAGGCCATCACGTCGAACACAAGGCGAACGTGAGGAAGAGAAGCACTTCATAATTATAGATTTTATTCTCTTCCTTCATCGTTAATCTTGTAACCAGGATGTTACTCTTTATGTGGATTTTGGTTATTATTCGATTATGTTGAACTAATTTTCTATTTAAGTCTACGATGGATCTTTTTTTATAACGAAGATTGACATGCTTCTATATTAATTCATTGAGACTATTTCCAGATTTGTCTACTATGGTTTATGCTTAATTAATGAATTGCTTGATCACCAATTACTTGATAATCCATATGAACTCGAGAGATGGAGTATGGATTTAGACCTAATCATAGTAGCGAATAACACCCCAAATTCGGGTTTCCTAACCTCGAATTCGGTGTTCACGATACTCAACAACAAACATACTTACTAACTAACGCGGAAGAATAAAAATACATTGTTTATCATAATAGTAATAAAGTTTTACAATCATAGTCCCAAAGTTATTTAACCTTAACTTAAAACGTACTCTTAATACTATAAAGAGTTTACATAACCAAATAACATTTAAAATAAACTAGTATATAAGCCTTCTCAAACATTTATTTTTGAACCTTCCCTTTTCCTTTGTCCCCTTTGGACGTTTCTGCCTTAACTGAAATAAATGTCATGATGTAACAAGGGTAAGTAACTAATTTTCTTAGCAAGTTTATACACAAGAATTCCTCTTTCAATTCCTTCTAGAGTAACAAGGTAATTATTGGCCAGATAATTAATCAATCAGCACAAAGCAAGATGAACAATTCACTTCAACATAAATAATCAGAATAAATCAAATAATTAATTTATAGCCATAAAAGTTTCAATTGGAATCTTAATTAAAGAAATTAGTTCATAGCAAAAATTAAAACCAACAATCTTTTGCAAATCATCCTTAAAGAATTACACAAATTAAAAGAATGAAGAAGAAGAAAAACTCCAAGTAGAATCCTTCAAATTCTCCTCTTGCCTCCTTGATCAATCTCCAATTATGTAGATTAGTTACCTACTTCAATGTAAATAAACCTTATATTCTCCACTCATCCCAACTCTAGCAATCCAAATCCAAATTGGATTCAAACAACCTCCAACTGTGCAGTCAAATAAAATGTCAATGCGCGTCCCGATCAACTGACTTCCCGGCCCAGCGCCCTGGGGCTGGGATTAGTACTGAGTATAGCGCCCCTGTGCTGGGGTGCAGAAAATTACTATTATGCCCTTTTCAGCTCAAACTCCCCCAATCTGTCCCTACACCTCCCAAATATGCATAGCAACACATAAACACAGTAAAAATGAATCTAAATACCTTGAGAATACAATAAATTAAGCCCAAATATATCCAATTCATGGGTATATAACCCAATCATCAAATACCCTCAAACTTAAATCGTTGCATGTCCTCAAGCAACAAAATACAAGACACAAAAACAACTAAACAACCATGCAAATGCAAGCTATCTATATGTCCTTAATTCCAGCAATCCAATAAGACACATATATTCATAGGCCTCAAAAAAATCACATAAACATGCTAATACATCATGTTAAAACAGATCAATAATACCCCAATAATCAACAAATCTAAATCTGTTAGTACTGATATTGTGAGTGTGTATTCAACAACCATGTTAACCAATAACGAGCAAAAACAAGAAAGATAATAGCTTTCTTTGAAGACATCATATAGAATAAACTTGAGAACTCATCAAATACACTTGATTCAACTAAAATCAAACAATCACCAAAGTTCAGGGGTCAAAAAGGAATACTTATGCTTTTTTTTATACGGAGGCTTTTTGCACTTTTCCCACTTTATTATATTTTTTCTCTCTATTTTTTTCTCATGACTATGCATTGTCTTATTCCCTTAGGCTTTTTAGTGTTACCTTAACGAGCTTTCGACCAACGACTCCCAAGCCATTAAGACCTTAGGGCACTAGGTGTAGGGACAATCCCCTCGGGCTTACTTACTCAAGTAACAAAGGCCACAAAACTAGATAAACATGCCACGGTGTTTATTATATATATATATATATATATATATATATATATATATATATATATATATATATATAAAGCTTATATACTCCAAATATTTTTCCCCCAAACTTGAGTTTATGTCTAAGTTTAGCCTTCACTAGCTATTCAAATTATTCCTTCATTTCACCAGCATTCATCCTTTAGAACTCTGTTATCTATCCATTTAAACTATCATAGCCAACATGGTCATTTTTCAAAACGTGTTATCCTTATAATATCAGTGTCAAACAGATAAATATTTAAATCATGTCAAGAAAATTATATCACTGACTCAACAATCCTTACTAGACTTGTTCATACAATTTTAATTTCATCATTGCCCCCAAACATACGTACTATCAAAGGCTAGAATTAACATGCAATCCTAAAATGCAACACTTAATCACAATAAAAATCCAAATTAAAACCATTAACAATCTAATAATTCAAAATAAAAATTAACTACCCCAAACTTAACAAGAGCAATGTCCTCATGCGAAAGATAAAACAATATAAAACAGAGGACTTCCCTGATGAGCTTATTCCTCAGGTGGATCATCCTCATCCTCGCTCATCTCTTAATCAGAAGGGGGAAACACAGGAAGAACGGGAGTAGCAGGGAACTGGCTAAGAGTAACGCCCGGGTACAGTTGGGCGTGCATGGCATTCTGAGCAGTAAATTGGTCGACCATATATTTATAGATGACATCTTGACGTTCTGAAAGACGAACATTCTGAGATTCAATATTATAAAACCATCCGTCTATTTTGCGCTGGACCGCTTCGGGAACCACACCACGGTGAGCTGCGGAGGAAGGGCCATAAGTAGGTGGAGCTTGAGGTGGTGGATCTTGAGAAGCTTCAACTTGGGAAATTATGAAACCCAATCCCCTATGGTGGTTTGCACCACCTGTCTACACTTTATACCTGCTTATCAACTTATGGTCCAAAATTGGCATAGGCGTTTGAATCATCTCGTCTGATTTCCATTTGACCCCAAACTTAGCACACATGACGCAAATGAGAGACGGATGGGGTAAACCTCTTGTGGTCCCTCCTCGTGACGCTCTGAGAATAAACTGCTGGATAAGGTGGCCAACATCAATTTTTAGGCCTTGAATGATTGAATATAGCAAAACAGCCCTCTTTTTGGTGACATGGCTCACATGTGTGCATGGCATGAGTTTAGCGCAAATGAAAGTATACCACGCCTTTCCATATAGACTGAGGTTAGATAGTGGAAAGGTCATGCTGCCCCATTCATGCAATGTCCATGTGGTGCCCGGTTGACAAAGCTTGCGAATTATCTTCTCAAAGTCCAGCCCATCACTCACAAGTCTTGCATACTCGTCATTCAGTCCCTCTAATGGCAGTTGATAGCACCTGTTTATGTCCTCGTCTCCAATTTCAATAGTTTTACCCCTCACAAACACCCCATAGTGGAAATGCTCGGGCATGTTGGCGTAGAACTCCATGACAACTGTAATCACAGTTGGATCAGGCTGGGCGGTGACTGTGAACCAATTCCTCTCGGCTATCATAACCGCCAAGTCCCCATCATTTGATTGATCGGGCCTAAAATCGCATTTTGGGACTAGTGAGCTTGTAGCCATGCGGTTATAGAGTTCTTGAGCCGCGACACTGACAAAACGGTGGCTGTCGAATTTTGGAGGTGGAGTCGAAGCGGTTTATGAACCTTCGCCGCGTTGACGCTTCGAAGCCATTTTAAAATTCTGCACGTAAAGACATACACATGTATTAGCTTTGGACATAATTCTAGTTAGGATACCCGCATTCATGATAATACCCCAAACTTTATAATATATATGTACGTTGAGTATAGTGTTGGGGGTGGCATCACACATAATAGCATAAAATCGCACAAGTGTACCGATTAAACGCATGTATTCTTCGACTTCTATAATTGGCAAAAGAAACACGAGATATGCCCAAAAGATTTGTCATGTAAAGCAAAATGCTCCATGTATGCATCAAGTCAGTTAAGCACTCGGCCACAATAATGATTAATATGTGTGACAGTAGGCCTATACTATTGTGGTGGCGCGATGGCAAGTAGATACAGTGTGTGGATATGGAGATATATGCGAATTTAACCATTAGCATTGACTCAGGCAATTTATCGAACACCTTATGGGCAACCCATAAATTTCTTTGAATCACACTAGTTTTTTAACAATTCATGCCTCTAGCATTCAATAACCACATATGTATGAATTCTCCAATCAAAAGTGAGTTCTCTATGTGCAATAATTGATATTCAAGATTAGAAGAATGAAAATCCTGCTCTAGATGTAGGAGAATGTAGATCAAGATGAATACTTAACTCACCAATCACACCATTAAAAAGGTTTATTTCACAATAATTTGAATGTAATTCAAGACATACCTTTGAAGATGATCGTGAGAGATGAAAATTGCTTTATAAAAAGAAATTCCAATGTGATATGTGGAGTTGTGTTTTGGTTTTGGGAGTTATATGAAGGTTAAAAATCATTTACCAGATGAGGAGGAGAAACGTGGGTAGAAGTTGGAATGGTTAGAGTTGAAACCGTGTAGTTGAACTCAAGTAGGAGTCTGATACTCATCCTCAGCACCGGGGCGCTGAGAATTGGTCTTGTTAGAGCGTCGGGCGCTGTTAGGCAGTAGCTGATATCGAGGGCTAGCGCCGGGGTGCTGGAAATGACCTGTGATAAAGCGTCGGGGTGCTGGAAATGACCTGTGATAAAGCGCCGGGGTGCTGGACTTTGTTTTTCGATTCTGCTTTGTAGCGCCGGGACGCTAAGTTCCTTTGCTCTGGTAGCGCCGGGGCGCTGGGCTACTGTTGAGAATACAACATATGTGCGCCAGGGCACTGAAAATGGCTTTCTTATGCATGGCAGGGCGCTGTCAGTATTCCTTAAACTTTTTGTTTTGTTCCTATTTCGACTTCCCTGATGAAACAGAATTTGAAGATGATTGTTAGCATAAGAGGATCTACTATTAGCTAAAGAACGCAATTAAATAAATAAAATGAATAAAAATTAAGATGAATTAACACAAAATACTAAAACTTGTGGGGTTGCCTCCCAATAGCGCTTTGTTTATAATCGTCAGCTGGACTTTCCTTTGATCCTTAGATGTTCACTGGGTCGGAGAGGTACATGACCATGGAATGTCGTTCGATGGATTCACTCCAGTAATGCTTAAGTCATTAACCGTTCACTTTAAATTTGTGTTTTGAATTCGGTTCCTCGACTTCAATATTTTCTTGTGGACCGACAGATATAATCACGAACGGCCCGGACTAACGAGATTTCAATTTCCCAGGAAATAACTGCAAACATGAGTTGAAGAGTAATACTTGTTGGCCCGGTTCAAATGTTCGATCAAGAATTTTCTTATTATATCAGGCTTTGACTTTCTCCTTGTAGAGTTTTGCGTTCTCATAAGCATTGAACCGAAATTCATCCATCTTGTTTAACTGCAGTTACCTTTTCTCACCAGCTGCTTGTAGATCAAAATTAAGTTTTTGAATGGCCCAGTGTGCACTGTGTTCTAGTTTAACCGGGAGATGACACACCTTTTTGTAGACCATTCGATAAGGTGACATGCCGATCGGATTCTTATATGATGTTCGATATGCCCATAGAGCATCGTCAAGATGAAAAGACCAATCTTTTAGTGACGTATTGACCACCTTTTCCAGAATTCGCTTGACCTCCCTATTCGAGACCTCCGCTTAACCATTGGTTTGGGGATGATACGCGGCTGCAATTTTATGACGAACCCCATACTTCACAAGCAATTTAGTAAACTACTTATTACAGAAATGAGTTCCCTCATCACATATTATTGCCCTTGGCGTCCCAAATCGTGTGAAGATGTTTTTCTTTAAGAATCGGAGGACGACATTGGAATCATTTATGGGTAAAGTTGCGGCTTCTACCCATTTGGACACGTAATCGACTGCCAACAGAATATATTGATTATTAAAGGAAGATGGGGAAGGTCCCATAAAGTCAATTCCCCACACGTTGAATAGTTCAACCTCCAAAATTATGTTGAGTGGAATTTCATTGCGCTTGGAGATATTACCTACTCGTTGGCACCGATTACACTTCAGCGCATAGAGATACGCATCCTTGAATAGCAAAGGCCAGAAAAATCCTGATTGTAACACCTTGGTTGTTGCTCGATCACCGGAATAATGGCCTCCATAATCTGATGAGTGGCAATGACCCAGTATGTTGTCCATCTCTTTATGTGGCACACAAATTCTAATCATTTGTTCCACACAGGCCTTAAACAGAAATGGTTCATCACAATAGTACTGCTTCACATCGTGGAGGAATTTCTTTCGTTGTTGTGAGTTCAAATCCGGTGGTAACACCTTAACAACCACTTAATTCATGTAATCTGTGTACTATGGTAATATTGGGGTTACTCGGAGAAGTTGTTCATCCAGAAATTTCTCATTGATCATTATGTTGTCTTTATTCTGAACCTCCACGTTTTCCAACCGAGAAAGATGATCCGCCACCTGATTTTCGGTACCTTTTCTATCCCGGATCTCCAAATCAAATTCTTGCAACAACAATACCCATCGTATTAACCGTGGTTTGGCATCCTTCTTATCAATCAAATACTTAATGGTAGAATGATCAGTATAAACGATTACCTAGGTCCCAATGAGATATGCTCTGAATTTATCGAAGGCAAACACAATTGCAAGTAAATCTTTTTCGGTGGTTGTGTAGTTCAACTGGGCATCTGTACACGTCTTACTGGAATAGTAGATTGTGTGAAAAATCATGTCGTGACGTTGTCCCAATACTTCTCCAACTGCATAGTCGCTGGCGTCGCACATCAATTAGAACGGTAAAGACCAATCGGGCGCCACAATAATTGGAGCAGAGACCAACTTCTTCTTTAATACCTCAAATGCCTCGATACATGACTGATCCATCTTGAAAGGCGCGTCTTTCTCCAACAGGGAACATAAGGGTTTTAAAATTTTGGAGAAATCTTTAATGAAGCGTCTATAGAAACCCGCATGTCCCAAGAAGTTCCGGATTCCCTTCACAGATGATGGAGGAGGTAATTTCTCAATTGTCTCAATCTTCACTTTGTCCACCTCTAACCCTGCTGCAGAAACCTTATGCCCCAAAATAATCCTTTCTTTCACCATACAGTGACATTTTTCCCAGTTAAGAACCAGATTAGTCTCCACGCATCGCTTCAAAACTAAAATCATATTTTTCAACCATAAATCAAAGCTATCACCGAACACAGAAAAGTCATCCATAAATACCTCCAAATTTTGTTCGAACATATCGGTGAAGATCGCCATCATGCACCATTGAAAGGTTGTCGGTGCATTACATAACCCAAAAGACATACGCCGGAATGCAAACGTACCGTAGGGGCATGTGAATGTAGTTTTCTCTTGATCCTCCGGTGCTAAGGCAATTTGATTATACCCAAAATATCCATCCAAGAGACAGTAGAACTGATGTCCCGCTAGCCTATCCAACATTTGATCAATGAATGACAAGGGGAATTGATCCTTGCGAGTGACTTTATTTAGCTTGCGGTAGTCCATAAACACTCTTCATCCTATAATTGTTCTAGTAGGGATGAGCTCATTAGCTTCATTCTTCACCACTGTTATACCCCCTTTCTTTGGTACGCACTGTACAGGACTCACCCATGAACTATCCGAGATTGGGTAAATAATACCGGCATCCAACCATTTTATGATCTCCTTTTTCACCACATCCTTCATAATGGGATTTAGCCTTCTTTGCATCTCAATGGTTGGTTTTTCCCCCTATTCCATTAAAATCTTATGCATACAATATGATGGACTAATTCCCCTAATATCTGCTATAATCCACCCAATCGTTGTTTTGAACTCTCGCAGGACCCGTAGCAATTTCTCCTTTTGCATGTCAGTTAACTCCGTCGAAACAATAACTGGTAGGGTAGCATCTTTTCCCAAGTAGGCATACTGCAGATGGGATGGTAGTGGTTTTAGTTCCAACACCGGTGGCTCTTCTATCGAGGGTTTGAACTTTTTACCTTCTATTTCGGGCCTATCAAGGGTGTTAAATGATTGATTGGTTTTTCGGAAGACAGATGATGTATCTAGCCATTTGACATACTCCACATCATCTTCAATACCATCTTCGTCCATCCCGAGCAAAATGGATTCAAGCAGGTCCTCCGAATAATTTCCACTGAGCTTGTGATTAACCAATTCCCCCATGATATCAACCTGCAAACATTAACCTTTTTCTTTCGGATAAGATATTGACTTAAAAACATTAAAGGTGACCTGTTGATCTTTAACTCGCATCGTCAATTCTCCTTTTTGCACATCAATCAATGTTCTACTCGTTGCTAAGAATGGTTGCCCAAGAATGATTGGGATTTCGCTATCCACTTCACAATCCAAGATAAAGAAATCTGCGTGGAAGATGAATTTATCCACTTTAACTAAAACATCCTCAACAATACCTCGTGGATATTTAACTGATCGATTTGCCAACTGTAAACTGATTAGGTGACCAAACGACTTAAAGTTTGTCGTGGATTTGCCAGGGTGAAATACGCAACAAACGACTTAAAGTTTCCTTGTTCAAATATGATTTTGGAGATTTTTGGGCGAAGATTTGGGATGTGTTTTGGTAAGACAGAGGAGGCTTATACAGGGGTAGAGTCGACTTTATAGCAAAATATTATTCATTATGATTAGGAGGAAGACCTAGTTTGACATGACGGATTGGAGAGTGGAGAGAGAGGCCATCACGTCGAACACAAGGAGAACGTGAGGAAGAGAAGCACTTCATAATTATAGATTTTATTCTCTTCCTTCATCGTTAATCTTGTATTCTAGATGTTACTCTTTATGTGGATTTTGGTTGCTATTCAATTATGTTGAACTAATTTTTTATTTAAGTCTACGATGGATCTTTTTTTATAACGAAGATTTCTATATTAATTCATTGAGACTATTTCTAGATTTGTCTACTATTGTTTATGCTTAATTAATGAATTGCTTGATCACCAATTACTTGATAATCCATATGAACTTGAGAGATGGAGTATGGATTTAGACCTAATCATAGTAGCGCATAACACCCCAAATTCGAGTTTCCTAACCTTGAATTCGGTGTTCACGATACTCAACAACAAACATACTTACTAATTAACGCGAAAGAATAAAAACACATTGTTTTTCATAATAGTAATAAAGTCTTACAATCATAGTCCCAAAGTTCTTTAACCTTAACTTAAAACGTACTCTTAATACTATAAAGAGTTTACATAACCAAATAACATTTAAAATAAACTAGTACATAAGCCTTCTTAAACATCTACTTTTGAATCTTCCCTTTTCCTTTGTCCCTTTTGGACATTTCTGCCTTAACTGAAATAAATGTCATGATATAGCAAGGGTAAGTAACTAATTTGCTTAGCAAGTTTATACACATGGGAGATATATCATGATTAGAAAGAAGTTTCCCTTTCAATGTTCAACAACAGTATAAACTTGTGAAGGAACATGAATTAATAGTGAACAGCTGAATATTTTACTAATTGAATAACAGGTACTGTGTGGTTTGAAATAACCATGAACATTTTCCAAGGTTCTCAGCATTTAAACTAGACCTTTTAATAAGTTTTGGTAATAAAGGGGATCAACCTTTTATACCCCATGATTTATGCATAAACACTTAACAATCCAGCATTGATATCATGCTTTAATTAAATTCGTCCTTTTCTCAGCCAAGAGTTCTTACCATATCAATTTAATAAAAATAGCTTTTAAAACACAGTTGACTTAACGAATTTAGACATGCTTGATCTAGCTGATATAATTAGCATAGATCTATTGTTGGTAGATTTCACAATCAAGGCAAACGTGCACGTGTACATGGTCAACAAGTAATAGAGTGATAAGATAGAGTGTCGATCCCACAGAGTATTCTAATTAATAAATTCCAACTACTAGCACTATATCAATTCAATTTTATTTAAACAACCATAAACTGTGATTTTTCGAATAAAGAAAATTAAATTAAACAATTAAAAGAAATTAATCTAAAAAGAAAGCAAATAAACAAAACTAAAATTTGTTTGAGTTAAGATAAATAAGGATTAACCCCAATTATGAACTATAAATCAATTATCCAATTATCCCAATTCTTATGCCTACTGAATTGTTAACGGGAATTCTCAAATGTCAAAAGTCCTTTTCCAAGTGATCAATTGCCTTCTATTTAATCTAGATTAATCTTGCTATATTCCTATGCAAAATAGTTGAATTAAACTCTTTTCAATCCCAATTCCTTATGTGTAAATGCGGTGAACAGATATTTTCATTCCATTCACAAACCTAATTATTCACTTTGCAAATAACTAAGTAACATGTCACCATGCCCAGTTCTAACCCTAGAATTCCACTTTCAATTCTAGATAATTAATCAATTAGCACAAAGTAAGATGAACAATTCACTTCAACATAAATAATTGGAATAAATCAAATAATTAATTCATAGTCATAAAAGGTTCAATTGGAATCTTAATTAAAGAAATTAGTTTATAGTAAAAATTAAAACCAACAATCTTTTACAAATCATCCTTAAAGAATTACACAAATTAAAAGAATGAAGAAGAAGAAAAACTCCAAGTAGAATCCTTCAAATTCTCCTTTTGCCTCCTTGATCAATCTCCAATTGTGTAGATTAGTTTCCTACTTCAATGTAAATAAACCTTATATACTCCACTCATCCCAACTCTAGCAATCCAAATCCAAATTGGCTTCAAACAACCTCCAACTGTGCAGTCAAAGCAAAAGTCAACGCGCGTCCCGATCAACTGACTTCCCGGCCCAGCGCCCCGGCACTGGGATTAGTACTGAGTATAGCGCCCCGGTGATGGGGTGCAGAAAATTACTATTATACCCTTTTCAGCTCAAACTCCCCCAATCTGTCCCTACAGCTCCTAAATCTGCATAACAACACATAAACACAGTAAAAATGAATCTAAATACCTTGAGAATACAATAAATTAAGCCCAAATATATTCAATTCATGGGTATATAACCCAATCATCATCTATCTCATAAACAGTTCATGAATGAATGAATTTTAATTTAATTCACAGTTCAATAATAATAGAATAGGAATTCAATTGCAAAAGGTGTGAATCCAAATAATCAGTATAGATGTGAATAATCAACAATAATTATTCACTAATATGCTTCAAAAATAATAACTCGGGTTTGAGTTAGGGAATTTGCCTCGTTTGTAGGCTACTGCTACACAATTAAATTTTATCCGCTAGGCAGTTTAATTATCTTCCTTTGAGAGACCTATAGTTAATCTTTAAATTAGCCATAACATAACATTACATTATATAATCACATAGATATTACATATTATATCTAGTTCTTAGAAATATTATCATGCCTCGATAATATTACTATTAAATAACAACTACCTTTAATTTACTTAATATTTTTAATCTTGATAATATTTAATTAACCTCTTAGTATTATTAGTCAACTAATAACACTTTTATTCTCTTACTAATATTATTAACATATTAATAATACCTTACTTATTCTTTAGTATTATTAATCAATTAATAATACTTTATTTATTTACTAATATTATTAACTTTTTAATAATATTTTATTCATTTACTGATATTATTAATCATTTAATAATATTTTATTCCTTTACTAATGTTATTATATTTTACTAACATTTAATTTCAAATATTATTAACTATTTAATAATATTTTAATCATCCAATAATACTTTAATCTAATATTATTAATTATATTAATAATATTTTAATCTAATATTATTAGTTATTTAATAATATTTTAATCATTTATAAAGTTTTTAATCTAATATTATTAGTCATCTAATAATATTTTTAATAAATTTTAATTTAATATTCTTACTTATTTAAAAAAATATCAGATTCTAATATTATTAATATTTTAATAATTTATTAGGTCAATAAATAATTTATTCTCAATGTTCACCCTTTATTAAACCACTTATTTAATACCAATAAAAGGTCATAAATACTACTTCTTATTATAAATTATCAAAATACCCTCAAATAGTCAGAATATTATATATTAGGAGTATTCAAATATTAAAATCATATTTTCCTTATTTATGACATCATTTAACTATTTGTTTCTTTTTATTCATAACTTCATCATTTTTTGGAAAAATACCAAACTGATCCTAAAAATTCTTCTTTTCTGGATTTGGACCGTGTATGACCCAACAATGATTTACAAAATTTTCCTGGAATTTTAGAAAGTGATTTACTATATTTAACGTACTCAAAACCTCCGAATCGTGTTACATTTTTCATAAATCGAGTTTGGCTCAGAAAATTCTATAACTTTCTAGGTACACTCTCATAACATATATACACATACTGTAAAAATTTTAGATTTTTCCAAGATATACACAGTGAGTAATCCGGGTAAGAATATTTAGGAGTCCTTCACGGTAAAAGCCATTACACACAAACTACAAATTGAAACGTGTTCATTCTTTTTCCTATATGTAGATAACTTCTTAAGGTACCTCTGCGATTTTTCCCATATTTTTAAAAGATTCAGAACTGGCCGAAACAACCTTAGGAAAAACAGTCTTTTAGGGTTTTAAAGCTTTAAGTTCTATACCTGGACTATTTTGGGAAAATAGCATCCAAGGCTTCAAAAATTGTTGGATTTGTGTTCTACCACTTGGGTTTACTAGATAACTCATGTATCTAGCACTCTCTTTCGATGGATCGCAAATCTAAGTTATAAAAATTGAGTTACACAAGATTTAGTGGAAGGAAAACTAGGGTTTTACCCTTAGGAGAACATATGCTCATTTTCCCTCTAAATCTTTGATCTAACACTCAAGATACTTAGTTCCATACACGTTGATATGTAGAACTAAGGTATCTTGGGTATTAGTTCATAAACCCATCAAATCTTGTTATAACACCAAATAGAAGAAGATGAAGATTTAGGTTATACCTTGATCTAGTAGCAACCTTCCTTGATCTACCAAAGTAAGATACGAACTTATGGTGCATTAATCAAGCTAGCACACTCCTCTCTTTCTCCTTAATAAAAAATGAATCCCTCTCTCTCTTTTCTCTCTTTGTATTTTGCTAGCTTGGGAGAAAAATAGAAGAAGAAGAATAAGAGAAATGAAATGTAGAGAAAATGAAATGTGGTGATTATCTAATATCCCCCATATATTTGTTGTCCCTTGGATAAAAGACTTTTCCTTATCTCTTCCAATTAAGCCTAATCATGTCATTAAAGGTGCTAAGTAGATTTTATACCAATAGGAGATGGACACACTTGTACTTGATGCAAGAGTTACTAATTAAGGAACTTTATTAGCATAATTTTGTTGCCTAAAAAGGCCTAAAAGGGTAGTCACCCATGCTCCATTATCCCCTCTATTTTGCTTTTATTTTAATGCACAAATTTGATTAATCAAAAGTCTAAAATACCCTTAATCAAGTGGGCTAAGTATTGGTTTGCATTTTATTTCTTTTGGGATTCTTATTTAATTGT
Organism: Panax japonicus; assembly: GCA_020205505.1. Lineage (NCBI taxonomy): Eukaryota > Viridiplantae > Streptophyta > Magnoliopsida > Apiales > Araliaceae > Panax > Panax japonicus. Next base: position 17,903,687 of record CM035103.1, on the reverse strand, counting down.
TTTGGGCTATGTAATAAACATAGTTTAACAATTTTAATATGTATTACCCTAATTGTATATTTAGGGTTTCTATTTCCAATCTTATAAAATTTAATTACTTACACATATCTCTTTAACTTGTAACCTATTTATGTTTACTATAATTAGGTTTAAAATTATTAATCACTTGCAATAATAAAATTATCCACTTAAGTTAGTATAAATATTAAATACTAACTATTCATTATTACCATAACCCTTAGGTTATTTAATTATTTCACCTAATGTATAATTAGGTTATGAAGCTTTCCTTTTTAATGAAATCTATAAAAGTATATATCAATAACTATCGTATATATATTTATTTAGCCATACACCATTTCACATATGTTATCACATATTAAATCACTATATAACATAGTGTTTTAAATATCAATAATGTATATATATATATATATATATAAAGTGACTTGAAATTCCTAGTTATTAAATCCTCCACCCCTTATAAGAATTCTGTCCCTAGAATTACACATAAGGTTACTCAAACAGATGTGGATAACTTTCCCTCATCTTTTCTTCGAGTTCCCACGTAGCTTCTTCAGCATTGTTGTAAGACCCCAATTTTTATGAATAAAGATTTAATTTTCTCCAAATATCTTTTTGAATAATAAGGCATGGATTTGATATAATGTTATAAATTTACCGTTGATTGTTGAAATATCCAGTGGTAAAAGTACAGTAATACACGTGGTTACATAGTAGCACACGGTATTATACAGTATCTTTGATTATTAATGCTTAAGTGAGAAGTCACTCAGTTTTACTCAATTATTGTCACAGTAATTGCTGCATAGTATCTCATATTATTGATTCAATTATTGTCATAGTATCATCTGCATAATATTTTATATTAATAAATTAATAATTGAGACGACAAAGTTATTCATATTATTATTTGCATTATTGATGATGTCTAGAAAGTTCTGTCGAGGAAAGGGGTTTGGTCACCTAATTGTACGCCAATAAGGAGAAGTCTTTATCGGAAAGCCCCCTCTTTCCTGGGAATGATATGGTTGTTAATTTTGCGAGTTATAATATTAATGATGAATAAATGTTATTAAAATTATATTTAGTGAATACAAGTGAATTGAGATAGGGGTTTTTATGAAGTATTTGTTATAAATTTGGCTTATTATATGGACCCCCACTTACTCATTTTTCAAAATCATTAGTAGAAAGTTATCTCAGTTTTATTTTATAACTTATATATATATATATATATATATATATATATATATATATATATATATTATAAGTTTTGTTTTTATATAAAATAGAATATATTATATTTTATTGCATACTGTTTGCATAGTACTGCATAGTATTGTATAGTACTGCATAGTGTGTATAGGGTTGTATAATGCAACATAGTAAAATCAAAATTTTTAAAAGTTTTGTCCGTGAATTCGTTCGCCCGTGATTCTTACTGTTCACCCCTGATTTTTCTTTACTGTGTGTCCAAATAGTATCCTGACATTCTTCTATAAATATGATGCTTAGTTTACAAATGAAAATCTAGAATTAGAGAATTCTTCTTCTATAATATTGAGCGTATTTCCTTTGAGTTTAAGGAAGCTTTGAGTGTAGAAAACAGTGCAAGTTTTCTTCAATAATATCTCCGATATACCAGTCGGAATTGCTCTCTTTTTAAGGTAAGAGGTATTATGTATTTCATATTCGCTTACAATATTATTTTTCGTATTCGTAAGGAATTTTATTTTCGTTCCATATTCGTAAGGAATATTATTTTTGTTCAATATTCGTAAGAAATATTATCTTCGTTCAATATTGGTAAGGAATTTTATTTTTATTCCATATTCGTGAAGAATATTATTTTCGTTCAATATTCGTAAGGAATATTATCTTCGTTCAATATTCGTAAGGAATACTATTTTCGTTCAACAGTTGTGAGGGGTATTATTTATTTTATATTCGCTTATGATATTATTTTTCGTATTCGTAAGTAATTTTATTTTTGTTTAATAATTGTAAGGAATATTATTTTCGTTCAATATTCGTAAGGAATATTATTTTCATTCAATATTCGTAAGGAATATTATCTTCGTTCAACAATTGTAAGGGATATTATTTTTGTTCAATATTCGTAAGAAATAATATTTTCTTCCATACTCTGTAGTATGTAAATAATATTATTTCGTTTCAGATTCTGAATTTTACACTCAGTTTGTTAAGTATTGCTTCTATACTCCTTGAAATTAGTAAAATATCCTTGAAATTTGCGCTTCATCGAGTATCTTTTCACGAGAATATTTTTCTAAACATTCTTGTTAAATTTTAATATTTTCATGCCAGAGTACTACTATTCACATGGTACTATTCACAAAGTACTATTCACAAAGTACTATTCACTCGGGTACTATTCACCCGGGGTACTATTTATGATAAAAATTAATTTCTTTTATGTCCAAATTATTTTTGATACATGAATATTATTCTTGAATTTTACTCCATAAAGCAGTTATCATGTTAAAAATTTGAACATTTTAAACTCTGGTTAAATTAAAAATCTTTAATATTTATCTTTGATTTCGTTTGATTGAATTCTTATATAATTGTCATCATGTTCATGCTTATATTGTGATGAAAGTTATCTTTGGCCCGTATTGTATAGATGGACTGTTGATTGGTATGATTATGACCAGGAATTATGTATCAGTATAATCATGACCTGTAATGTTACAAATGATGTGGTAAAAGTCCTCATTGGCCCGTAGTGGATTGATGGAAAGTTGTTGGCATGATCATGACCACTAGTGATACTAATGAATATCCTTGGCCCGTAGTGCATGGGTAATTCGTGGATGTGATAATAATGAATATCCTTAGCCCATAGTGCATGGATAATTCATGGATGTGATACTAACGAATATCCTTGGCCCGTAGTGCATGGATAATTCGATGATGTGGATTATTTATTGAGCTGTGTTACAGCGAAAAAATATTAAAGATGAACTTTTAAATCATAGAAGATAGTAGATATTATGCTCTACATGACACTTCTAATGGATTGCTTGTTCCGCTGCAGTTAGACTTGTTGTCTATTATATTCTATTAATTTTACACTGTTGAAGGCTAATGATAATTTATTTTACGTTATGATCTTAGTCATAATATTCTTTACTGGACTAGCTAAGCTCACCCTTTTCTTTCATTGTTCTCTTCAGGAAATGAGAATATAGCTGGAACTAGTCGGAGAATGGAGTGATGGTCCAAGATGGTTGCTATAGTAGTCCTCATTAATCTATAAAATAGTGTGATAATAAATGTAATGAGGACTTCATTTGAGTTTGAATATTGTCTACAAGACAATATTCATGTTAAAACTCTCAGCTACGTTTTTGTCGTATTGTATAAATGAAGTTGTATTTAAATTATGTACCATGTATTTGGCGACTCAGAATGGGTTGTGTATACCTATATTAGGGGCGTCACAATTGATATCAAAGCTTAGGGATATGATCCCTGGCTGAGATTTGAGGCTAGAACTAAGAGGGGAGGGACGGGTAAATCATTCACTAGTAAGACCTACCTAAGCTTAATTGTTATTTAATTTGTCGGTCAAAATATAGGTATATATGTGGCATGTCAATTAACCCTTTTTTTGTGGCAGTATTTGAAAATGGCATCTGAAAATCAAGAGAAGAACTCGTAGAGTTTTAAGTGTTGGATCGAGGAGATTCATTTAAAGAATACATATTGGAGTATAATATCTTGTTATAACAAAGATTTTTATTGGGGAGTACTAATTAAGTTATTAAACTTGAATGTGGGATGTCAGGCGATGAAGAAATTAGAGATATCCATGTGATGAGTGAAGAATTAATAGTTTCACCCGAGCTAGTCGCAGAGGTAGCAACTGAGAGTGAGGAAGAAGAGGAACCTGAGGAAGATTTATTAGGAGAATTTTATGATCGAAATGTAGAACTACAAGATCGTATTCGTGAGTTAGAAGAGTAGGGTGAAGAACGGCAGGAGGCCGTGGAACAAAGGGATGCAACAATTCAAGATTTTGCTACCCGGTATGCGATGCTTGAACATAAGCTCTCTTTGGTAGAGTATATGATAATAGAGCTAAAATTTGAGAATGCAATGTCAAAGATCATCTGAAAGAGGAAATAACTGAACGAGTGAGAATGGAGGATGCTTGGGTAAAAGACACACGACACGTTGATATTGTAGAAAGAGAAGTCCGATCCACGAAGCTAAAATAGATGATATGTATTTCTCTTTTTGTACAGTAATTGGGAGAACCCAACATTGAGTTTTGAATTACCCTGTAAATTGCGGTCAACCCAATTTGATATCGATCAAAGATTAATGATTCAGATCATGAATCAGGAGTACAACGAAGCAGTTGAGGGTGGTATATGACCTATAGTGTAAGTCAATTCCAGTGGTAATGATGACACCAAAGGCTGTCCTGGACAAACCAAAGTCAGTGGTTCAAGTGAGAGCATTTTTTATAACTTCCCAAAAAGCAAGGAACCCGAACGAGATTATTACGGGTAAGCTAATCATAAACTCTTGTAAGTCTATATCTTATTTGATACCAGTTCTACCCATTCTTTTATTTCACCTATTTGGGCTCAACGTTTAACTTTGACTCCAGAGAAATTAGACTTTGACTTATCAGTTAAAACTCCGTTGGGAGAAACCTTCATTACATCCACTATTTATCAATTTTGTTTGATTCAAATTGATACCCTCACATTACCTATTGATCTCATCTCTTTGAAAATACTTGCAATTGATGTGATTTTAGGAATCGACTAGTTAACTACTCATCATTCTAAAACTGATTATTTTCATAAGGTTGTTAGTTTTCATATTCCTAACCAACCTGTTATATGAATTCAAGCAACCAAACCACTAAAGTCAATCACTGTCATATCAAGCCATAAATTCATTCGTTTATTAAAAAATGGATGTCAAGCTTTCTTAGCCCATGTCACGGATTTAAACAAAAATACGTCAAATTTAAATGATATTTCTATTGTTAATAAATTTCCTGACGTATTCCCTGAAGAACTTCCTGGCCTACCCCCAGAGCGTGAAATCAAATTTTGTATTGACCTTGAACCCGGTACAAAACTCTCAAATATTTCTTCACCCAAAATGAACATAACATGCACCAAAGACGTTGGCTCAAGCTATTGAAAGATTATGATCATAAAATTCCAAACCATCCTGAAAAAGCGAATGTGGTAGCTGACGCGTTGAGTAGAAGATCATATGCGTTTACGAGTGCGATGTCGTTAACGCAAAAACTCATTTCGTATAACTTACAAATGATGGAGATAAAGTTAAATACTCTAGGGACCCACATAATCATGTCAAATATACAAGTAGAATCGACTTTAATCGATAAAGTTAAAATTGCTCAAGCTATAAACCCGAAGCTGATGCGTATGAAGAAGATGGTACAAAAATGTATTATTCCAGAAGCAATAGTCGATGAAGAGAGAAAATCTCAACCCTCGATTTATTATCTTATTTGAAATCCCCGATCGAGTAGAAATTGTGGCCTATAGACTTGCCTTACCGCCAAGTATGTCTCGTATTCATAACATTTTTCATATATCTATATTACATAAATATGTGCAAGACCCGAAACATTATTGAATTTGAATCAGATGCGATAGCGGTATATTTAACGTATTAAGAGGTACTTATTAAAATCATGGATAAAAAGGAACATATTCTACGCTCAAAGGTTATACCTCAAGTCAAAGTTTTGTGGAGAAATCATGATATTGAGGAAATGACCTAGGAGTTAGAATCTGAAATGAAAACAATGTATCCTCATCTCTTCAACATACCAGATATGTACACCAATTTCGATGACAAAATTTCATAAGGGGAGGTTGTAAGACCTCAACTTTTATGAATAAAGATTTAATTTTCTCCAAATATCTTTTTGAATAATAAGGTATGGATTTGATATAATATTATAGTTGTGGGTAATATTTATAAATTTTGCAAAGTAAGCAAGTTGTCATAAAATATTCGTTTGGTCAGGAAATATTCGTACGACGACATAATCATTGGTGGACCCCACAACAAAATTACTGTCGGAGTTAGAAAATGACAGAAATAACTTTTTATATAAATAATGGCAAAACTTTTACCATTAACAATTAAAATACTCGATGGTAAAAGTACAGTAATACGCGTGGTTGCATAGTAGCACACGGTATTGTACAATATCTTTGATTAATAATGCTTACGTGAGAAGTCACTAAGTTTTACTCAATTATTATCAAAGTAATTACTACATAATATCTCATATTATTGATTCAATTATTGTCACAATATCATCTGCATAATATTTTATATTATTAAATCAATAATTGAGATGACAAAGTTATTTATATTATTATTTTCATTATTGACGATGTCTAGAAAATTCTGTCGAGGAAAGGGGTTTGGTCACCTAATTACGCACTAATAAGGAGAAGTCCTTATTGAAAAGCCCCCTCTTTCCTGAGAATGATCTGGTTGTTAATATTGCGAGTTATAATAATAATGTTGAATAAATATTATTAAAAATGTGTTTAGTGAAGTGATGAGTAGATTTTATACCTATGAATTCGATATTATTAAACTTAATTATTGTTATCTTTAATTGTTTTTTAGTATCTTTTTATGTGTTTTCTGTTTATTTGTTGTAGGTTGGAGCTGGAGGGACAAATTGGTCATTTCGGAGAAGAAAAAGGTCAAAAATCATGAAAATTAAAGCTGAGTGGCATTTTTGTAATTACGAGATCCTGGTCAAGCGCCTAGGCGCTTGGAAATGGCCTATGTTGAGCGCCTAGGCAAGCGCCTAGGCGCTCCAGTGCGGAAAAAGATGCGTTTTTCTACTACCAAGTGGGTTTTTGAAGCCAAATAGGAGTCTGAATGAGGGCTGAGACCAATACAAATAGGAGAAGACTTTAGAAAAGACGTATTAACTAATTTTTCAAGAGATTTGCAAAGAGAACAAGAAAGAAAAACACGAAGGAGAATTGCAAAGGCTAAAGATCTAAGAGAGAGTATTGGGGTAAATTCAGAGTTTCTTCTTCTCTTCTCTAGTTTCATCTTTTCTAACTATCTGAGATGTTTGGATTATTAATTTGGATGATGTTTTTCTTTATTATTATCATGAACTAAATTTTAATTAAGATTGCAACAGATCTTGGTATGTAGTTTAAATTGTAAGCTTCCCATTGAATGAAAGTTGGTTTTTATTGAATTGTTTATTATATCTTATGTTTATTGATTAATTGTTTGGCCAATAATTACTGTGATAATCTATATAAAATTGGAAGATGGAGTATAGATTGAGATCTGGATATGATAATATATGTTCATATAATCTGAATAGGGTTAATATGATTAGCGTGTAGGATAGGAATATACATATGTGTCTTTTGTATCAATTGAAAGAATTTGTGCATAAACCCTAATTAACTTGATTCACATAGGAATATAGTGAGTTGATTAAATGGGGTGTTCCTTGTAATTCCGTATCTTAAAGATTGGATTTAGGAGGATTTGTTCACGTGTCTTTGGAAGAAGTGCGTGAATATTCATAAAGCATTCTTGGATAATGATTCTTATTAATTGATTTATTTTAAATGGGAAGTAAGTTAGTTTAAATGAAATATCAAGGGAAGTTGTAATCTTAACCTATTAAATCTGCAGTTATTCTTGTGAAATTTTGATTTTAATTATTAGTTTGTTAAGTTTAAATTTCAAATCTTAAACAAAATTTTCTTAGTTTAAAATAGGATTAATTGCATTAGAATTAGTAATTGATAAATATTATTCTATTTCCTCGTGGGAACGATATCCTTGCTTGCTGAATATTACAATTGAACGCGTATACTTGCGTGGTAAAGTGCTATTAAAAATTTAGGCAACAAGTTTTTGGCGCCGTTGCCGGGGAAATTAGTTTAATATTTTGTCATTATTAAATTCAATGAAATTAATCTTAATTTAAATATTTATTTTATTTTATTTTTGTCTCTAGTCTAATTCCTTTTCAGGCACCATGAACAACTATGACTATCATTGGCTATATTCGAGAATGACTCGGCCAAGGGAGGCAAAGAATTATGGACTCGATGAATTGTCAGCACAATTTGGGACACTTTCAAGGAATATTGATGCTTTATCAGCACAACGTATTCAAAGTGTAGTGGTGATATGTGAGTATTGTGGTGGAAACCATCCGAGTCATCAATGCACCATCAGTTTCGAGTCATTACAATATAGTGGTAACTTCAGCGATTATCCCAACAATTATGATTATTCCAGTAATTATCATCACGGGTGGGGGAATCCACTAAATCTTTCATGGAGCGATGACAATCTAGCCCAACCCTTTTCTCTATGCCAATCATACACTCCTGAATTACAAGTTCAACTCCCTAATCATGAAGAAGAATGGATTTTAAGCTTGGAAGGACTTATTTCCAAGTTCATGGTTTTGATTGAGGACCAGACGAATAGTCAGGAGATGTCGATTCGAAATCTTGAGAACCAGGTGGGACAACTTTTCAACGCCATCATCAATCGCCCTCAAGGTGAAGTGTCAAGCAACATGGTTCCCGAGACTGATGGATTGCCCACGCTAAATCTGGAATCGGATGTTCCAAAAGAAAAGGATGTGGAAAGGGAAGAGACAAGTGGGGAGCAGGAAAAGAAGGTCGCCAAAGATCTAGCCTTGAGTTCTGACATAGATGAACCGATTTTGATAGTGTCCCATATATCTTTTCCACCAAAGTTTAAGGATCTGGTTAGATTTGCAATCATGTGTCCAATTGGTAGTCATTTTTTCGATAAAGGTATATATGATATGAAAGCTAGCTTAAAATTGGTGCCATGGTGTGAAGAGAATGGGAAGAGAGATTAAGAACCAGTTGTTCTAAAAAAGTTTCAACGTAAAAATTCGTTCAAAGATACAACTCGAAAAATGCCTAGTTATTTGAAGGTTGTAAAAGAGAATCTACCTATAAAGAACAAGCTAGGTGAATTTGAATCAATAACCCTTACTGATGGTAAACTCTCGAAAGTTAGGTTATTACTAATGGATGGAGGGTTCCTCAATTTTCGAAGGGGAATAGGATAGAGAAAGAGAAGAAAGTCAGGCTGAAGACTATAAACCAAGCGCTAACTGGGAGGCAACCCAGGAATTTTTATTGTTATTTGCTATTTTTACTTTTATTAATTTGCTCTACTGTTAGTTTATTTAGTGGTTAAACTTTTATAGTTTAGGATTTGTTACATCCATCGTTCTCTAACAGATATTCAACTTATTGCAGGAAAGGAGACCAAGCATTTATGATCTTAATAAGTTGAATGTCCACTCGTCAAAATCTCAAATTTCTAATCAATTCCGCAAATTTTGGTGTGGAAGGAAACACGTTTTTGGATGTATGGGATACAAGAAGCGTAAAACACCAAAACAAGCACTGTACACTGGCCAAGCGCCTAGGCGCTCATCTTCAAGCCAAACCAAGCGCCTAGGCGCTCCAAGTTTTTAAGACTTTCTGCAACCAAGCGCCTAGGCGCTCCAGACAGTGCAAATTCAAGCGCCTAGGCGCTCCAACTAAAAAAAAATTGAAAGCCCTAATCGGGCAAGACTCTTCCAAACCCAAATCAAACACATTTTTGCTCTCCTACTCCAACTCAAACTCACTCAACTCTCAACCCTCCTCTAATCTAGCCACAATAATCATCTTTTTCTTGTAAAATCCTAATCAAGCACTAAATCTCCTACCCAAACTAAGTCACTCAAGCTCCATCTTGACATCCTTCTTCACCAATTCGGGAATCAACTTACATTCAAGCCACATCTATCTAAAGTAAGGGTGCAAAGCTCAAATTGCTCATCCAACTTTGATTGAAACATCATATTTGGCTATACCCAAGTAAGTACACAAGATTTTATTGAAAATTATTTGGATTCACTTGGATAATAGCTATGTTAGTACTTTGAAGCTAGTTTCTATCATTGTGTTGGCTTAAGTGGGTGTGGATACTCTTAATTGTTGCTTGTATTGCCTTGGAAGTATAGTGTGCTTAGTAATAGGCAAATTTGGTGAAAATTAAATTTGGGGGAGTGCCTACCAATAGTGTTCAAAATCTGTGCACACCAAGTGTTCGATAATCCAGCTGCCGCTCCCTACCAATTTCCACCATTGTCTGCATACCCCCCGGAAGAAGAAGAAGAGGATACTGACGAGGAATAAAGCTTCTTTCTTTCAGGGAAGTCCTCAGTGCTTAATTTCTTAAATTTTATTTGTTATATACAATGAGGACATTGCATCGGTTAAGTTTGGGGGTGTAATTTTCCAGCTCCAGTTCATGCATGTAGTATTCATCTAGTGCATTCATATAGTATTCAGTTAATAGTTTTTCATGTAGTTTGCATTCATGTAGTTTTCATTTTAATTTCCTAAAAAAAATATATTTAAGTATTTGCATGTTTCCAGCTGTTAGATAGTTTAAGTCTGTTTTGGCCAGTGATGAGATTGGAATTGAGTAGACAAGTATAGTATTGTCTGTTAAGACTTTGATGTGATTTCTTGTCATGATTTGAATCTTTACCTGTTTGAAACTGATATAATAAGGATAGCACAGTAAAAACAACTATGTTGACTGATTGAGTTTAAATTGACACATAATGGACTTCTAGAGGATAATGCTAGTTTGAATGAATGAAAGACATGAATAGGCGAAGATGACTGAATTTAGATAAAAACTTAAGTTTGGGGGAAAAATTTGGGATATATAAGCTTCAAAAAAAATATAAATAAAAAATAAAAAAAATAATACCGTGGCTAGTTTTGTTTCGGGGCCTTTGTTACTTGAGCAAGTACGCCTGAAGGGGTATCTTAAAACCTAGCGCCCTAAGGTCTTATATGGTCTGGGAGTCGTTGGTCGAAAGCTCGCTAAGGGGTAGAACTGTTAACCTAATGGAATGAGACATTGCACAGTCATGGTTAAAAAAATATATATATGAAAAAAAAAACAATAAAACGGGAAAAGAGCAAAAAGCCCCCGTAAAGCACAGTAAAGCATACGTATCCCGGATTGGACTCTTAAATTTGGTGGATATTTGTCTTTAGTTGGTTTTAGCTTGTTCGTGAATTTTGTGAGTTTACACTATATGATTCCTTTAAAGAGATTTATTATGTGTTGTATTTAGCATCATATCAGTTAGCATGGATGTTAAGCACACACACACTATATCAATAATAACAGGTTAAGATTTGATGATTGACGAGGAAATTATTAATCTGTCTTGATATGATGTACTAGCATGATTATTGTGATTTTTCTGACGCTTGATGAATAGATTTTGTTCTGTTTGACTGCTGGAATTTAAGCATTTATCTAGTTGCATTTGCATTGCATATTTAGTTATTGCATTGTGTTGTGTTGCTTGGGGACAAGCAATTGGTTAAGTTTGGGGGGTATTTGATGAGTAGATTTTATACCTATGAATCTGATATTATTAAACTTAATTATTGTTATCTTTAATTGTTTTTTAGTATCTTTTTATGTGTTTTCTGTTTATTTGTTGTAGGTTGGAGCTGGAGGGACAAATTGGTCATTTCGGAGAAGAAAAAGGTCAAAAATCATGAAAATTAAAGCTGAGTGACATTTTTGTAATTACGAGATCCTAGTCAAGCGCCTAGGCGCTTGGAAATGGCCTATGTTGAGCGCCTAGGCGCTCCAGTGCGGAAAAAGATGCGTTTTTCTACTGCCAAGTGGGTTTTTGAAGCCAAATAGGAGTCTGAATGAGGGCTGAGACCAATACAAATAGGAAATGACTTTAGAAAAGACGTATCAACTAATTTTTCAAGAGATTTGCAGAAAGAACAAGGAAGAAAAACACGAAGGAGAATTGCAAAGGCTAAAGATCTAAGAGAAAGTATTGGGGCAAATTCAGAGTTTCTTCTTCTCTTCTCTAGTTTCATCTTTTGTAACTATCTGGGATGTTTGGATTATTAATTTGGATGATGTTTTTCTTTATTATTATCATGAACTAAATTTTAATTAAGATTGCAACAGATCTTGGTATGTAGTTTAAATTGCAAGCTTCCCATTGAATGAAAGTTGGTTTTTATTGAATTGTTTATTATATCTTATGTTTATTGATTAATTGTTTGGCCAACAATTACTGTGATAATCTATATAAAATTGGAAGATGGAGTATAGATTGAGATCTGGATATGATAACATCTGTTCATATAACCTAAATAGGGTTAATATGATTAGCGTGTAGGATAGGAATATACCTATGTGTCTTTTGTATCAATTGAAAGAATTTATGCATAAACCCTAATTAACTTGATTCACATAGGAATATAGTGAGTTGATTAACTGGGGTGTTCCTTGTAATTCGGTATCTTAAAGATTGGATTTAGGTAGATTTGTTCACGTGTCTTTGGAAGAAGTGCGTGAATATTCATAAAGCATTCTTGGATAATGATTCATATTAATTGATTTATTTTAAATGGGAAGTAAGTTAGTTTAAATGAAATATCAAGGGAAGTTGTAATCTTAACCTATTAAATCTGCAGTTATTCTTATGAAATTTTGATTTTAATTATTAGTTTGTTAAGTTTAAATTTCAAATCTTAAACAAAATTTTCTTAGTTTAAAATAGGATTAATTGCATTAGAATTAGTAATTGATAAATATTAGTCTATTTCCTCGTGGGAACGATATCCTTGCTTGCTGAATATTACAATTGAACGCGTATACTTGCGTGGTAAAGTGCTATTAAAAATTTAGGCAACATGAAGCCAAGTGAGTTGAGATAAATAAGGGTTTTTTTTATGAAGTATTTGTTATAAATTTGGCTTATTACATGAACCCTCACTTACTCATTTTTCAAAATCATCGGTAGAAAGTTATCTCAGTTTTGTTTTATTACTTATATATATATGTATATTATAAGTTTTGTTTTTTTATATAAAATAGAATATATTATATTTTATTGCATATATTTTCATAGTACTGCATAGTGTGTGCATAGTGTTGCATGGTGCAGCATAGTAAAATCAAAATTTTTAAAAGTTTCGTCCGTGAATTTGTTCACCCGTGATTCTTACTGTTCACCTGTGATTTTTCCTTATTAGGCGTCCATATAGTATCCTACCATTCTTCTATAAATAGAATGCTTAGTTTAGAAATAAAAAATTACACCAAAATCAGAGAATTCTTCTTCTATAATATTGAGTATATTTCTTTTAAGTTTAAGGAAGCTTTGAGTGTAAAAAATAGTACAAGTTTTCTTCGAGAATATCTCCGCTATACCAATCCAAATTTCTCTCTTTTTAAGGTAAGGGATATTATTTATTTCATATTCGCTTACGATATTATTTTTCATATTCGTAAGAAATTTTATTTTTGTTCCATATTCGTAAGGAATATTATTTTCGTTCAATATTCGTAAGGAATATTATCTTCGTTCAATATTCGTAAGGAATTTTATTTTCGTTCCATATTTTTAAGGAATATTATTTTCTTTCAACAGTTGAAAGGGTTATTATTTATTTCATATTCGCTTACGATATTATTTTTCGTATTCGCAAGGAATTTTATTTTCGTTCAATATTCGTAAGGAATATTATTTTCGTTCAATATTCGTAAAGAATATTATATTCGTTCAATATTCGTAGGAATATTATTTTCGTTCAACATTTGTAAGGGATATTATTTTTGTTTAATATTCGTAAAAAATAATATTTTCTTCCATACTCTGTAGTATGTAAGTAACATTATTTCATTTCAGATTCTGAAATTTATACTCATTTTGTTAAGTATTGCTTCTATACTCCTTGAAATTAGTAGAATATCTTTTAAATTTGCGCTTCATCAAGTATCTTTTCACGGGAATATTTTTTTGAACATTCTTGTTAAATTATAATCTTTTCATGCCGGGGTACTATACACGAAGTACTATTCACCCGGGGTACTATTCGTGACAAAAATTAATTCCTTTTCTGTCCAAATTATTTTTGATACATAAATATTATTCTTGAATTTTACTCCACAAAATAGTTATCATGTTGACAATTTGGACATTTTAAACTCTAGATAAATTAAAAATCTTTAATATTTATCCTTGATTTCGTTTGATTGAATTCTTATAGCATTGTCATCATCCTCGTGCTTATATTGTGATGAAAGTCATCTTTGGCCCGTAGTGCATAGATGGACTGTTAATTGGTATGATTATGACCAGGAATTATGTATCGGTATAATCATGACCAGTAAAATTACAAATGATGTGGTAAAAGTCCTCATTGGCCCGTAGTGCATTGATAGACAGTTGTTGGCACGATCATGACCACTGGTGATACTAACGAATATCATTGGCCTGTAGTGCATGGATAATTCGTGGATGTGATAATAATGAATATCATTAGTCCGTAGTGCATGGATAATTCATGGATGTGATACTAATGGATATCATTGGCCCGTAGTGCATGGATAATTCGATGATGTGGATTATTTATTGAGATGTGTTATAGCGATAAAATATTGATGATGAACTTTTAAATCATAGAAGATAGTAGATATTATGCTCTACTTAACTCTTGTAATGGATTGCTTGTTCTGCTGTATTTAGACTTGTTGTCTATTATATTCTATCAGTTTTACACTGTTGAAGGCTAACGATAATTTATTATGCGTTATCTTAGTCATAATATTCTTTACTGGGCTAGTTGAGCTCAGCCTTTTCTTTCATTGTTCTCTTCAGAAAATGAGAATATAGTTAGGAATAGTCAGGGAATGGAGTGATGGTCCAAGATGGTTACTATAGTAGTCCTCATTATTCTATAAAATAGTGTGATAATAAATATAATGAGTACGTCATTTGAGTTTGGATATTGTCTACAAGACAATATTTGTGTTAAAACTCCCATCTACGTTTTTGTCGTATTGTATAAATAAAGTTGTATTTAAATTATGTACCATGTATTTGGCGACTCAGAATGGGTGGTGTATACCTATTTTGGGGGTGTCACAATTGTGGTTCCTCCAAAGAACTTTTACATAATGTATAACCTTAATTATTTCGTAACTTATGCTTTTTTCTATCTAAAATTTCTACCAGAATTTCCTTGTACGACAAATATTTTTCAACCTGAATTGGTTCGTACGATATCACGTGCTTGTAGTCAGGCTTATATGGTCATAACACTGACACATGAAACACATTATGAATATGTTCCACTTCAGGAGGTATAACTACCTCGTACGCCACTTCGCCTATCTTCCTCAAGATCTCAAATGGTCTAATAAATCTCGGACTCAACTTACCTTTCTTCCTAAATCTTATCTTGCCTTTCCAAGGAGATACTTTCAAAAACACATAGCTTTCCACTTTAAAATCTATCTTCTTGTGATGTAAGTCTGCATACTTCTTCTAGCGATCTTGAGCTGCTACCAGTTGGGCTCTTATCACCTTGATTATCTCTACTATCTGCTGCACTAATTCTGGTCCCAACAGCTTACGTTCAGCAACTGTGACAACCCGAGAAATTAGACAATTTATGAAAATCTTAAATGATTGATTTAAGGTCAAATAATAGACCTAAACAAAAAATAAGTGTATGCGTTTAATGTTATTGAGAAGAAATTTTGAGGGTTTCAAAATTCTGTGAAGGATATAGGTGAATTATTCAGGATTAAGGATTCATGTAAATATGCTCTGTGTATATGGTTAATGATGTGTTCAGAATGTGGTTAAGGGTCATGGGTTGATCAGATAAATTACATCTGTGACAAACCCTAATTTTATATTAAGAAAGACAACGTTCAGTTAGAAAACTCTAGCGTTTAATAAGAAACCCTAGAAATCGGTTTTGAAAACCCTAGTTTCAGTTCCAGGAAATCTGAAATCCTAAATCGGATATTGAAAACCCTAGATTGGGAATGCAAGGTATATACAAGGTTAAACGCCTATAATTTTAATTAATTAGGGAAAACCCTAATGAAGTACTGGAAAATTCTAGTTGTTTATTTGAAAACCCTAATACCAGATCTGAAAACCCTAATTTCAGATTCTGATAAAATGAAAGTCCTAATCTGGGAATATAACGGAGAATTATAATACTTATGTGGTATTAGTTAAGTATTAATTAGGGTAAAGATTAATTAATTAATAAACCCTAATTTATGGGTTGAAAACCCTAATGACCATTTTGGAACTCTAATTGTGCAGTGATGGATTTAATTGCTAAATTAACAACGTTAATTAGGAAATATTAATCCTAATTTGTTAAAGTCCTAATGTAAGTAGGAAATTATAATATAATTAGAATCCCTAATTATATTTTTTTTTTAAATCATGATTTTCTATTTTAAAATCTAATTAGAAAATCTTAGAAATCCAAGTTGCTAAATATTTAAGGGTCAAACCCTAAACTCTCAATGATCCAAATCCTAACCTTAATGGTTTGCAACACATGCAAAGGCCTAGAAAATAAATGGAAAAGTCCATAATGCCCTTTTTGTGTATTATTTAAGCAACTTGCAAATCTAGCCAATATCTTGGGTTGGTGACCAACCCTAACCCTAACCTAGCCTAGAATGTGACTTTTATGTCCTACAAATCCAGCAAATCAGCAGCTATGTAGCATCATGCATTGAATCTAAGTATTATAAAGAGAGAGAAATGAGCTACTTTTACTCTTATTTTTCTCCCAAGCAATCCTCTCTCTAAAATCCGAAAATTTGGAGTGAGGGAGAGTGAAAAGATGATCCATGATCAAGTTTTAGCAAGCCTAGATCAGAATCAAAAAGTCAGAATTGAAAATCAAGATAAAAAGGTATAAAATCCTAAATTTTGAAATCCTTCGATTTTATGATAATTGTTGCAATTGATTGGTTAAATATGTGTTATAAGGTGTCAAATGATGATCTGGGTTGTCAAAACACAAACTCATAACATCATAGTGCTCGATTTTGAAGTTTTTAAAATCTGACCAAGAACACCAAAGATGGCCTGACAACCGAATGTCAGTGGCCTTCGATTCGTTTCTGTTGTTGAGTTTTGTTGTTTTAAAGTTGAAATAGGTAGCTTGTTATGTGGTATTTGATCCGGAGTTGGAACCAAAGCCATAACAGGTCTAGATCGTAAGTTATTAAAGGTCAAAGTCCGTTGACCGGGCTTGACCAAGCAAAATCTGGGCAACCCAGAAGAACGCTATCAACGCCTGACAAGGTTTTGTCCAGCCTTGATTTGTCTGGTATTCTGTTGTTTGTTATTGTTGTTGTATTAATTGTGTAGCCTGTTGTTTGGACTATAACTAAATACCTTTAAATGTCTTAAATAGTCAACTAATCAAACGTAACAGGTGGTCAAAGTAGTCCACCCAAGCTGATTTTAACTTTCTGGAAAAACCCAGAAAAGTTCATGAGCCAAATTTCTGACAGAGTTTGACCGCACGGATTCTGGCGATTTAGATGTTTTTAAAATGTTATGTTACTTTAAACATGTTCCTTGACATGTGGACTATAGATATGAACCATTAAATCACATTAATCATGACCAGAAAACCGAATTAAATTGACTGGAAAATGAGACCATGAAACTGTCTGGGTTTCTGGGTTACCCAGAAAACCCAGCAGCACTCTGACAATAACTTTGAAGGAGCAGATCTTGCTAGTCTGTTAAGGTATGACTCTGTTAATGGTCGATAATGGTAGTGCTACATGTAATCTATACGATTGAGGTTTTAGTTAAACCAGAACATGCACGGATTGATAAATAAAGCCGGTCAAACCAGCCCACTCGCACACTGATTTGTCAGTGTTCTTGAGCCAAGAACACCTATAGCGACAGACAAGTGTCGCTAAAGACCTATAGCGACAGTTTATTTATTATTTCTCCGGAAATTGATTTAAAATTAGAAAAAAATAGTTTTTAATTATTAAAAATACAAAATAAATTATGAAAAATTATTTTAAAATCTGAAAAATAGTTTTTAACTATTTTGAGTATATTTTTGAAAATATTTAATATTTTTGGAATGTAAATGGTATTTATTTATTTAATTATAATATTAAATAAATGATTTTAAAATAGTTTTTAATTCATGAAAAATCATGAAAAATAATATTATGGTATAAGAAAATATTTTAAGTTATTTTTGATGACTATTAATATTTTGGGATGAAATTCATTAATTAATCAATATTAATGATAATTAGTTTATTTAATGAATATATTAAATAAATTATGGAAAAAATAGAATTAATGATTTAAAAATCATATAAAAATGATTTAAGTGTTATAAAAATATTTTAAGTTATAAAAAGTAACTTTTGATATTTTGGCATGAAAATATTAATATTTTAATATTAATATTAATTATCGGATAATGGATTTAAGTGTTTAAAATTCATATAATTGTGATTTTAAGGTATTAAAAATACTTTGATATATTATAATTATATTATAATATTATGTTATGATTTTCATTAATATTTTATATTAAATAAATATTAATGATCAAGGTATTAAGTGGTATTTAATTTATTTAAATACGGTTTTAAGGATTGAAAAATGTTGATAAATGGTAATAATTATCCGAAAGTTATTACGTGCCTAGGAAAAATGTTTTGTTTGGTTAGAAATTATCTGTGATAATTGTTAACTGTTAAGTTAGAGTTTAATTGAACTTAAACTCGATATTCGTCCGACTAGACCGTCGGGATGATAGAATTGTGTCGGTTTCAACTCAGACTGCAATAGTTTGATTTGATACCTAGTCTTATGTGCTGTAAAGACTGAAAGGGTTATGTGGTAATGTGTTTAGGTTATTCTGTGAATATAAATATAACAGTAATATACTGTGATGATATTATTCTAATATTGGAGATCTATATTATTAATATTAGGTATTCGGGTAAAGCGTTATAAATTGTGTTGCAGTAATCAACGGTGCAGGCAAGTTTTTCAGTTCTATTATGTTTGTGGATGGAATGTGTTATGTGTTAAATTACATATTATGCTCTATGAATTGTTAAAAGTCAAAATATGACTAAGTTAATTGGGTTATAGAACTCAATCAATATGTGATTACATGTTGTATGATGTAACTCGATAAATTAGAAATGTATAATGCATGAATTAATGTTTTGTAAGAAATTATTGATGCATGTAGAATATGTTTAGTAAAGAATATATGTTGCATGCAGATATGCATATTAAAGGAAATGTAGTGCATACAGAATTGTGTGCTATGTGAAACATGATAGATTGTTAAATTTGCTGGGCTGTCGAGCTCAATCTTGCAAACATAAACTTTTTGCAGGTTAATGATGTTAGACAATATTATTTGCTATACGGATGATGAAGATTGAGCGATGCATAAAATGAATACATTTTCTTGATTTAGAAATGGTATAGATCTATGATTGATAGTTTTATCAAATGTAATTTTCAGCTATGTACATTTTGAAATGTTGTATAGATAAAGAAGGTTTATTTTGAAATGAGAATAGATATGATTCTTAAACAAATGAATTATTGATAGGAACGATAATACCAAGTTCAGTTTGGGATACCAATACTCCATGTCTCGAGATATTTTCTTTGATATATAATTTGGCTAGCTGGTCCAAATTATACCTGTTCTTGATCGGCAAAACGTGAGCTGACTTCGTAAGATAATCTACAATAACTCATATGGCGTCGTGCCTTTTTGCGTTGCTGGAAGTCCCACCACAAAATACATCATAATGTGCTCCCATTTCTATTCTGAAATTTCTACCGTCTGTAGTAATCTACTCGGTCGTTGATGCTCTGTCTTGACTCTCTGACAAGTTAGACATCTACGGATGCATTCTGTAACAATTCAAAATTTTATGTGTAATTTCAAATATTTATTGAATTAAATAAATACTTTAGTTGATGTGTTTATTGTTAAATAAATATTTGTTTAATTTGATTATTTATTAGTTAAATAAATAATTCATGAGTTGTGGGGAATTAACTTAATTAAGGTAATAAGTTAATTAAGGTGATAATTTGTAATTTGGTATTTTGAAGTTAATTAAATTAAAAGAGTGATGAATTAATATTCTAATTTAATTTAATTAGTAAATTATAGAGTTGATTATGATTAAATAAATTATTAAAAGGTCATTTTTAATTTAGTAAGTAAAAGTGATGTATTAATTTATTAAATAAAACTATAATAAAAATTATAATTTTGTGGTAATTTGATAATGTGGTATATTAATAAGTTGTTGTTAGTTTTAATTTAATTAAATTTGAAGATGGGAATTTAATTAAATAAAATGTGACAAATTGAACTATACTTTATAAGTAATATAAAAATAAATTAAAAGAGGGTTTAAAAGTGTTTTGCCAAACAAGGCTTTATGGCTTTTGAATTTTAAAACTGATAAAATTGATTTCCTAGTTGTGTAATTGATGGTTTAATAATGCGTATTATGTCTATTATCAGTTTTATTTTCTTTACGTGTTATACACTTGGCCTAACTTATTTGCAAAGAATACAGAGAAGAAGAGAGAGCTCTAAAGAGAGTTTGAGTGAGAAATTATGAGAAGAAATTCTGTAAGAACAAGAAGGAATGGTAATCAAAGTCTTGTAGTTCTTCTAGCTAAGCTAAACAAGAAAGCAAATGTAGAATTCTTAGTTTTAAATTTTTTGTTTTTATTTTCTAAAAAGTTCTATGTAATTGATTTTTGTGGATAATTGTTGAAAATATGAGTTTGGATAATTTTTGTGGATAATTCATTCATGATTTAGAGTAATCAAATTCATGGAAATAGGTTTAAAAGTGAAGAAATTGAATTACAGTGAAATATATATGATATAACTTATTTTAGAGTCAAAATCGATGCTCAATTCATGTAATAAACTATTAATTGTTTGTTGATTGTGAAAATACATGAAGAAAAGAATACAATATGATTTAAACGGAATGTTTTAGTTGTAAATCGAATTCACAGTAAATTGTTTCGCTAAGAATATCTAAAAGTGAAGAAATAGTAAAAATAATGAATTTAGAGGTTGTAATTTTGATGTTTATGTTGTTTATATGGTTAGAAACATTAGTTTATGTTTCTGTAAACTTATTACAACTTAGGTAAGTTGGAATGGTTGTTAGAAAGGAGCTTTTAGGCCTAATTTGGCTTTTTGTAGTGTTAGTTCGTGAACTGTAGATGCTAATACAAAGTACCCTCGCCCAAGCGGGCTTTTATAGTTCAAAAACCCCACCACACGGCGTGGGGTGGGGGTGTAAGCAGGCTTACGAAAGTTAGAGAAAATCTGACCAGACATATTTTACTAAAATTAGCATAACATTTTCATACGGACTCCGATTGAAGCAATTCCAAATGATCCGGAACGAGGACGAGTAAACCTACAACTTTTTATCTTTATGTTTTTCAATTTGATGTCATTAGTAGGGGTCAAAATGGCCATCTTTAGGACTGATGTGCACTCAGAGGCAATCAGAGGGCGTCGGGATACACGTATGCAAGTGCAGTCCTTTGTGTGTTAATATAACCTAATCTAAGGAACATGATAACGTTTAGAACATGTAATAAGATGTTATATCAGGTTATTAGCGTTCATATATTGACATGGCATGATAATTTGATAAGTTGTAAAAGAGCTAAAATGTGATGCTCATAAAAAGATGTGATGTTGTTTAAACTTAAGATTCAAGACCTCGGTCTTGTAATATGTGATTTGTGGTAGTAAGAAAAAACTTAAACTAAGATAATGAGCTATACCAAAAGTGGGAACTAAACTCATGAAGTTAATATTAGTGTAACTAATGAGTGTTGTCAATATATATGGTATGTGTAGGACTTATGGTGAACGTGAGTAGTGATCGTTTAAACTACGCACGAGGCAAGTTCTCTATCTCTAACCTCTTATTAAGCAGTTAAGTTGTTATTATTACGCAAGTTCCGAACTCTAATTTTTAATTGAGTTTATCTTATCTTACTTACTTTATGCAAGTTCTCTAACCCTAAACTTTCTTTGAGCAAGTTTCCTTACGCTAACTTGATTATTATTATGCAAGTTCCTAAACCATATTTCTTTATGTAAAGAAAAAATTTTATCCTATCTTGTTTACTTTTGTTGTGAAAGTTTTCTAAACCTAATCTTTATTTTGAGATTATCCTATTGTTTATAAATATGCAAGTTGTTATTCTGTCTTGTTTATCAAATTACGCAAGTTCTTGAATTCTATCGAGCAAAGTTCTTAATTTTGTTTCTTTATTGGAAAATGTAACCTTAGCTTATTATTGTTGTTCAAGTTAGGTTCATTATATATTTTTAATGCTTTGAAAGTTATTCTTAAAGCATTACTTTGATGTATCATATTATTTATTTATGGTTCATAACTACCATGTATTACGTTGATATTGAACTTTTGCTTTGTCATTAAACTTTTGATTCAACTAATCCTTAATTGATGTTCGTCGAACTCTAAATTACCCTTAAATCTTATCCAAACCAAACTTACTTTGGTGCGAACTTGTATATTAAAATTGAGATGAACAACCCTATTATAGGGGATTATTTATGCGGAAGCGTTTAGATGTTTGTGCACAATATATGGTACGAAAGGGCCGATCACCCTATGTACGAGGAGTCCCTACAGTCTAATGATTGTTTAGGTTTAAGTTGAAAGAAATACATATAACCTTGGACATATTTCATGGTCTTATGACCCTTAGATAATTTCCAGTATGAGTTATTGATTATTGATGTTAAGATATGTTATCCAATTCGAATGAGTTTATTCATTAACAGTCATTGTATCGTTTCAAGTGAGCATTTGTTTTGCTCACTCTTGCATTTATATATAACCATTGCAGCTAAAGTTGAGAAGGTTAACGAGCTAACCACTAATAAAGGGAAATGCAAGATGAACAAGTGTTGAAGACTTGCAAATCTATTGGCATTTATGTTTTCAAATTTGGTTTAACTATGTGATGTAATTATTTACTTTTTTGCAATTTGATGAATGATTTAAGGTTAGACAACTTGGGATTTTGTTGAATTTGATTATTTAATCTTTTAATGGGAAGATTTACTGTTTAAATTTTATTATATATGGGTAGTTAGAAATGAATGATTGTGCAGTGAACACCAAATCATGTGAGAATGAAGTACTCAAATTTGGGGGTGTCACACATTTCACAACTTCTTTTTTCATGTTTGGACACTAAAAGTGTTGATGCAAATCTTGATACATCTTTGTGCTTCCTGGTGTATCGAGTACCTTGTACTGTGTGTTTTTAGACACTCAAAATTTTGCATTTCCTGTTACTAACCTTGCAGGAGGGCAAAATCGTCTTCCGGAGATAACCCTGGAAGTCAAATCAGCTTAATCCCGGAGACAACCCTGGGATACTTAGTTTTCCATCTCGAAGACAACCTCGAGATACTTATATATATATATATATATATATTTTGTTATCGAATTCGACTCGAATGAGCCTGGATATACATCCAGTGCGTTTATCGCTTTTATATATATATATATATATATTCGATTCGACTGAGCCTGGATATACATCCGGTGCGTTTACTGCTTATATATATATTCGATTCGATTGAGCCTGGGTGTGATATCTGGTGCGTTTATAGCTTTTATATATATATATATATATATATATATATATATACAACTTTTATATATACATAACTGTTTACAACTTTTGTACATATTGCATCATCATATGAGCCTATGAATCATGTGATCACAGATTCAGTTTCTGAATCTAGATTCAGTTTCCGTGATGGACATTTTCAGTTGCAGCCAGCTTATAAATTATTCACGGTGTCTGAATTTCCTTAGATGGATCTCATGCACACAAGGAATTCAGCGCTTCTATGTATCTTATTTTCTCGAAGATGTCTCGCTTCTCGAAAATAATAAAAACACTCAAGCCGAACGCACAATAAAATGCAAGTTTCAAAGTCCTCAATCACCATTGAGCATAAGGGTTTGAAAAACCTGTTTTACAGAACATCACTGTCATATCTCGTTAAAATTGAACTTTTATACAAAATTCAAACCCTTTGTATATAGGTGCAAATGAGGCATAGCACTACTTCCAGACAACTGCACATAGACACACACGCATTCAGATAAAAGTTTATATTAAAAAGTGGTGGTAACTGTGTCACCACAGAAGTTGGGGGGTGCCTAACACTTTCCCTCTGCTTAACCAAGCCCCCGAACCCTAACGAATCTCGGTTTCACAGTCCAGTTAAACAGTGTCCCATCACTAGGTCTATGTGCAAACTATTTTTCGGTTGAATTGGTGTAACCATTTAAAAATAACAACTGGCGACTCTTACATTCCAATCGTTGACATATAGATGTCGGACCTTTTCACAACTTGTTTTTTCAAACAAATCTCACCTAACACGAAAACACAAAAAGACAAGAACAGAAATGGACAAATAAAAATTCTGACGTCAATAATGCTTCTTGCAAAATCTCCTCCCTTAGTTCTGGTACTGACGGTACCTAAATTTGTCCTTCGAATCTCAACAGTCTGGTTCCATCAATCTTGTATTTTAATTTGTCGCCTTCAGTTAACTGCTTCTTGATGTTGTCACAATCTTCATCCTTCTCTTGTGCCTCATTAACCTTATCTAATAAGGTCAGGCTTGTTGCTACTGTAAATAATTTTTTGTCGGTCTCCATCAGATACTTTATTTCCAATTTCAGTTGTTCAAAATCTTTCACTAACTCCTCTTGAATGGTCAATTTCAGTAACTTCTCCCTGCCTTTTCTGCTCAAGGCATCTACCACTATATTTGCTTTGCCTGGATGGTACAAAATCTCACAATCATAATCTTTGATCAATTCTAGCCATCGGCACTGCCTTATGTTTAGCTCCTTCTGTCTGAAGATATACTTCAGACTTTTGTGATCTGTATATATTTCACACTTCTCGCCATACAAATAATGCCACCAAATCTTCAAGGCAAAAACTACCACTACTAACTCCAGATCATGAGTCGGATAACCCTTTTCATAGTCATTTAGCTGACGTGAAGCGTACGCAATGACCTTGTTGTGCTGCATTAGTACACAACCAAGACCCTTGTGTGATGCATCACTATACACTACAAATCCTCCCATGTCGTCTGGTAAAGCCAAAGCAAGTGCTTGACTAAACCTCTTCTTCAACTCCATGAAACTTTCCTCACATTTATCTGTCCAAATGAACTTCACTGTCTTTCTAGTAAGGTTGGTTAATGGCGATCTATCTTTAAAAAATCCTGGATGAATTTTCGATAGTATCCTACTAATCCCAAGAAACTCCTGATCTCCGTCGGTGACTTTGGCTGCTCCCAATTGATAACTGCTTCTACTTTTATCGGACCCACCGAAACTCCATCTTTGTCGATAATGTTGCCCAAAAACTGTACTCTTTACAACCAAAATTCATACTTAGAGAATTTTTCATACAACTTCTCCCTCCTTAACGTCTTTAACACTATTTTTAGATGTTCAGCGTGCTCTTCCTCTGTCTCTGAATACACCAGAATGTCATTGATGAATACAACAACAAACTTATCTAAATACTGGTTGAACATTCTGTTCATCAAATCCATGAATGTTGATGGCGCATTCGTCAACCCAAATGACATTACCAGAAACTCAAAGTGTCCATACCGAGTTCTGAATGTCGTCTTCGGAATGTCCTCCTGTCTCACCTTTAATTGGTGATAACTTGTCCTCAAATAAATCTTCGAAAAGTACTTCGCCCCATTTAACTGATCAAATAAATCATCGATCCAGGGCAATGGGTACTTGTTCTTAATTGTGACTTTGTTCAACTCTCGGTAGTGGATACAAAGCCTTAATGACCCATCTTTCTTCTTTACGAATAAAACTGGCTCTCCCAAAGGTGATACGCTTGGTTGAATGTAACCCTTATCTAACAACTCTTGTAGTTGAACCATCAGTTCTTTCATTTCTACCGGAGCCATATGATATGGTGCTTTGGATACCGATGTTGTCCCTGGTGCAAAATCAATAATAAACTCTACCTCTCTTTCTGTTGGCAATCATGGAATCTCATCTACAAAGACATCAACGAATTCCCTTACAATAGGTATCTGACCCAGTTCACCCTCGACTCTGCGAGTATCCACAATGTGATCCAAATAACCTATGCAACCCTTCCTAAGCAACCTCTTTGCTTGCATCATCGTTAAATAATAAGATTGTCTTGTCGATTTACTACCATGAAATACCACCTTCAACTTATTCGGAGTCTTCAGGTGTACGCACTTTTTCTTACAGACAATGACCACTCCGTGACTCGATAACCAATCCATCTCGAGGATTACATCAAACTCCCCAAGACAAATCGGTATCAAATCCACATTAAGCTTAAACCCTCTCAAATCAGCACAACAATTCCTATGAATGTAGTCTACGGGGATAATTTCTTTATTCGCTACTTCTACATTCATTGGGTGTTCTAATAGTTCACGAGGTAAATTTAATCTTTGAGCAAATTCATCAGATACAAAAGAACATGAAGCTCTCGAATCGAATATCACATAGGCATTTATATCGTTAATCGGAATAATACCTGACACCACCTCCCTGGATGCCATGACATCTAGCACTGTCATGTTGAGGGTCCTCGATGTTGGCATGTTTGGTTAGGTTGATCCTCCACTGGTTGCCCTAGTGTTGTTGCCCCTATTACTGCTTCCGCCATCCGTGATTTTCTTCCTTGGACAGTCCTTGATCAGATGTCCTGCTTCTGTTGCCTCTTTTTTAATTCTAACAAAAGAGCTTTAACTCATGCAAGCATACACGTGTCAACAAGCAATACAGAGTAAGTCGAGTATCGATTCACGGAGAAAGTTGTCTAAATTAAACTACTATGCATCAACTAAATCACTATTTTTATATGCTTAAACTAATACTTATAATTGTGAATTACTACTCTAAATGCAAATAACAACTAAAATAAGAATAATAATGTAATAAATCAAATCTAAAAATAATGGGATCCTAACTTCATTTAATAGGTCATCTAACAACCACCATCATGTAAGATTGTTCACGTATCACAAAAAAGTAGCCAAGATCAATAATGTAGACATAACCATTTTGATATTTAGGCATGAAAATATTAATATTTTAAATATTAATATTAATTATCGGATAATAGATTTAATGGTTTAAAAATCATATAATTATGATTTTAAGGTATTAAAAATACTTTTTGATAATATAATTATATTATAATATTATGTAAGGATTTTCATTAATATTTTATATTAAATGAATATTAATGATTAAGGTATTAAGTGGTATTTAATTCATTTAAATACGGTTTTAAGGATTGAAAAATGTTGATAAATGGTAATAATTATCCGAAAATTATTACGAGCATAGGAAAAATGTTTTGTCTGATAAGAAGTTATCTGTGATAATTGTTAAGTGGTTAGACAGAGTTTAATTGAACTTAAACTCGATAAAAGTCCGACTAGACCGTCGGGATGTTAGAATTGTGTCGGGTTCAACTCAGACTGCAATAGTTTGACTTGATACCTAGTCTTATGTGTTGTAAAGACTGATAGGATTATGTGGTAATGTGTTTAGGTTATTATGTGTGTATAAATATAACAGTATTATACTGTGATGATATTATTCTAATATTGGAGATCTATATTATTAATATTAGGTCATCGGGTAAAGCATTATTAAATTGTGTGCGGTATTCAACGGTTCAGGCAAGTTTTCTTATACTTAACTCTAATAAGAGTGTTTTATTCAAGCTGATGGTTAATCGTTGTTGATTGCCATGAAAATTGTAATCTGTACATCTTGTATGTATAAGTCAGGTATGAAAGGCTTATCACCTTCATTACCAGTTGGTTCGGAAATGTTTGTTCATGTATAAAACTTGTTCAGTCTAAAGTTTGTTCGTGCTAGTTCTCAATTATATTGATGAATTTTAGCAAGCTAATTATTCATACTCTTCAATCATGATATATTATTATATTGTTGTATTTAAACTTGCTGGGCAACTTTTATGCTCACCATTGCTATATCATGATAAAACATTGCAGATAAGGCGAACGTGTTCGGAAACAGGAAAAGGTTAAAGTCAAGTTCTACGTGGGTTAAAAGTGCGGCTAGTTTGTAAATAGCGTATTTGATAAATATTGTTGTATAATAGATATTATATGAATGGTGTTTAAGTTAAGGTTACTCGACTTGGGTAAAATAGTGTGTAATGTATTGTATAAACAATTTATGTTTATATCTTCCGCAATTAGTGATAGAAATAGCGTACCAAGTCCGCGGCGATTCGGGGCCCGGATTCGGGGCTGCTACAATGCCCCTCCTGCAACTGCATCTACAATAGGTCTAGACTGCCATCCCAATCCATTATAGAATGTGTTGATCACCATCCAATCTGGCATACCATGGTGCGGACACTTCCTTAGCATCTCTTTATATCTCTCCCATGCTTCGTATAAGGATAGATGTCCTCATTTTCGCAGTCTTAGCCATTGGGAAAAACTTGGTTAAGAACTTCTGTGCTAGGTCCTCCCATGTAGTAATTGATCCTGAAGGCAAAGAATGAAGCAAACTTCTCGCTTTATCCCTCAATGAGAATGGAAACAACCTCAGTCTAATAGCATCCTTTGTCACCCCGTTGTATCTGAATTTATCACAAATCTCAATAAAGATCAACAAGTGTTCATTCGGATCATCTGTAGCAGCACCCTCAAACTGTACCGAATTCTACACCATCTGAATAGTGCCCGATTTTATCTCAAATATATTAGCTGATATTGCTGGTCTAACTATGCTCGACTGAAGTCCATTAATGTTCGGTATGGAATAGTCTCGCAAGCCCAGTGCTCCTCTTTTTGTTATTCTCTTTGTCCTTCTGCCATATTAGATGTAGTACCCTCTAATTGTGCTTGCAAATTTCTCCGCACACTCGCTTTCAAACCTCTTCCATTAATATTATCATGTGCTGATATCAATTCTGAGTTGGACGATCGTGTGTGCATAAAAATTATAAAAGTACCTGAAACCAAAACAAAAACAAAAATAGAAATGAGAAATGATTATATTTGTCTAAGTCATACAATATAGCTTAAAACTGATGATAATAATAAAAATTTATACGCCTTTCCCCAGCAATGGCGCCAAAAACTTGTTGCCTCTTTTTTAGTTCTAACAAAAGAGCTCTAACTCATGCAAGTATACATGTGTCAACAAGCAATACAGAGTAAGTCGAGTATCGATCCACGGAGAAAGTTGTCTAAATTAAACTACTATGCATCAACTAAATCACTATTTTTATATGCTTAAACTAATGCTTATAATTGTGAATTACTCTAAATGCAAATAACAACTAAAATAAGAATAATAATGTAATAAATCAAATCTGGAAATAATGGGATCCTAACTTCATTTAATAGGTCATCTAACCACCACCATCATACAAGATTGTTCAAGTATCACAGAAAAGTAGCCAAGAGCACTAATGTAGACATAACCATTTTTCAATGTATTATGACCTACTTACATAACATCCAAATGCAATAGACACCATGTAATCATCAATAAAACCAATCTCGCTATATTTCTATGTCAAATTGCAGCCATATTGAATTTAAGCACAAGCCCTTATATAACTCATACGGTTAAACAGTATATGTCTATCTGATTCACGAAATACAAAGCTAAGCAAAACAGCCCCATATATGCATGCTATCATGATTACAATCCATACTCGGATGTTATTTTTCAATTCCATACAAGCACCTAAAATGAATGGTGATCAATCATTCATACATGCAAATCAACCATGATAGAAATTACTTATAATACGCAAAACAGTCCAACAATCACGCCATAAGTTAGACTATGTATTAAACTCTGTTAGAATCCCATAATGGAGTTTAGTTCATGACTGAACCAAAAGCCATTATGGGATCAAAGCAATACATGGATAATAAACAAACAATTGAAAGAGATAAGATATAATTGATCAAACCCAATTGCTGATTACAATCCAAATGTAATGTTCAAATCCTCACTAATATCCAACAACATAAAAGTAGTTCATCCACAGTGGTTGAAATCCAAAAGAAGAAGTAGAAAACAATGAGTTTATGCTTGGTTCATCAATGGAATTCTCTCATAGTGTAAACCTTAGTTCTTTTATGAAAAACACGTAAAAACTAATGATAGCCGCATCTGGTGCCAACCATAATTGTTTTAACCAACCCCAACTCTTACAATTTAAAAATTAAAATAAAATTAATTAGCAGCTGAAGATGTCGCGCGCAGGAGCGTGTGTCCCCTTTGTCATCATCGCGCGAGCGCGCGTGTTTAAAGTCTGGTCAGTGTGGGTGATCGCGCGGGCACGTGTGTTGAAGCCTGTATAGCCGCACGGCCACGCGGCCGCGCGTCTTCTGCAGATTAAATTCTCAGGTTCTGCTGCTATTACTGCTTCTGTATCCAGCTACTGATTCTTTAACATGCCACTCTTCCTTCATCCATCCTCAGTTGCATATGTCCCATTGTTCCTCGCGTTATGCTTCTATTAGCCTCAAGCCATCTACCATTGCCAAGCTATGTCATTTCCTGCACTTGTACACCAAAGGAGTTCTCAGTACATGCAATGCAAAATATCATGAAATGCAACTAAAAACACACTAAAATGTACTTGAGATGGGCATAGTTCTCTTGAATTGATATCCAATAAGTAGGTATAAAACCCACTTATCAGCTTCTCCACAATTAAAATAACCTCCTTTCTTTGTCTTAGGACAATTAGGTGAAATATGCCCTTCTTGTCCACATGTATAACATACCATTTTTCCTTTCATGCTATAACACCCCGAAATTCAGTCTATTTTCACACCTGACTTTCGTACATCACGGTTCCATCATCTTCCAAACATACATCATTATATAGTTAAATATAACAACATTAATTCTTAAATCCTAGGTTCTAATACCTTATAACTTTATTCCTTACAAATAATGATAATTACATTATTCTTTATACCTTATAAGAGTGACTTTCATCCTCCACCAAGGATACATAACAGTTTATTAAACTATTCTACATTACAAGTCTTGGCTTGATCTTCACGCTCATTCATACACTGAATGGCATTTCTTCTGGATACCGGTCAGCTTAATCTTTACGAGATCCTTAAGTTCCTCTACTCGTACGCTGAAAATGTTTTTCATTTAAACCAAGTGTGAGCATTCAATTGCTCAGCAAGTTATAGCAGTTGAATAAACAACATCAAGAATCTAAACATTCTTTTAAAACTTCAATAACCGAACAAAGGTTATGAAGCAGCTTGAATAATAGGAATAAATTCTGATTCCTTTCATTTTAAAACATTAGTCATATTCACTTTGCAATACTTTCATTCTTCTACCTTTTTTCATACACATTTTGTCTGGCTAGAATCATTAGCACAGACTTAACAATAACGGTTCATGTATAAACAGAACATTTTCATATTGAACAGTTCAATCATAGAATAGTTCATCTCGTAGAAACACTAAAGTGTTAAAATTATGGCACAAGGCCTCATTCATTCTACCACCCTGTACAAATATAACACATTTGCACATAGATAACATTTCTCAAGTTCAACATCAGAGAAAGTTTAAGAAACTAGCATTCATTTTAATTATGAATGAAGTTAGGAAACTTGCCTTACACACATCTACAACTTACAGTTTACGCTGATTTATTTACTGAAATCCCTATATAACACATAAGGAAATAACACATAAACCAATTAGTCATATACTTGATTTACGCATTGGTTTAAACCTAACTCTATTCCTTATGGTTCGTGTTTATAACCTAAGTTTATGTAACCATTCTTCTTTACCGTTTTATGGCGTTACGACATACGAAGATGTCTTAATTCGTACGATCATAATCTTTAATGATTTACATTCTTATCTTATTCTTATAACTTTTATAAGACTTAACACACATCGAGTCTCTATTGTAGTCCAGGCGGTACTCTGAGTGATTTCCCACAAACAACCAACAAACTAGTTTCCCATCTCATCTACACTATCTTTCATAGTGAGTTAGATCAGTTGCTAGTTTCGCATATACCTCCGCTCTCTGAAGGAATTGTTTAGCCCAGCTCTCATATGTCAACCATTAAATATTACGATTTTACCATAACCTAAACTTAACTTATCTGAACCATTAAAACTATTATGTTCGTAAAGTTGATTTCTCTTTCCTTATGGCTTTCTGGCAACTAAATGTCATACCTCAGGATTCATTCTTTATTGTCTAAGTCATACAGTCTTTTGTATAGTTATAACGATCATTCAATGTTAATTCTATGCATTTATAGCGTTAAGCATTTTACGTTACCTTATTTATATCTTATAACGTCTGGTTCATTCGACTCGGAATGTTATCCAAGTTATTATCATTAATTCAGCTCCTTAACGTTATACATCATTGTCATTAATTCAGTTTCTTCACCGTTCATATGTTTAATTATTATTCTTCATTACCTTACGGTCAACCATACACGGGGTGTAGGTTTTGCCCATTTAATATTCGCGTACACTCAACCCTCACGCCGACTAAAGTGTTTAACGCTTACATTTCATTCTATCATTTTCTATCCGAATCACATTTGGACTTTCAGTATTCTTGTTACCGTTCGTTACGGCTTTTTTGATAATTCATATCTTACTTACTACCTTCGTCACCATCTAAGTCACACAACCAATGTATACTTGGAACGTTCGCCCAACGTAAATACGATTCATGAGAATTGTTTACGTATTTTGCATTCACGTTGCTCGACTCTTAAACTCACATTCAACCTTTACCCAAGGTTTTAATCGCTTTCATTCGTTATCCATTACATAAACCCCACGTTCATTATTATTTTTAATGTCGAAGCCATACGGTTCATTGTATTCTAAGATCGATTGTTCATCGCAACTATATTGCGTTTACAGCGTTTATACGCTTTACACTTACCTCTCATTACGACATCATAACATCGAAATGTTATACATCACCCTCATCACTCAACGTTTAAGGAATCACAATCATAGTAATCCCACATGTTCGTTTTATCGCAACTACGGTCCCCAGATATTGGTTACATATTTTATGTTTACACTGTTTGTCTTTTAATCCCGTTCAACCTTTACTAAAGGTTTAAATCACTTAATTAAGTGTTACATTACATGAACTATATGTTCTTTATCTTTCCTTACACTTCCCCCAAGAGTTGAGAAGTTAAAAGCTCTTCTCTGGGTTTAGCATTGAACCGGCGGTGCGACGTCGGTTCCCTTTGTTTTTAATGCGCTGCAGTGCAAGTCTCCAGTAGCTTAGTCCCCGGGCTGGCACTGTGGTTCTGTTTCCTAAGGCATAACTGGCACTGCGGCGCCAGTTCTAAAACTCAGAAATGTTTTCTAAGTGTTGAACATGTTTGAGATGCTTATTTTAAAATCTCAAAACTTCTTCATTATAACTCGGAACGAGGTCATTCCAAAGCCATTTTCTTAATCTCATTACGTACTTCAACTTCCCTCAGACAGAATTTTGTTCTAAATCCATTAAAATGCCATTTAATCAGTTTAAATTGCATCATTAGTTCATTTTATGCCAAACTCAGAATTCATTCTTGAGTCCACGACTCACGTTTTCTATGTTTTCTTACATTCTTATGAAACCCTACACATTCGGGTTCATTTACATACTTTCTACTTTTTGCTCGTCTTTTACGAAATTTTTGTTATAACTTCGTTATAGCCAAGTTCAATCCGTTCTTCATGAACGTTTTATCGTTCTTAACCAAGAACTAAGCAACTAACTTATACGCGATGGTTTTAAACTTCTCCATCAACAACAAGTTATACTATCATGGTTTTAAATTTTTCCATCAACAACTTTCTTCGTGATCTTCGCGTGTTCTTCATTCGTTGTTCATTTTTAATCGATATTTTAATTACGATTTCACTTTTTCTTGGAATTTGGTGTAATAAAACACCATTCCTTACTTATTTCACCGAATCGTTCATATGATTCATTCGGATCGTTCAAATTCATTAAGCAATTCATATTTCCTTAAGAAAGCTTTTTAAGAAATTTATAAACTAAACTTCTAATTCTCATTTCTTCATTTTCTCATGATTTCAACCATATAAAAATCATTCTTAACATCTTCTTCTCTTATTTTCATTAACTATGTATATTGACATAGAATACTTAAAGAAAATTTAGATTAGACTAGATTTTGAATTACCTTTCTTCTTTAATCTTCTTCTGTCGGACAAAGTTTGCACTCGGGCTAGTTTTTCCTTTTCCTTTTCCTCCTCATCTGACTTCTCTCTCTCATGTGTTGGTGATTTTCAAATCACCAACAAATGAGTTAAGGCTTTCCTTATATAGAAAACCAAGGCTAGGGGAAAAATAATCATTTCACCCCTAAAGTTATTATTCACACCTCCTTACTATTCATGATGCTTCTCTTGGAAGTTTCATGCTTCTGTCTTGCGAAATTCGTCCGATAGTTCAAAAACTGCGATTCTCATTATTCAAATATTTTTTGAGATTTCGTCTTTCCTTTACAGATTAACTTTTACGCATTCTTCGGAACTTTGAAAAACTAAAAAATACTTTTTGAATATAAGTGTTTTCCTTTACGTTTCCCCTAACCTAGTTAAACGAATGAAAAGTACATAATAGTACTTTTCGTTATTTTTATTTCGTCTGATTGAGAAAAACTTTTATCGGCTAGCTTAACTTTTCACGACATATTATCGTCAAATCTTTCGACGGAATGTCATTTCGACAAGCCTAACTCTCGGAAAGGCTTAGGTTATTCAAACCTTAACCCTTACGGTTTCATCGAGTGAATAGTGCCTATTTTGTCTTTTTCCACATAAATATTTTTGTTCACTGAAAATTTTTATTTTCGTCTTGAAAATTCTTACTCGTTCAGTCCAGCTAGTAGCCAGAATCCTCCCATTTTATAACCATCTTAGGTTCTAGAACGATTAATAAACATATAGCCCAGAATATTATTAATAACTAATTCTTAAATCTTAAATTTTGGACAATCCGGTTTTTCCCGGGTTGTCACACTTCCCCCCTTATAAAAAATTCGTCCTCGAAATTTCTTAAAACTGCATCCATACCAGGGTACTTTATCCTTACAACCTTTAACGAATAAGTTTAATCTTACTTCTTCTCTTTCTTATAACCTTCTTTTTCCTAAGGATCATCTGTTGACATAATCGTCATTAGTTAAACCTCACGTCTAACTATAATTTCAATCTTTTGGGTCATCACATTCACCCATTCTTCACAGAATTTCATCCTTAAAATTTTAGCATACCTTTCTTCTCAACTTCTCTTCAAAGAAGTTCTTATCTTTCAAACATTCCCTAACCTTCATAACTTATCCAGAATTATGAAGTAGAAGGAATAAATAGGAATATAAAGATTCCTTTAAAACATTTCACATTTTGCTGAGGGGTCAATTCGACCATGAACTCTTACTGGATTTAACATCATTTCACCGTAAACCCTTCTATCACGGTTAGTTTACAATCACTAAGAAAGTAAACTACCTCTTCCATATGTAGGTGATCAACCAATCGTATAACCTCATTTTGGGGTATGTTCACCTCAGACTTATTCATCAGATTCCGCACCAAAGCAATTTTGTTTGGCACAACTTCTCCAAGAAAGCTCAATTTTCTTATAATATAACATACCATTTGTCTAGCCAAATCAAATAGCTTAGACCATACCAATAAATTGGACATTAACTTAATACATTTGTCTAGTCAAATCAACTGACATCAACTACTCTTTAAATTCTTTCACAATACTTCAAAATGTTTTTATGACGTCATGATACCGTACTATTTCACATCACGTTAAGGATTTTGCCAGTTTATGACTTCATCATTATACATCATACAATAGCGGGTTGTTGATCCTAATATCACATCCAACACTAGGTTCAATTGCATTAATAATTCCATCCTTTTACCATCTTTGCATCAAATGCGCTGATGATAAAAAATTCATTTTGATATTTCAAATTAATTTCTGTCTAGCCAAAAACAATTAACATAGACATATAAAGAATAGTTCTTTTTAAAATCCATTTGTTCCAAAAATTGAACCAATGCTTTCCTTTTCAAAACGCACTTATAAGCACGATTTCAATAAACTTCAAAATCTAGCATAGCTAGATGACTTGGAATATCATTGTTCCCCATCTTCCTTCATTGTCTTACTTGAGACAATACTTAATCTTCTGTAGCACCTTCAATGCTAAGTATATTGAAAAATAATCTTTTTCAGTCTAAACATTCCTATACCTTAGTATAGTCCATCAACTTACCACACTTTATGTGTTTAGGAACCTTCCACAACCATATGTGTTCAAGAACTTATCTTCGCAATATGTAATCCAAGAACAAATAAAGGACTATCCATATGTTTAGGGCTTAGAAACATAGCATATAACTATGAGTCACAAACTTTTCATAAGTATGAGTTTTAAGAACTTAGACATATCTTATCATTCTCTACCTATCAAATATATACACAGGAAAAGATTCACCTTTTTACCATATACATATTGATAGCGCGACATTACTATTTTAATGATTATCATTGTAATAAGCTAAGCAGTTGTTACACTAAAGAACAAACCTCTGCCCATAACAAAGGTTCATATAGCTCAGCTATCACATGAGTCCTCAATTGAAATCTTATAACTTCTAACTTTCTCTTCACTTAATACGAATTTTCTATAATTCGTATGTTATTCTTTACAACTTAATTATTCTTCTCGTACTAC
The DNA here is from genome assembly GCA_020205505.1 of Panax japonicus. Classification (NCBI taxonomy): domain Eukaryota; kingdom Viridiplantae; phylum Streptophyta; class Magnoliopsida; order Apiales; family Araliaceae; genus Panax; species Panax japonicus. The sequence continues at coordinate 17,866,701 of CM035103.1, read as the reverse complement.
TTTGTAGTACCATGCATTTATAACATTAGCTATAAATCATCCATCGTTTAACAGAACATCTGTTATTACGATTCAATATGATCACGTGGTGATCTTCTTTCTCAATCGTTTAACTCAACGATCTTCTTATTATTCTCTCAATGATTATAGTCTTAGGCACTCATACCTAAGGTTTATAACCTATCAGCTCTAATACCACTTTGTAACACCCTGAAATCCAGTCTATTTTCAGACCCGAATTCTGTACATCACAGTTCCATCTTCTTCTAAACATACATCATTATATAGTTAAATATAACAACATACATTCTCAAATTCCATGTTCTGATACCTTATAACCTCATTCCTTAAAAATAATGATAATTACATTATTATTTACATCTTACAAGAGTGACTTTCATCCGCCACCAAGGATACATAACAATTTATTAAACTATTCTACATTACAAGTCTTGGCTTGATCTTCACGCTCATTCATATATTGAATGGCATTTCATCGGGATACCAGTCAGCTTAATCTTTACAGGATCCTTCAGTTCCTCTACTCGTACGCTGAAAAAGTTTTTCATTTAAAGCAAGTGTGAGCATTCAATTGCTCAGCAAGTCATAGAAGTTGAATAAGCAACATCAAGAATCTAAACATTCTTTTAAAACTTCAATAACTGAATAATAGGAATAAATTCTAATTCCTATCATTTTAAAATATTAGTCACATTCACTTTGCAATACTTTCATTCTTCTACCTTTTTCATTCACATTTTGTCTGGCGAGAATCATTAGCACAGACTTAACAATAACGGTTCATGTATAAACAGAACATTTTCGTATTGAAAAGTTCAATCACAGAATAGTTCATCTCATAGAAACATCGAAGTGTTAAAAATATGGCACAAGGCCTCATACATTCTACCACCTTGTACAAATATAACACATTTGCACATAGATAAAACTTCTCAAGTTCAATATCTGAGAAAGTTTAAGAAACTAGCATTCATTTCAATTATGGATGAAGTTAGGAAAATTGCCTTACGCACAGCTACAACTTACAGTTTACGTTGAACTGTTTACCGAAATCCCTATATAACACATAAGAAAATAGAATATATGCCAATTAGTCATATACTTGACTTACGCATTGGTTTAAACTTAACTCTATTCCTTATGGTTAGTGTTTATAACCTAAGTTCACGTAACCATTCTTCTTTACCGTTTTATGGCGTTACGACATACGAAGATGTCTTAATTCGTACGATCATCATCTTTATTGATTTACATTCTTATCTTCTTCTTATAGCTTTTCTAAGACTTAGCACACATCGAGTCTCTACTAGCAGTCCATATGGTACTCTGAGTGGTTTCCCCCAAACAACCAACAAATTAGTTTCTCGTCTCATCTACACTGTCTTTCACATCGAGTTAGATCGGTTGCTAGTTTCGTATATACCTCCGCTCTCTGAAGGAATTATTTAGCCCAGCTCCCATATGTCAACCATTAAAGATTATGATTGTACCACAACTTAAACTTAACTTAACTTATTCGAACCATTAAAACTATAATGTTCGTTAAGTTGATTTCTCTTTCCTTATGGCTTTCTGGCAACTAAATGTCATACCTTGGGATTCATTCTTTATCGTCTAAGTCATACAGTCTTTTGTATACTTATAACGATCATTTAAAGTTAATTCAACGCATTCATAACATTAAGCATTTTACGTTACCTTATTCATATCTTATAACGTCTGGTTTATTCGACTCGAAACGTTATCCAAGTTATTATCATTAACTCGACTTCTTAACGTTATATATCATTGTCATTAATTCAGTTTCTTCACCGTTCACATGTTTAATCATTATTCTTCATTGCCTTACGGTCAACCATACACAGGGTATAAGTTCTGCCCGTTTAATATTTGCGTACACTCAACCCTCACGTTGGCTAAAGTGTTTAACGCTTACATTTATTCTAACATTTTCTATCCGACACACATTCGGACTTTCATTAATCTTGTTACCGTTCGTTACATCTTTCTTGATAATTCATATCTTACTTACTACCTTCGTCAACGTGTAAGTCATACAACTAATGTATACTTAGAACGTTCGCCCGACGCAAATACGATTCACGAGAATCATTTACGTATTTTGTGTTCATGTTGCTCGACTCTTAAACTCACATTCAACCATTACCCAAGGTTTTAATCACTTTCATTCGTTATCCATTACATGAACCCCGCGTTCATTATTCTTTCTTAATGTTAAAGCCATACAGTTCATTGTATTTTAAGACCGATCATTCATTGCAACTACGTTGCGTTTATAACGTTTATACGCTTTACACTTACCTCTCACTACGATATCATAACATCGACATGTTATACATCACCCTTGTCACTCTACTTTTAAGGAATAACAATCATAGCAATCCAACACGTTCCTTTTATCGCAACTACGGTCCCCAGATATTGGTTACGTATTTTGTATTTACATTGTTTATCTTTTAATCCCGTCCAACCTTTACTAAAGGTTTAAATCACTTAATTAAGTGCTACATTACATGAACTGTATGTTCTTTATCTTTTTTTACACTTCCCCAACGAGTTGAGCAGTTAAAAGCTCTTCTCTAGGTTTTGCACTGCATCGACGCTGCGATGCCGATTCCCTTTGTTTTTGCTATGCTGCAGCACAAGTCTCCAACAGCTTAGTCCCCAGGCTGGCACTACGACACCGCTTCCCAAGGCATAACTGGCACTGTGGCGCCATTTCTAAAACTCAGAAAAATTTTTGAAGTGTTGAACATGTTTGAGACGCCTATTTTGAAATCTCATAAATTTTTCATTATAACTCAGAACGAGGTTATTCCAAAGCCATTTTCTTAATCTCTTAACGTACTTCTACTTCCCTCAGACAGAATTTTGTTCTGAATCCATTAACACGCAATTCAATTGGCTTAAATTTCATCATTAGTTCCTTTTATATTATTAACGGTCTTCGTTCATTCGTCCATAATTCGGTCATCCAAACTTGGAATTTGTTTGTTCTTGAGTCCACGACTCATGTTTTCTATGTTTTCATACATTCTTATGAAACCCTACACATTCAGATTCATTTACATACTTTCTACTTTTCGCTCATCTTTTACAAAATTTTCGCCATAGCTTCGTTATAGCTAAGTTCAATCCGTTCTTCATGAACGTTTCTATCGTTCTTAACCAAGAAATAAGAAAATAACTTATACGCGATGGTTTTAAACTTGTCCATCAATAACAAGTTATACTATGATGGTTTTAAATTTGTCTATCAACAACGTTCTTCATGTTCTTCGCGTTCTTCGTTCGTTCTTCATTTTTAATCGATATTTTGATTACAATTTCACTTTTTCTTGGAATTTGGTGTTATAAAATACCATTCCTTACTTAATTCACTGAATCGTTCATATGATTCATTCGAATCGTTCAAATTCATTAAGCAATTCATACTACCTTAAGAAAGCTTTTTAAGAAATTTATAAACAAAACTTCTAATTCTTATTTCTTCATTTTCTCTTGATTTCAACTATATGAAAATCATTCTTAACATCTTCTTCTCTTATTTTCATTAAGCTATGTATGTTGACATAGAATACTTAAAGAAAATTTAGATTAGACTAGGTTTTGAATTACCTTTCTTCTTTAATGTTTTTCTGTTGGACAAAGTTTGCACTCGAGCTAGTTTTTCCTCTTCCTTTTCCTCCTCATCCAACTTCTTTCTCTCTCTCAAGTGTTGGTGATTTTCAAATCACCAACAAATGAGCTAAGGCTTTCCTTATATAGAAAACCAAGGCTAGGGGCAAAATAGTCATTTTACCCCTAAAGTTACTATTCCCACCTCCTTACTATTCACGAAGCTTCTCTTGAAAGCTTCTTGCTTCCGTCTTCCGGAATTCATCCAACAGTTCAAAAACTACGATTCTCAGAATCTAAATATTTTTGGATATTTTGTCTTCCTTTACAGATTAACTTTTACGCATTCTTTCGAACTTTAAAAAACTAAAAAACACTTTTTGAATATAAGAGTTTTCCTTCACGTTTTTCTCTAACGTAGTTATACGAATGAAAAATACATAATAGTACTTTTTATCATTTTTATTTCGTCCAATTTTTGCACGCTTTTTGAGAAAAACTTTTATCAGCTAAGTTAACTTTTCACGACATATTATCATCAAATCTTTTAACGGAATGTCATTTTGACATACCGAACTTTCAAAAAGGCTTAGGTTATTCAAACCCTAACCCTTAGGGTTTTGTCGGGTGAATAGTGCCTATTTCGTCTTTTTCCCCAGAAATATTTTTATTCCCAAAAAATTTTTATTTTTGTCTCGAAAATTCTTACTCGTTCAGTCCAGTTAGTAGCCAGAATCCTCCCGTTTTATAATCATCCTAGGTTCTAGAACGATTAATAATCACATAACCCAGAATATTATTAATAAAAATTATTTTTATTAATAACTAATTCTTAAATCTTAAATTCTGGACATTTCAGTTTTTCCCGGGTTATCACACATGCACTCTCCTGAGTGACCCTTTCCACAATTCCCACATACATGCTTCTTCTATTGCATGGTCCCTTGCTGAATTTCGGAATTGCTACCCCCACTGCTCCATTTACGCTTCTTGTTGTTGTTGCCACCACTGTTAACATTTAAATTTCCTCCTTCTATCTTCTTATTGTTCTTTTCCCGATTATATTTTGAAACCGCTTCACTCCCACCTTCAGCAATGAGAGCTTTATCCAATAAAGTTGAGAACAACGTAATTTGTAAAACCGCTACCTTGCTATAAATCCACGGTTTTAACCTATTTTTGAATCTTCTTGCCTTCCTCACCTTAGGTTCCACCTGATGTGGAGCGAATCTGGCCAATTCATTGAATTTTGCAGCGTACTCCGACACTGACATATTTTCCAGTTTCAACTCCAAAAACTTGATCTCCATTCTTTCATGTGTACTCTCAGGGAAGTAGTTCTCAAAAAACAACGTCTTGAATGCTTCCCACATCGTGATTCCAGTTCCGGCTTTGCTCTGGTTGGCTTCCCACCAAAAGTTAGCCTCACCTTTCATTAAGTAGGTAGCAAAAATTATCTTTTGCTCCTTAGCGACTGTAGCAATAACTAAGGCATTTTCAATCTCCTTTATCTACGACTAGGCCTCTATCAGGTCTGCTGTTCCCCTAAACTCCAGCGGTCCTACTGCCTTAAAGTCTTTAAAATTGGCTAATTGGTTTCCCGTCTGGTTTCCTACAGTTGGTGTTTGATTACTTATAGCTTTTTCCATCATGTTAATAAAGTCTTGCATTGAGCTTGGTTGAGCTCCATCTGCATTGTTAACCGACTCTTTGATCTCTTGGTTTCGTAGTACTCATCTGGGCGGCATTATCTTGTTCTACAAAGTTCTAACACGTTACTTGGGTTTTATTATCATATAAGTATTTAGCATGTAATACAATATTGTATTCGAACAATCACATGATTATCATGTGAGAGTTTTAGATTACCAAACTTTGGAATTCTACTTCCCCGATTAGTGGGTTAAGTTTGCTAAAAATACCGATTCAGCTTATTGAATTTTCATAATATTAAATAGACAATTTACTATGTAAATTCTCTAACATATATCATAATAATGAATTTATATTCATATACCAATGTTTTTAATATAGACTGACTCAACATTTGGCATACTTCTATAAATGCTCAAGGCATAAACTACCCACCACCAACTATCCTTTAATGGACAAAAAGGGAGGATTCGCTACCATCTACCCCTCTATCAAAACAAAAGTTGGGGTCTAACTGTGACTCCCCTAAAATAGGCATACATCACCCATCTTGGGTCGCCAAATACATGGTACTGAATACAAATACAAACTTAATTATACAACAAGAGCTGAGAGTATTTACACGAATATTATCTCATAGAAAATATCCAAACTCAAATTCAATCCTCACTACATTTATTATCACACTAAATAGTGAGGATTTCTAAAACAACCATCTTGAACCATCACTCCATTCCCTGACTAGTCCTGGCTATGTTCTCATTTACTGAAGAGAATAATGAAAGTAAAAGGGTGAGCTAAACTAGCCCAGTAAGAAATATTATGACTAAGATAATGCATATAAGTTATCGTTAGCCTTCAATAATGTTAAACTGATAGAATATAATAGACAACAAGTTTAACTGCAGCGGAACAAGCAATCTATTAGAAGAGTCAAGTAGAGCATGATATCTACTATCTTCTATGATTTAAAAAGGTTTTCATCAACTTTATCGCTGAGACTCAACTTAATAAATAAACCACATCATCGAATAATCCCTGCACTACGGGCCAAGGATATTCGTGTAATCATCAATGGTCATGATTATACTGAATAATCCCTGCTCATAATCATATCAACAACTGTCCATCAATGCACTACAGGCCAATGAGGATTCTTACCGCATCATTTGTAACATTACTGGTCATGATTATACCAAATGATCCCTGGTCATAATCATACCAATCAATAGTTCATCTATGACTTTCATCACAATATAAGCATGAGGATGATGATACTGATATAACGATTCAATTAAATGAAAGCAAAGGATAAATTTTAAAGATTTATAATTTAATTTATCAAGAATTTAATAATGTCCAAATTGTCAACATGATACTGCTTTGTGGAGTAAAATTCAAGAATAATATCCATGTATTAAAAATAATTTAGACAGTAAAGAAATAACTTTTTTGGTGAATAGTACCCCGTGAATAGTACTTTGGGAATAATACGTCATGAATAGTACCCAGACATGAAAAGTGCCCCGAATACCCGAGTGAATAATATTTTAGTGAATAGTAACTGGGTGAATATTAACCTGTGAATAGTAACTTATAAATAGTACTCCGGCATGAAAAGTGCCCTGAATACCCGAGTGAATAATATTTTAGTGAATAGTAACTGGGTGAATAGTAACTCGTGAATAGTAAACCGGCATGAAAAGTGCTCCAAATACTCGAGTGAATAATATTTTAGTGAATAGTAACCGCATGAATAGTAACCTATGAATAATACCCCGGTGAATATATTGATATTTAATAAGAAAGTTTATATCAATATTCCAATGAAACGATACTGGATGAAGCGCAAACTCAAGGATATTCCACTAATTTCAAGGATTATATAAGTAATACTTACCATAGTAAGTTTAGATTTAAGAATATGAAAAGAAATAACATACGAAACTTCAAATGGATTTTCACCCGTCATATGGTACGTAATCCGTGTAGACAAGTTATTCCGACATATTAAAGGAAGAATACAAAAAAATAGTATTCCTTATGAATACGAAAGAAATAATACCCCTTACCTTAGTAAAAGACTGGATACTGCAATAGTGAGGTAATAGAATACTCTTCTTCTTTCTCTATATAGTTTCTCTCTCTATAGTTTCTCTTGTGAGTCTCAGTGAATTGGTGAGAATGAAAGAAGAATTAAGCTTCTATTTATAGGAGAATGGACTAAATAGTAACTTATTCACGAACAGTCCAGATTGATTTACTATTAGAACGGATGGTCCATATTGATTATTATTAAAACAACCACCGACGGTCCCGATTGATTTACTATTAAAACCACCACCGACGATCCAGATTGATTTACTATTAAAACCACCACTGACGGTCCAGATTGATTTACTATTAAAACCACTATCAATGGTCCAGATTTATTTACTATTAAAACCACCATCGACGGTCCATAAAATTTGTAAATCTTCCCATGGAATACTAAGTCAAACTTACAACAAACACCTCATAACAAATTATTCAACAATTATTCATCATTAATATTATAACTCACAATATTTAATAACAAGATCATTCCCAGGAAAGAGGGGGCTTTTCGATAAGGATTTCTCCCTATTGGCTTGCAATTAGGTTACCAAACCTCTCCTTGACAAAACTTTCTAGACATTGTCAATATTTTAAATAATAATATGAATAACTTTTTTGTCTCAATTATTGATTTAATAATATAAAATATTATGCAGATGATACTATGACAATAATTGAATTAAATAATGTGAGATACAATGCAACAATTACTGTAGTAATAATTGAGTAAACTGAGTGGCTTCTTACGTAAGTATCAATAATCAATTCCGTGTGCTACTATGCAACCACGCGTATTACTGTACTTTTACCACCGGGTAGTTCAACAGTTAACGATAAAAATTTTGCCGTCATTTTTATAAAAAGATATTTTTGTCATTTTCTAACTCCGACAATACTTTCATTGTGGGGTCCACCAATGATTGTTTCGTCGTACGAATATTTTCTGTTTAAAACGAATATTTCCCAACCAATTGAATATTTTATAACAACTTGCATACTTTGCAAAAATTATAAATATTACCCACAACTATAACATTATATCAAAACCACACCATAATATTCAAAAATATATTTCGAGAAAAATTAATCTTTATTTATGAAAGTTGGGGTCTTACAACCTCCCATTCTTATGAAATTTCGTCATCAAAATTAAGGTACATACCCGGTATGTCGAAAGAGTGAGGATACTTTGATTTTATTTCAGATTCTAACCTCCAGGTCATTTCTTCAACATCGTGGTTTCTCTACAAAATTTTGACTTGAGATATAACCTTGGAGCGTAGAATATGCTCCTTATCCAAGATTTTAACAGGTACCTCTTCATATGTTAAATCTTCCGCTATTTCATCCGGTTCTAGCTCAATAATGTGGTTCAGGTCTTCTACATATTTACGTAACATAGATATATGAAAATCATTATAAACACGAGACATACTTGGCGGTAAGGCGGTCTATAAGCCACAGTTCCTACTTGATCTAGGATTTTGAATGGCCCAATGAATCGAGGATTGAGCTTTCCTCTCTTTCCAAATCTTTTAACTCCTTTCCATGGAGCAACACGTAACAACACATGATCTCCAATATTGAACTCCACGTCTTTTCGATGAAGATCAACATAATTCTTTTGTCGATCTTGTGAGGTTTTTATATGTTGCCAGATCATTTAAATCTTTTCTGTTGTCATGCGTACCAATTCCGGACCCAACAATGTTGCTTCACCCACCACCTCATCCCAGCATACTGGAGAACGACACTTGCGTCCATACGATGCCTCGAATGGAGCTTTGCCAATACTTGTTTGATAACTGTTATTGTAGGAGAATTCCACTAATGGCAAGAACTTGTCCCAACTTCCTCTGAAGTCAAGGACATAGAGTCTTAATAAATCCTTAAGAGTTTGAATAGTCCTCTCCGACTGCCCATCTATTTGAGGATGATATGCCAAACTAAATCGTAAATCTGTGCCCATAGCTTTTTGTAAACTAACCCAAAATCGTGAAGTGTATCTTTGGTCTCGATAAAAAACAATGGATATTGGCATGCCATGTAGTCTTACAATCTCATTTATGTACATACGAGCAAGATGTTCAAGTGAATAAGTTTCTCGTATAGGTAAGAAATGAGCAGACTTCGTCAATCTATCAACAATGACCCAAATTGCATCTATGCCTTAAGAAACCTTGGGAAGACCAGTAACGAAATCCATGGTAATGTGCTCCCACTTCCATTCTGGAATTTCAAGTGGTTGCAATGGGCCTTTTGGCACTTGATGCTCCGCCTTGACTCGTTGACAATTTAGACACCTTGAGATAAACTCAGCTACCTCTCTCTTCATATTGCTCCACCAAAATGTATGTCGAAGATCACGATACATTTTGGTACTACTAGGATGCATTGCAAACGGTGTGTTGTGCGCCTCCATCATGATCTTATACTTTAAATCAAGGTTGTTTGGAACACAAAGTATGGAGTTGACTCATAGTATTCCTTCTTCATCGATTCTTGTTTCTAAAATAGTACCTTCTTGCACTTTCTTCTTCATATGCATCAGCTCTAGGCCCGTAGCTTGAGAAGCTTTAACTTTATCGATTAAAGTCGGTTCTACTCGTATATTTTCCATCATCACGTGGGTCCCTGGAGTCTTTATCTCTATCTCCATCCTTTGCAAGTCATACAAAATGGGCCTTTCCGTTGACAATATCGCAATCGTACCTGCATATGATCTTCTACTCAACGCGTCAGCTACCACGTTAGATTTTTCAGGATGGTATTGAATTGTATGATCGTAATCTTTCAACAACTCAAGCCAACGTCATTACAGCATGTTAAGTTTCTTTTGGGTGAAGAAATATTTGAGGCTTTTATGATCCGTACAGATCTCCATTTTCTCCCCATACAAGTAATGCCTCCAGATCTTTAGTGCGAAAACGATAGCTGCCAACTCTAGATCATGAGTAGGATAATTCCTCTCGTATTCTTCAAGTTGTCGTGAGGCATAGGCTATGACTTTCCCATGTTGCAAGAGGACACATCCTAACCCTCTGCCTAAAGCTTCGCTGTAGATGACAAATCCCTCTGAACCAGATGGTATTGTCATAACAGGTACTGAAATGAGCCTCATCTTGAGTTCTTGAAAACTCTTCTCACATTTCTCTCTCCAACCGAATTTTGTATCTTTTTGAGTCAGCTGAGTTAATGGAGTAGCTGAAATGAGCCTCATCTTGAGTTCTTGAAAACTCTTCTCACATTTCTCGCTCCAACCGAATTTTGTATCTTTTTGAGTCAGCTGAGTTAATGGAGTAGCGATTTGAGAAAATCCTTCCACGAATCTTCAATAATAACCAGCTAAGCCCAGAAAGCTATGTACTTCGGTCACTGACTTAGGTTGCTTCCAGCTTTGAATTGCTTAAATCTTTGTCGGGTCAACAGATATTCCATGATTTGATATCACGTGCCCAAGGAATGCTACTTCCTCAAGCCAGAACTCACATTTCTTCAACTTGGCATATAATTTGTTCTCACGAAGCTTTTGTAGTATCAGCCTCAAGTGTTGCTCATGATCTTCATGACTTTTAAAGTAAATGAGAATATCATCAATAAAGATAACCACAAAATGATCCAAATATTCCTTGAATACTAGGTTCATCATATCCATGAAGGCAGCAGGAGCATTAGTTAATCCAAAAGACATGACTGTTAGAGATTATGCCCTAGAGGCCAATTATTTGATATAATTGCTTAACGTTTTGATATTATATTTGATTGCATAAATGAATGCTTTTATTATGATTTCATTTACTGCGTTATATAAATGACAACATAATAAAAATCCTTAGAATAGTGATACAAATTATATAGTTGCAAGTATGTGACTTGAACATGAGATTATATAATTATTATTAGTATCATTGTTCTTAAATGTCCCTAGTCGAGTATCATTGTTGATGGGACAACAATAATGCATTGAGACTAGTATGTGGATTGACTGATGGCCAAATCTCAATGGTCATAAATATATGAAATATTAAGTCAATGCATAGGTACATGTTAGAGAACGATGTACTGGACAGACCCACCATGAGAATTCTACGTGGAACATTTTGTAAAATGTCATTGGCAATTCTCATAGTGACAATGATGTAATGGTCCTCCGACCAGAAATCACTATATTACTACACGGGAATTTATGTACTTTGATATCATCAAATGTCACCTTTAACAGGGTGGACTATAAAGGTGATTATTGGGTACATCATGAATCGTGTGAGGAATATGAGTGATCTAGATGGAATTTAACCTTCCTATATATTAGTGATGATATCCATAGGCCTCTTGATTGAGTAGGACTATGAAATGCATGGCCATGCTCAAATAGTGATTTGTTTCATATAGTCTACTCATTGATCAAGAAAACTCAGATTAAATTATGAAGAGTATGACAGATTCCATGACTCGAGTTTAATCTTGGATATTAAGGTTAAAAGGATTAGATTACATTGAAACATTGGTCACGAAAAGGTTGCATCGAATCATCGATCTTATTATTACTTGGGTAGCAGTGATGCATTACTAGATGCCGCTCACTGTTTATAATTTTATAATATGATTTTAAAATTATTGCCAACGTAATAATAACCTATAGGGTCACACACATAGAACGTTATTAAAAGGGAATTAATTTAAAGGATTTAAATATATCAATATGATTGATAGTATTTAAATTACGAATTTAAATTAATAGGATAATTTATATATATAGGTATATTAATTAAGTAAGACTTAATTAAGATATATATATATATATATATATATAAATTCGGATTTTACAAATTAGGGTTTTGAATAGTGGTTTTTAAATTCGCTATATATATGATATGTAGCCTCCACTTTGGATACAACTCACTTCACAGTCCAAACCCTAGCCACTCTTTAGAGAGAGACTAGAGAGAAAAATCAGAAATCCATCCTTGGTGGCTAGTACCACAACTTCCCTCTTCTGCAGATCGTAGGACGATTCGTGCATAGCGTTCGTGTGGATACCGTAGAGACGCAGTCCACTTGAATTGCGTTGGAGATTCGACCGGATCGGTTCTAGCAAATCAAATCGGTAAAATTTCTATCCTCTGAATTAATTGATTTTCGCATGGATCCTGTTTTGGGGTTTCGGAAATTACTTTGAATTGTTCAATTTCCGCTGCGTTTTTCTGTACCGAAACCCAACAATGACTAGGAATTAATAATGCACGTACAGAGTTCTGAAAGCAGTCTTTGGAATGTCATCAGTTTTAATCTTTAACTTACGATATCCAAAACGAAGATCGATCTTTAACAAGAATTTGGCGCCTTGCAACTGGTCAAATAGGTCATCAATGCGAGGTAACAAGTACCTATTTTTGATGGTGATATGATTCAACTCCCGATAATCAATACAAAGTCGCATACTCCCATCTTTCTTCTTTACGAATAGAACAGGAGCACCCCAAGGAGACGTACTAAGACGAATGAAAACGATGTCTAACAATTCCTGTAGTTAGGTCTTTAACTCTTGAAGTTCAACGGGAGCCATTCGATATGGGGCTTTGGAAATGGGTTTTGTACCGGGTTCAAGGTCGATACAAAATTCAATTTCACGTTCTGGGGGTAGGCCAGGAAGTTCTTTAGGGAATACGTCAGGAAATTTATTAACAATGGAAATATCATTCAAATCTGACGTATTTTTGTTTAAATCTGTGACATGGGCTAAGAAAGCTTGACATCTATTTTTTAATAAACGAATAGCTTTATGGCTTGATATGACAGTGATTTACTTTAGTGGTTTGGTCGCTTGAATTCTCATAATAGGTTGGTTAGGAATATGAAAGATAATAACCTTATGAAAATAATTAATTTTTGCATGATGAGTAGTTAGCCAATCAATCCCTAAAATCACATCAAATGCAACTATTTTTAAGGAAATAAGATTGACAGGTAACATGCAATTACTGATTTGAATCAAACAAGACTTATAAACGGTGGATGTAATAAAGGTTTCTCCCAATGAAGTTTCAACCGATAAGTCAAAGTCTAATTTCTCTAGAGTCAAATTTAAACGTTGAGCACAAGTAGGAGAAATAAAAGAATGGTAGAATCGGTATCAAATAAGGTATAAGCTTCACAAGAGTTTATGATTAGCTTACCCATGATCACCTCATTTGGATTCCTCACTTTTTGGGAGGTTACGACAAATGCTCTTCCTTGAACTACCGATTTTGTCTTGTTTGGGACGACCTTTGAGGCCTCCATCCCAGCTGGACTTGACATTGGTGCACGACAAAATCTGACTAGGTGACCTTCTCTTCCACAATTGTAACATGCTTTGGACTGCTGCGTACAATTTGGATTGATGTGTCCCTCCCCTCCGCATTTATAACATACGACCGGTGGTCGTTCTCCTTCCTTAACAACAGGTGTTGGTGCTGACGTTTTTCCATCATTATTGAATCTCCTCTTCTTGAAATTTCCACTTCTATTATCTTGGCCATGATTACCACTGGAGTGGTTACCATATCTAGCATGTTGATTCCCTCCAAGTTTGTTGTCACTGCTTCTATGACTGCTACCACTGGTATTATCGGCTTGTCGGCTGCTCTCTCTCAGTTGGGTTGACTTATTATCGCGCTCCAATAACCGAGCCCTATTTACAACATCTGAATACAAACACAGTTTATGAGAAATTAGATATTAACATATCTCGGGTTTCAAACCTCTTAGAAACATCCGTGTCATTCTCTCCTCATTATCAACCAAGTGGGGCGCAAACCGAGACAACTCAGCAAACTTAGCTTTGTACTGCGACACGGTCATATTGTTTTGCTCCAACTTGATAAACTCCACCTCCTCCATGTGACGAATACTTTTGGAAAAGTACTTGTCATTGAATAGCTCTTGGAACGTCTCCCAAGACATTTTGAGTACGGCAGGCTGAGTATACTTTACTGATTCCCACCAGTAATTTGCCTCTCCTCTCAACATGAAGGTGGCAAAGGGAACCTTTTGCTCCTAAGAGCATCCCAAGACTTTGAATATCTTTGTGATCTGCTTTATCCACATCTCCGCCTTAAGTGGTTTTGGCTTTCCCCAAAACTCTGATGGTCCCAGCTCCTTGAATTGCTTAGCGGTGACCATCTGTGAGTTGCTAGTGTTTCCACCTATATTTTGAACACGAACCGCTCTCGCCTGATGTTACATGAATTGCATAAAGCCTTTGAACATCTCATCGTTCATCATTTGATCGGTGTTGTTGTTTACCTGAGGATTATTTTCTTCATGTTGCACATTATCCTGGGTATTGATCGTTGGTGACTCAACGATCTTATGAGCTTCATTGTTGATCTCAACATTTTCAGATGCCATTTTTAAACACTGCCACAAAACAAGGGTTAATTGACATGTCATATATTATCCCTATACTATGACCGACCAATTAAATACCAAATAAACTTAGGTAGGTCATACTAGCGAAGGAATTCCCCATTTCTCCCCTCCTAGTTCTTGTCTCACATCTCAGCCAAGGATCATATCCCTAAGCTTTGATACCAACTGTGATGCCCCCAAAATAGGTATACATCACCCATCTTGGGTCGCCAAATATATGGTATTGAATTCAAATACAAACTTAATAATACAATAAGAGCTGAGAGTTTTTACACGAATATTGTCTCATAGACAATATCCAAACTCAAATTCAATCCTCATTACATTGATTATCACACTAATTAGTGAGGATTTCTAAAACAGCCATCTCAAACTATCACTCTGTTCCCCGACTAGTCCTGGCTATGTTCTCATTTCCTGAAGAGAATAATGAAAGCAAAAGGGTGAGCTAAACTAGCCCAGTAAGAAATATTATGACTAAGATAATGCAGAATAAGTTATCGTTAGCCTTCAACAATGTTAAACTGATAGAATATAATAGACAACAAGTTTAACTGCAGTGGAACAAGCAATCTATTAGAAGAGTCAAGTAGAGCATGATATCTACTATCTTCTATGATTTAAAAAGGTTTTCATCAACTTTATCGCTGAGACTCAACTTAATAAATAAACCACATCATCGAATAATCCCTGCACTACGGGCCAAGGATATTCGTGTAATCATCAATGGTCATGATTATACTGAATAATCCCTGCTCATAATCATATCAACAACTGTCCATCAATGCACTACAGGCCAATGAGGATTCTTACCGCATCATTTGTAACATTACTGGTCATGATTATACCAAATGATCCCTGGTCATAATCATACCAATCAACAGTCCATCTATGACTTTCATCACAATATAAGCATGAGGATGATGACAATGATATAAGGATTCAATTAAATGAAAGCAAAGGATAAATTTTAAAGATTTATAATTTAATTTATCTAGAATTTAATAATGTCCAAATTGTCAACATGATACTTCTTTGTGGAGTAAAATTCAAGAATAATATCCGTGTATTAAAAATAATTTGGACAGTAAAGAAATAAATTTTTTAATGAATAATAGTACCCCGTGAATAGTACCTTATGAATAGTACTTCGGGAATAGTATCCTGTGAATAGTACCCCGGTATGAAAAGTGTCCCGAATACCCGAGTGAATAATATTTTAGTGAATTGTAACCGGGTGAATAGTAACCTATGAATAGTAACTCGTGAATAGTACCTCGACATAAAAAGTGCCCCGAATATCCGAGTGAATAATATTTTAGTGAATAGTAACTGGGTGAATAGTAACCTGTGAATAGTAACTCGTGAATAGTACCCCGACATGAAAAGTGCCCCGAATACCCGAGTGAATAATATTTTAGTAAATAATAACCAGGCGTATAGTAACCCGTGAATATATTGATATTTAATAAGAAAGTTCATATCAATTTTCCAATGAAACGATACTGGATGAAGCACAAAACTCAAGGATATTCTAATAATTTCAAGGATTATAGAAGCAATACTTACTATAGTAAGTTTAGATTTAAGAATATGAAAAGAAATAACATACGAAACTGCAAATGGATTTTCACCCGTCATACGGTACGTAATCCACGTAGACAGGTTATTCCGATATATTAAAGGATGAATACAAAAAAATAGTATTCCTTATGAATACGAAAGAAATAATACCCCATACCTTTGTAAAAGGCTGGATATTGCAATAGTGAAGTAACAGAATACTCTTCTTGCTCTCTATAGTTTCTCTCTCTATAGTTTCTCTTGTGAGTCTTAGTGAATTGGTGAGAATGAAAGAAGAATTAAGCTTCTATTTATAGGAGAATGGGCTAAATAATAACTTATTCACGAACGGTCCAGATTGATTTACTATTAGAACGGACGGTCCATATTGATTACTATTAAAGCCACAACCGAAGGTCTACATTGATTTACTATTAAAACCACAAACGATGGTCCAGATTGATTTACTTTTCAAACCACCACCGACGGTCCAAATTAATTTACTATTAAAACCACCACTGACGGTCTAAATTGATTTACTATTAAAACTACCATCGACGGTCCAGATTGATTTACTATTAAAACCACCATCAATGGTCCAGATTGATTTACTATTAAAATCACCATCGACGGTCCATAAAATTTGTAAATCTTCTCATGGAATACAAAGTCAAACTTACAACAAACGCCTCATAACAATTCCCTTGAATAAATATTTACCACAAATCCTTTATCTTTAATAAACACATTTTTAATATTTCAACAATTATTCATCATTAATATTATAACTCACAATAATTAACAACCAGATCATTCCTAGGAAAGAAGGGGCTTTCCGATAAGGATTTCTCTCTATTGGCGTGCAATTAGGTTACCAAACCTCTCCTCGACAGAACTTTCTAGATATTGTCAATATTGCAAATAATAATATGAATAACTTTGTTTTCTCAATTATTGATTTAATAATATAAAATATTATGCAAATCATATTGTGACAATAATTGAATTAAATAACGTGAGATATTATGCAACAATTACTGTAGCAATAATTGAGTAAACTGAGTGGCTTTTAACGTAAGCATCAATAATCAATACCGTGTGTTACTATGCAACTACGCGTATTATTGTACTTTTACCACCGGGTAGTTCAACAGTTAATGGTAAAACTTTTACCGTTATTTTTATAAAAAGATATTTCTGTCGCTTTCTAACTCCGATAATAATTTCATTGTGGGTCCACCAATGATTGTGCCGTCGTATAAATATTTTCTGTTTAAAACGAATATTCCCCGACCAATCGAATATTTTATAACAACTTGTATACTTTGAAAAATTTATAAATATTACCCACAACTATAACATTATATCAAAACCACACCATAATATTCAAAAATATATTTTGAGAAAAATTAATCTTTATTTATGAAAGTTGGGGTCTTACACTAACTGCCATCCTATGCATACAGCAAAGCATAAGGATTTACAACAACTAAATTGTCCCTATTAGAAACAAAAAGTGGGATTATAACAAAAATGAATACAAATCAACGCATGTTGTCGCTGCTGGAGGGCACCTCCATCCACTTGGCGTCGAACTGCATACAGGAAATGTCTAAAGCTCGCTCTAAAGTATATATGCTCACATCTTTAGCTTCCACCTCATCCCTCAATTATCCTAGCTGTAGCTCTCTCTGCTCCAGCCTCCCTCGCAACTCGGCTAACTCAGCATGTGCCTGGTAAGCAGCGTCTTTGTACTGTTTGTAATAACCCGATATTTTCTATATAATTATATAAGAAATTTTGCGTATAAATTTATTTATTTTTATTTATTTATTTTAAAGGTGATAATGCGTGCAAGGTAATGTGTATGTATTTATGTGATGAATATAAAATATATTTATTACATGAATGATTGCAAAATATAATTTTATTTTAGAGTTATTGATCATTATAAATTATATTTTTATAATAATTAATTTTATAGTAGAAATGTTTTTATTAATTATTTTCCATGAAAATATGATTTTATATTATTTAAATAATATATGAAATGATTATTAGAATTATTGCAATAAATATTTTATTATATGAATTTGTTCAGATTATTCAAATTAATTATTTTTAACTTAATTAATAATGCTACATAGGCAAGATAAATCAGATATGGAATCCAAACCCTAATTTTGGGTTTTGATCGAGGCATGAGAATAATAATATTATATTTTAGTGCTATAAATATGTACTATATGTACGCATTGTTAATGATTGGTCAATTATGATGTAGTATTTGAAAACCCTCGTATTATAGATAAACCCCAGTTTCGAGGTCAAGCGAGACTTTAAAATCTGTTAAGACACTTTGTCAGGTGATTAATGATATCTATAATTAATATTAATGTTAATCAGGAAACCCCTAATTATAGGAAACCCTAACAGTAAATTAAAACCCTAATTTCTAAAATTAGGAACCTTAAATAATAATTAGCTAATTGTTAAATGGAAACCCTAATTAAAAACTCACTTTGAGGTTGAGACTGTTATATAGCTATGTTATATGATTTATGTTGTGTATTATATAATTTTATGATTAATTAGGTAAACCCTAATTAATATTTAGAAATATTAATTTTTAGAAACCCTATTATTTAAATTATAAACCCTAAATTAAAAATTGTAAACACTAATCGCTAATTGAAAATTTTAATGCTAATTATTAGATCTTAAACCTAATTAGCAAAGTACTAAGTAATTAAAAATCTAAATTAATTAAGAAACCTTAATTTGTATTTTTAGAAACTTAAAATTTTTTTTTCAAGCCAAATTAGAAATCCTACAAAATTTTTGTGCCAAAACCTTAGGGTTAAACCCTAAGGGTTTGCCAAATGACCTAGATGACATTAAATTTATAAGGCCAATGACCAAATTGCCCCTTTTTACATAATTGAGGCTTGCTTGCAAATCTTGCCAAGATTTGGAGTTGGTGAACTAACCTAGATATTCCATGTGCCAAAATCTACCCATATCAGCCAACCCACCAGCCATATACATTGTATACATGTAATATATAAGATCAAGGAGAGAGAAAAGTCCATTATTTGGCGATTTGATCACCAACTCTCTACCAAGACCATATCTCTCTAAGACCCACGAAATTTATATGTGTATCAGTCCCCAAACCAAGCCCCACCAACACACATAGCAAATTAGAAGTTTTAAATCAAGAAATTGTTCATAAAGGTATAAACCTAACCCTAGAAATTTGATCATTGATCCTATGTTAAAAGTTATGTTTGAGTGTTAATATATGTTGTTTATAGTGTATATTAATGATCTGGGTTGATAGATGTTAGATCCACAACATCTATAAGCTCAGATTTAAAGATTTCAAGAATTTGGATATTTTTGTTTTTGTGTCGGACAGTCAAATGTCAGTCCTCATAGATCTTTGGTTGTTATGTGTTTTTGTTGTTTAAATGTTTGATCTTGTAGTCTGCTATGAGGTCTTGGATCTAGAACTCGAATCAGGGTCAGATCTGGTTTATATTGGAAGTTATTCTTGGTCAAAGGTCATTGACTGACCATGCCTTTCTAAAATCTGGGTAACTCGAAAATTCTTTAGCAGCGTCTGACAAGCTTTTTAAATGTCTTGATCTATCAGTTGATTAAGAAATTTGATGTTGTTTTTATAATCAGTTTGTAGCCTGGCATATGTACTTTATATTTAAGGCTTTAGATCTTTTAAATAATCAACAAATTGAACGGAGTAAGTGGTTAAAGTAGGCCACTCGCACTGATTTAACAATTCTGGAAAACCCAGATTCATGAAGAACAAGGTCTCTAACATGGTTTGACCATGCCAGATCTTGTTCATGTGCTGTTGTTAGAGTGATCTGATGTTATATACTTGTACTATGACATGTAAACTACAAGTATGAACCTTTATATTACACTAAGAGACCTCAGAATGCAAGTTATAGAGATCCAAAGTAGCCAGCTTGATCTGTTCATCATTTCTGGAAAACCCAGAAATGAAGAAAAACTTCTGACATGATTTTTGGAGGCTTAAATCTCTTTTGTTTTATGTTGTTTGGCAATGTTTCTTGTTAGATCATGTAGTATTGAACTAGTAGTACAAGATCTGATGTTTAGCTTTTTCAGAAACATCATGAGTTACGAATTATTGATGGACAAACTAGTACCCCTAGTGACTGACATGTATTTCTGGGCTTTGCTCAGGAACGCGAAAAACACCTATAGCGATGGTTTTGTCGCTATAGGCACCCTTTTGCGACAAATAAATTCTAAAAATAATTGTTTTTATTAAATAAATAGAAAAATAGTTTTAAATTATTAAAAATACATAATAAATTACAAAAAAATTATTTTTAAGACTGAAAATTAGTTTTTAATATTTTTTACTATATTTCTTAAATATTTAATATTTTTAGAATATTAAAGGTATTTAATTTATTTAATTATTATATTAAATAAATTATTTAAAAATGATTTTAATACTTAAAAAATCATTTAAAATTATATTATGGTATAAAAAAATATTTTAAGTTATTTTTAATGACTTTTAATATTTTGTGATGAGTCTCATTAATAAATTAATATTAATGGTAATTAAAGTCATTTAATAAATGTATTAAATAAATTATGAAAAATAGAATTAATGATTTAAAAATCATATAAAAATTATTGAAGTATTATAAAAATATTTTAAGTTATAAAATATAACTATTGATATTTTATCATGAAAAATATTAATATTTTAATATTAATGATATTAGATTTATTTAATATTTATATTAAATAAATTAGTTTTAAAATGATTTTAATATTAATGTAGACACTCGAAATTTTCTTTTCCTGTTACTAACTATGCAGGAGGGCAAAAGCGTTTTTTTCACACTCCAAAGGTAATCCTGGAGGACCACAATATCAATTCCAACTTCAAAGATAACCCTGAGTACATTCAGAGTCAACAGCATGACAATCTCAGAGATAACCTTGGGAAAACTCGCTACAACTGTGCGAAAACCGGAGATAACCCCAGGAAGGGCAAAATGGTCATTTTTCCAACTCAACTTCACTTCAAACTAAATTCACTCATTTTAACTCATATTGCTTCAAATGAAGTCTCACAAGAAACATATCTCAACTTCTGAATGCAAACTATGCAAAACAGCTCAACGGACTGCTTGACGGAGACCCGAAAATGCTATTTCGATCATGGACCCATCATCCTGGAATCAAAAAGGGAAAATCCCATGTCATTGCGTAGCTCTCAACACAAGCGGTCCGAAGAAGGTCGTATATACCTCGTTCGGACGCTCGGATTGAAGTTCTGCAAGTTTGAGTGGACATCACAGTACACGAGTGCACGTACTTCGAGATGATAGGACCCGCGGAACCCCGGGCAGTTCGGGCAGCCGCAGGTGTATCTAGGGCTGCCGCAGGTACACTTGCGGCCATCAGTTCTATATATATGGGGATTGGGCTAGCCATTTTGAGAGAGAGAGGCGAGGAAGCCGTGTCCAATTTGCCCTGTACACACCCATATGGAGTATTTCCTCATTTTAAACATCTATTAGCTCATATATAGTTATATTTTTATCTGATGGGAGCTGAGTGTTTATCCATATAGAGTCATAGAAGCCTACATTGCCAGCCCACTGTAAGCCTTCTCACATTCTATAAAGCCTTCCTTTTCATCTTTGCACACACTGTTATACACATTGAAAGTCGTGTTGTGTGCGTATGCCCGGACTTCGATCCTTGGTTTTCATTTCTGTCTGTATATATATACTTATATATGTATATATTTTATATATGGACTAACATTATCGAGTTATGCCTCGATTGAGCCTAGACTTATGTCTGCAGCATTTACTTGCTTATATATATATATATAAGTAGGTAAATGCTCCGGATATAAAATTCAGGCTCATCAGATATGTCTGACAATATATATATATATACTTATATATGTATATATTTTATATATGGACTAATATTATCGAGTTATGCCTCGATTGAGCCTAGACTTATGTCTGGAGCATTTTCTTGCTTATATATATATATAACGGTTGTCAGACATATCTAATGAGCCTGGATTTTATATTCGGAGCATTTACCTGCTTGTATATACATATATATATATATACATTTATATATATAATTGTTGTCGGACATATCCGATGAGCCTGGATTTATATCCAGTGCGTTTATTGCTTTTATATATATATATATATATTTATATTTCTGTCAGACCTGGAGTTTACTTCGTGGCCTTTTACAGCTTTCTTTACATTTTGTCCCGCCTGGAGTTTACTTCGTGGCGGTTGATCGCTTTTACAGCTTTATTTAAATTTCGTCCTGCCTGGAGTTTACTTCGTGGCAGTTGATTGCATTTACTGCTTTATTTACTTTTCTGATCCCCCATGGAGTTGCTTCGTGGTGGTTAATCATGTCCATATATATATATATATATGGTATATATATATATATATATATATATATATTTACCGTTTATATATATATATATATATATATTTACAGCTTTTATATATAATTGCTTACTGCTTTCCATACAAACTACAGTATCATGTGAGCCTAGGAATCATGTGATCACAGATTCAGTCTACTGAATCTAGATTCAGTTCCCATGATGGGCATCTTTTAGTTGTGAGCAGCTTGTATATTATTTTACAGTGTATGAATTTCCTTGGATGGCTGTCATGCCCATGAGGAGTTCGGCACGGCTATATATTATTTTCTCGAAGATGTTTCGCATATCGAAAATAAAAGCAAACAAGCCGAACATTTAATAATAAAATAGAAGTATAAAAGGCCTCAATTACTATTGAGCACAGGGTTTGAAAAAACCTCTTTTTATAAAACTTCATTGCTATATCTTGCTTAAAACTGAATTTTTTCTATAAAATTCAAACCTTATGTATATAGGTGCGAATGAGGTACAAAACTACTTTCAAATAATTGCACATTGATCCATACACACACATTCATATAACAGTTTCTTTGAAAAGTCCAGTCACCAAGGTAACACGGATGTCGGGGGGTGCTTAACACCTTCCCTCCGCATAATCAAGGCCCCGGACACAAATGAATCTCGGTTTCACAGACCCATTTAGCAGTGTCACATCACTATGTCAATGTGCAAATCTTTTCAGTTGCGTTGGTGCAACCAGTTAAATACACCAACTGGCGACTCTTAAAGTCAAATCGTCGACATTATACATGTCGGACCTTTTTCACTTGTTTTTTCAACCAAATCTCACATTAACATGAGAACACCAAAGAACAAGTAACGAAAAAGGGACACTAAAAAATCCCGACGTCGACAAGTGGCGACTCTGCTGGGGACTCCAGTAAGAGGGCTTAAGCTGCTATTACAAGCTTTTCAAAGCTGTTATATGTTTGTGTGTGAATGTTGCATTTATATTTATGATGAATGTGTACGAATGCATTTTTACTTACTGCACTATACTATATCTGTCTGCGATATTAGTGCTTTGCACATGTCATCATTTTCATAAACGGTGAGACACGTTGTATGTGAATGTATATTGTGTGGTTCCTCCACCAAGAGGCTATCATGTCGATGTTTGATTACTGGACTTGTAGGAAGAATAATTCCAACGGGGGCTCAGGAAAGGCACCACCCAGATTCGCTCCAATTGAAAGACTGGATTAACTTCCCGTCAAGTAGATTGCGATGATCTGGGAACCTTCATGCCAAAAAGCAGCGAGAGAAACCCTAGGATAGGTCAGCCTCTGATAAACCAAACGCAAAGGGAAGTCTCTTCAAACTTTCCCATTTAAATTACTTGTAATTTCAATTACTTGTCAATGTTAATGGAAAATATGAAGAATATTTTATGAATACATGTTATCAAATAACACCCGTTTTTGCAGGAAAAAATTCCTAAAATGGGCGCATTATAAATAATATTTACATTATCCCTAAGACTAAACTACGTAAGTCTTTTTGTAGGGAAACAATTGATCCCGTTTCCCATTTAAAGACCAAAAGGGCATTAACCCCTTTTATGATAAGGGAGTACCCCATGTATCTAATATAAGATACAAAGAGCATATTTAAATGTTATGCATATACATGGTGTACGTGAGGCTATTGATTCCATTGGAGTTTTATAGTTCAAAATCTACTTGACTATCAGTTATTCTAAAAGCAATTAGTATATTGGCTTCTAATATTCATATTGTTAAATCCTTCAGATATTCATATTGTTGAATTCATTGTCAGATATTTTCCATTTATCATGATATATCCTTATTGTTGTATTTAAACTTGTTGAGCAAACTTGTTGCTCATTCTTGCTATATCGTGAATTATATTGCAGTTAAGCCCGAGACCTCAGGGAAAAACAAGGGTAAAGGAAAGATGTAGGATAATTGCGAGGAGCAGACTTTACCTTATGCCTAATTTAAATTACTGTTATGTAATATGAAGCCTAATGATTATTTTAGGATACATTTGTAAGATTGTATTAAGGTTATCGAATCTTGGGACTAGTAACACCTTTTGAATGAACGACGTACGTTTATTATATTCCGCATTTTAGTTGTTGTATGTTGTTTAGTGGTGGATGTTTGTATTTTATCGTGACGACCGGACCGGGGTCAGAGGACCCGGATTCGGGGGTGTCACATGATCAAACACATTTTGAGATACCTCCATGGAGTATAGATCTTGAATTATTTTATCCAAGAGATTCAACGTCGCGATTAGTTAGATGTGCTGATGCAGGATACTTATCAGATCAACACAATGGGAGATAACAAACAAGTTATGTATTTACATATTTTGACACAGTTATATCGTGGAAATCCACAAAGTAAACCATGACAGCTACATCTACAAATCACTTAGAGATTCTAGCAATACATGAAACAAGTAGAGAATGTGTTTGGTTGAGATCAATTATTCAGCATATCCAAGAGTCATGCGAATTACCATCAATCAAAATTATTCCTACAATTATGTATGAGAATAATGCTGCATGCATTGCTCAATTTAGAGGAGGTTACATCAATGGAGATAGAACAAAACACATTTCACCTAAATTTTTCACATATGAGCTGCAAAAGAAGGGTGATATAGATGTGCATCAAATTCAATCATGTGATAATAATTTAGCCAACTTATTTATAAAGTCACTACCAAATGCAACGTTTGCAAAACTTTGGAATAAGATTGGAATGCGTCGACTGAAAGACTTATCATAACATTTCATCAAAGAATAATGAATTTTTTTTGAGGGAGAGATATGTACTCTTTTTTTCTTCGCTAAGTTTTTTCCCACTGAGTTTTCTTAACAAAATTTTTAATGAGACATAATATTCTATCTATCTTAAGAAATCAATACGGAGTGTTACAATATTATATGACTATAAAACTAGACCACTGATATAGTCTATGATAAAATTAGTTTTGTTGAATTTGTGTTCCCTTTTCTTTGTCTATAAAAAACCACTCTTACCAAATTAAAAAACACACCAAAAAGAAGAAATTCTCTAAATTTCTATCTTTGAACTTTGTTATTTCTTTATTTATATAACACCAAATTTTTTTTCCTCTGGCTCCGCGAAATATTTATTTACCCTCCATAACTTCGAAATTTCCCGCCCCTAAAACTCACTAAAATGAAATTATTTGTAGCACATCAGCTAGATAAGAAAGTAACCCTCGTCTGAAAAAACTATTCCAAGCCATTGCCGGAAAATGTCTACGTGGCAGATATTATCCGACACCGGTCAAAATTTCCGATGGAGCCAGATTGACAACGAACCTAACGAAGAACCGAACGCCGCGCCAATTCAACGACCTCATCGTCTCCCTTCCATGGCCGATCTCTTACTTCAAGGTAATCCCAAAAATGTTTTCCATGGCCGATCTCTTATTTATCGGCGGTTGGTTGATTGATTGATAAATTCAGGATATTCAAAGATAGAGGAGAATGATGGTAACGACGCGGAGAGCCCTCCGATGTTTCGCACGGGATTGGGGAAATCGGTAGTAGTGAAGCAATCTTCACTATCAAAGGCATCATCAATTCTTGGTGATCTAATGGCCGATGGAGGTTTGTAATTAATTATTACTATTTTTTTCTTAAAAAATCCTGCATAAAACAGTTGTAGTACGTATTAACTTAATTTAGGGCTGTGCTGGGTTTGACAATGATTATGTTGTTTTCAATTTCTTAGGAAAATATAATCCCGTTAAGAGTTACGCATTTTCAATTTCGTTTTTGGGTTATTACAAATTAAGAATCTCTTCTGTACTTGTCAAAGAAAAGTCTGGTTTACTGGTTTCAAAATGAGTCCTAGCTAAAGTTTTCAGCGGAATTGCAATTGGGATGTATATCAGGATTTGATAGGATGGTAAGATTTTCTCACCAGATTATACATATTTGCTTAAAAAAATGTTGATACATAAAATCGCAAGATATACATTTCTCTTTCAAAATTGATCTTCCAAATCTTATAATGTTCAAAATTTACCAACTGATCCAAAAATTCTTACATGATAGGTACATGTTATGGTTTGTAATACTTTTTAAGTAGTAACGACTAATTTCAAAACTTTAGGTTTATCTTTAAAAAGTGAATCTTGAGTAAGCATTCCTTCATGGAGGGAGTATGCTTTATATTTGAAAGAAGAAAAAAGTATGTCTTTCTGCATTTTAAGTTATCGAGTAAGTTAATGGTTTTGCATCAAATTTCTTTCCTGGTGATTTAAAGTGTTTTTGTGTTTATGTGGTATATTTACACAGGGTGTTCAAAGATTATAGATAAAGAGGGGGGACACTCCAAGAGCCCTTTGATGTTCCGTTCGGGATTGGGGAATTCAGTAGTTGTGAAGCAGTCTTCTCTATCAAAAGCATCATCTATTCTTAATGATGAAGCTGATGATAGTGCAGATCAAGGTTTACCATATTATCTTCCATTTTGTGGTCTCACAGTTTCTAGCATAATTAACTTATAAAATACAGTTTAGCTGTTGGAAACCCTTCAAAGACTTCTGCAACACGTCAATTACAACACATTTGAAGTTACTAGTCTGTCTTTACTTAATTTGAGGATTTTCAGGGTTGAAATAATTATGCTGCATGCAGTTTAATTAACATTTACTCCCTTCGTCCCAATTTATGAGTCTTACTTTCTTTTTTGAGAAGTTATGAATTAAGAGTCCCTTTAAATTTGAGTGATCAAATCTCAGGATGATCTAAATTTACTACTCCCATTAAGTAGGAAATGTGTTTACATGATGGGCACATGTAATTGTTTGTAATGATGTCAATGGAGGAAAATTCAGAAACTTTAATGTTTCCTTATTAAGGTTTGACTCATGAACAAGGGCTTTTAGGGAGAGAGAAAATTAGCTAGCCCTTTCATTTTTTGAACGTTACAAGACCTTTTCACCTTAGTTCTAACTTATATAAGCATTACCATTCTACCTTGTTTTGAAAATAAAGGAAAAACTTAAGGTGGCAGCAAATAAAGTGTAGTTTCGAAACTTAAAACAATTTTTCCCACCAATCTCATTGCTTCCTTAAAATGCGTGAAACCAAATGGGAAACGATTATGATGATGGAGGGAGTGTTAAGCTATTGAAATCACCTTTCTAATTTGAGATGGAGTATCCAAGTCTTTTACATTTTCAAGTGAGAGTAATGTTTAAAGTTTTGCATTTTATATATTTGATCTTGCGATTTTGTGAAGAAATACTTCAGGAAATGATATGCTGTGTGTGTATATGTTTATTTACACAGGATGTCCAAAGATCATGGAAAATGGTGGACTTCTCAAGAGCCACTCAATGTTTCAAACTGGATTTAGAAAATCCATTGCGTTGAAGCAGTCTTCTCTTTCAATCGTAGATACAGGTAGCAGAATTTCTCCTTTGTTACGAATCCTTTAATTCTCTTATTTTTTTTGTCTTGTGCATGCTATTGATTAACTGCACTTAATTGCTAAATGATGTATATTCAACTCCAACATATCAATTGGATTATATAATTGATGCAAGTATGCAACCAATTATTTTAGGCATAACCTAATTGATTTTTTTTTTCCTTTTTGAGCTTTTGAATAGTTTCCTCCCTGCTTTTTCCTTCTTCTAAATTTTTAGCTGCTGACTGCTGAAAGAAGCAAAATAAATTCATGTAGATATTATATTTTAGAATAAGAAATAGTTCTGCATAGTAATTGTTTGCTGGTGTAATGATGTAGAAAAATATTTTCAGACTTCTTATATCGTACAGGCCAATTACATGGAAGAAATAGTGGATGTAGTTTTGCAAATTCCATGTTCAAGACAGGGTCCGGGAAAGCAGTAAATATATCTGCCTCAGGTCTTATTAGAGCCAACAAATTATTGGGTTTGGAGGAAAACAATGACCGTGAGACTTCTCAATGCTTTGAACAGACAATGAAGCAGTCAAATTCCAGCAGACCCTTCGGTAGGCGAGGTTCATCTCATCCGAGTATGAAAATGGGAGTGGCTGACAAAGAGTTAAAGGACGGCACCTCAAGTCTAATATCTCCATTAAAAGTAAAGTCTGGTATATTAGGAAGTGAATTTATGGAGGTCACTCCAGATAATGTGCATTCTGTTCTGAAAACACCTTCAATCAAGTTTCATACTGCTGGTGGAAAATCTATTTCAGTTTCTAGTGACGCCCTTCAACGTGCGAGGAGCCTCCTTGGAGACCCAGATTTAGGAAGTTTCTTAAATGAAGGGGATGCTGGTGAACCTGTCTTTTCCATTTTTAAAGACAGAAAATCTGATAGTAATTCAGACAAAGAAAATTGCCAAGACACCTATGTTTCCCACCAAGAGATAGTAAAGAGCAAACGTATCTCAAAAAACTTCATATCTCCACTGTCGACTTCCTCCCAAAAGCAGGTTAGTCTAGGTTTAGGGAAAAACTTGATCAGAAAATTTGATGCAGAGGTCCATGAAAGCACTAGTAGGCTGTATAACGATGTACAGTGTCAGCGAAACTCTCCAAGCAATAAGCATTATGCACTTCACACGGTACGAGATCTTTTGACAAATGGTACTGGTTTAAGAAGTAACCCACTCAAAAAGTCAACAGGTCGGCCACTGGTTGATATCTCAAATAACATTAACATGGATGACAGAAGTAACAAAAATTCTATTGGTGTAAAGAGGATACTGGGAAGAAGCTCTGTTTCTCCATTCAAGAGGCCCCGGGATTCAAAATTTATCACCCCTATGAATAGTCAAATTACCTTAATACCTAATGGTATTGAAGATCTTAAGATAATATTGTTTGTTTTTTTTCTTCCAATTTTTTTTTTGTTTTGAATCTATGAAGGATTTGTGTAAAATAGGTTCATCAACCTTAGTACCTGAAGAATCCTGTTACAAGAATAGGGTCTCGAGTAGGTATCCATTCCAGGCTCCTCGAAAGTATTTTAAAGAATATTTTGGAGTGCCTCCATTCCACAAAAACATGGTATACAAACTGCGATCACTGTTTGTTTGCTTTTAACAGATTATTTTTCCATCAGGATGTTGACATTTCATATGATCACTTTATTAATTTAGTTGGAGCACTTGCCAGAGTCGATTAGAAGGATGAATCCAGAGACGGCAGAACAGCATAGTTTCCAGGATGGGTGTGGTTTTGATAGCATTGGGAAAAAAGCTTTCTCTCACATGTTATTGCAATCTGGAGCTTCCGTGAAATATGTTTCAGAAAAGTAAATTTTACTCTTGCTTTACTGCATATTTTCATACAATCTTTAAGGTATGCAAAACTCATGACATGTAGAACGTCGGATCAGTCATCAATCATTTCATCCAAAGAAGTGATTGTTTGAATAATGTTGTGTTGTGTCCTGCAGTTTATAGATGTAATTTAAATCCATTTTTAAATTGGCAACAATATATGTTTCTTGAAATTTCTAAGAATGATGTAAGAACATGCAAGTTAATTGTACAATTAACTAGATGTAGTCAGACTTGAGTGACTGATACAGTTGCTTTGCTAATCAAGATGGCTTAAATGTGCACCAACTGTAAATCAAATATATTATCCACTTATTGAATATAGTGCTTTCATATTAATTGGATTGTGATGCTGTTTGGTGGGTCTTGAGTATTCAGTCATGCTTTGGCTGATATTATATGCTTTCCTAATTCTTTTACGTTCCTAAATTTAATTTTCTTGAAATTTTCGTAAAGTTTTTTTTTTAAATTTTTTTTAATCATCCAGTAAGTATGAGTAACTCAGATTGGCTTTCTCTATATATGTGTTTAGGTGGGTTGCAAATCACTATAAGTGGATTGTTTGGAAACTTGCATGCTATGAGAGATGTTATTACAGGAATTTTTTGACAGTGTCTAATGTGATCGAAGAATTGAAATATAGGTATCTTATATAGACTGCATTTCTTAAGCTAAATATTTCTTCTTGATTTCTAAATCTTCTTAGAGTTGAGTTATTGTTGCCTTTGGGTAGATATGAGAGAGAAGTAAATCACGGACATCGATCTGCAATTAAAAGAATTTTAGAAGGAGATGCACCACCTTCTTCAGTATTGGTACTATGCATTTCATCCATCCAATCAAATTGTGAAGCAATGGTTGAAACTAGCTCTACACCACATGGAGTCGATAGTAGTACAGCTGCAAATATAGAATTAAGTGATGGGTGGTAATGAAACATTTACTATACTTCTTGTGCTTTACATTTTGATGTTCTTTGGACTCACAGAAGTTATTTATTTCGCAGGTATTCAGTGAATGCTTTATTAGATGTACACTTGTCAAAGAAGCTGGCTGCTGGGAAACTGTTTGTGGGACAAAAACTTAGGGTATTTCATCGATTTCATTTCTCATTATCGCTTCTTTCTCAATTAGATTTTCTTTGTTGGATTCCCTAGCTCACAATTTATGTTCTTATCTGAAGATCTCAGGAGCGGGACTATATGGTTGGGCTGGGCCTGTTTCGCCTCTCGAGGTAATTGCTAGGTTTACTTGTTGATTTGATGGAATTTTAATGTCCCTATGGAATTTTCTTAAGCTTTTTGCTTCAATGTCAGGCATCAAGGACAATTAGCTTAGTTTTGCACATTAATGGGACCTATAGAGCTCACTGGGCTGAGCGTTTGGGATTCTGTAAGCATTTGTTATGTTATATGTATCATTGTCTACTTACAATTCTTGTCAGCCTACAGCATAGTAGCAGTTTCCTCTTTTTTTCCTTCAATGTTCTTACACATGGACCCATTTATTTAGGTAAGAGTGGAGGTTCTCCATTAGCATTTAGGTGCATCAAGAGTAGTGGAGGAGCAGTTCCTAGCACATTCGTTGGAATACAACGGATATACCCTGTTCTATACCGGGAAAGGTATTCTGGAGTGCACACTATTTAGCTTGTAGCCCATTTTATTGTGGACTGTGATTGCAACTATGCTATTTCACTCATCCCAAAAATACACAAAACAAAATTATGCTATTTATCTTAACCAGGTTAAGTAACGGGGGATGTATCATAAGATCAGAGAGGATGGAAGCTAAGATGCAGCAGTTATATAATCAAAGGCGAGTCCTATTTCAATTATAATGCCAACAGAGAATTTGCTAAGTATTACTTTTTCTGTATAACTGTTTGTCATAATTACCTAATTTGTGTTGTCAACTTGATTGATTTTTTCCTGTACAATCCTTGCTTCCAAATTTCTTGCCGAAACAAAATTTTTACAGACTGAAATAAAATTATATTGCAGGCTAAAATTGAAAAGCTTATCTGAGTTTGTTAAGTATTTGGTTTAACCTGTTGTGTTTAAGTTCTATGAATGGTAGTAAACTCAGGCATTTGAGGTTTTTGGTGTATTTGTAGAAATAGAATCATCTCAATCCTTATATTAATTTGTTTGTTAGTAGATGAGAGACACCATATGAATGAAAATTGAGTATTTTAGTTTAATTTGCTTGTAGTTGCTGATGTGTTGATTTTTCTTCTTTAAGTTTGTGCTTTCTGTTCTTCAGTTATTCTTAAACTTTGCTCCTATGGAAATGAAAAACATGCCTCCACCATATAGAAAGGGGCATACCATCTAGTTGGTAACAAATGCATTTCCTGTTATTCCCATGCGGTAATTGTTTTAAATCTACAACTAACTATCATTTTACTTGTGAATTCCAGAAATTTAATGTAGATGTATGGCCTTATTCACTTGATTTTTTTTTCTTAATGCAGGCGCTCTAATGTTGCAGAGGGAATTATGTCCGAGTTTCAAAGGGTAGATAAAGATTTCCATTTGCATAACGATGATAGTGAAGAAGGGGCAAAAATCTTAAAGATACTTGAGACAGCTGCCGAACCAGAAGTTCTAATGGCTGAAATGAGTTCAGTGCAGCTGAATGCTCTATCTATTTATCAAGCAAAACTAGAGGTGGGGTTCAGATGTTTAGCTACTTGCATATTTTTTAAGTTAGAATGAGATTGTTAACAGTGGTTGGTCTGTTTTAGGCAACAAGGCAGTCAGACATGCATAAATCTATTGAAAAAGCTCTTGAAGATGCTGGATTAAGTGGGAGGGAGGTCACACCATTTATGAGGGTCAGCGTGGTTGGGTTAACAATTAAAAGTAACCAACAAAAGTGCTGCCCTCAGAAAGGCTTAATAACAATCTGGAATCCGACTGAGAAACAGGTGAGTTCAAGTTTGTCCATCAGTGCATTTTCCTAGATGAGTGTTTTCAGTAGCTGCTCGTCTTTCTTGCCTCGATTTTCTTATTCCTTTTCCAGTTATCCTTGAGTTTCTGACTAGTTCTCAGGTTGACTTTCTTATTGCTGTTGCAGCAATCAGAGCTGGTTGAGGGGCAGGCATATGCCATTTCTGGACTTACACCGTTAAGCTCCGATTCAGATACCCTTTACTTGAAAGCAAGAGGATCTACCACCAAATGGCTGCCATTATCTCCCTCTGCCATTGAACATTTTCTGTAAGTCCCATTTACTTTTAGCTATCTAGTTAATTGTTTCTACCTCACAACTATCTTTGGCAGGCCATTCTTTATTCCACGAAAACCAGTCTCATTGTCCAATTTGGGTGACGTTCCTGTCTCCAGGTAAGATTTTGTTCTTTCTGTTTATTTACGCTGCGAAGTTTAGTGAAATTGTCAGTGTTTGTTTACTAATTTGTCACATGGGATTCTTCAGCGAGTTTGATATTGCTGGACTTGTCGTTTTTGTGGGAGAGGTGTATACAGCTGCTCATAAAAAAAAGCAATGGGTTTTTGTGACAGATGGCTCCATACATGACTCACATTCAAAAGAACCATCTTACTCTTTGCTTGCAATTAGCTTCTGCTCACCATACATTGATTGCGAGTCATATATGCCAATCAACTTTAACCTTGCGGGATCAACGGTGAGTTCTAGATGGGTTGCATCCCCATTTGATAACATACTTTTTTTCTTTATTGCCAATTAAAGATCCTTGTATTCATAAGAATATATAATATGATGTGTTTAATATTCTCCTTTTACTTTCTGCAAATAAATCTCCATAATTAAAGAGTTAGAAGTACAACGTGCATATTCTACTGATTGAAACCACTTATAATGATTAAAGTTTCTTCTGTTGACACTAGAAGGGACATCAAAGGAAATCAAATGATGTCTAGTCAATATAATTACTATTATTATCATCATCATTGTACTTTTTGTTTTCATACTTTTATGTTTATATCTCTTTTGTTTTTCTTTTCTTTTATTTATTATTATTATTATTATCATTTTCTTTCTCTTGTCCCTACCATTTTCTTCTTTGTTTTTTATTTAGCATTGTATTTATGTATGTGCGTATTTTAGTTGTGGGTGTGTTTTTAATCTATTTATAACCTTTTTTCTTCTATTATTTTGGTTTAAATTATTTTATTTAATCTTTTGTTACGTATTTTTTTCCTTTTCCCGTCTTTTTCCTTTACGTTTTTCATATGGATTCCTCTTCAACCCATCTCAACTAATTTGGTATTTAGACATTGTTGTGTTGAAAGTATATTCTTCAGAAAGATATTAAAATTGCACATGTCTTTTGATTGGCTTTTGATTTCTATGTGCCAATAAATGGCATCTAGGATTGTTCTTTAGTTTACAAAGAAATTAAATTATTCACATAATAAGTTCTTCATTTAACACTTCTTTGATCAAAAGTAAATAAGAAATGATCAAATCTATTTTCCCTATTTTTATAAATCTGTTTTGCAGGCTGGTTTCTGTAATCTCATCAAGAGAGCAGAGGACCAAATGAATCATCTTTGGGTAGCAGAAGCCACTGAAAATTCAACCTATTCTTTAACTTATGACCTTATACAATGTACTCACTTAAAAGAAGCCGTTGCTTCTGCTAAAAAGTGGGCAAAAATCTCTAGCTTGGTATGCATGCTTTAATCTTGTTATCGTGTCTATAGTACTGGTTTTTGGTTTTCGTAGTTTAATAATGTTTCAAATTTGTTTTGCTTCTTGTAGACGATTGAGAAGCTTAAGGGGAAGATTTTATCTATTATTGGTAACTGTAAAGACTAAAATGTTGGACGAGCTTATCTTAACAAACCAACATGTAAGTCTTTATTCCCTTTTTCCCTCTTTCCCTTTCGTATCTTTGACATTTATGTAGGTTTTCTATGTTGTGGCATGGCATCTTTTTGAGGTCCAAAATGTTTATGCTCAGACATTTGTTTTACATGAGTTTGTATAAGTTAATACATTATTAGGGACTTCAATAAATAAAAATGAATAGTAAATATCTACAAATATTCAAATGTTATATTATTAACTATATTACGTTTTTATTAATATTTAAATATGTTCTTGAGACGTTTTTGTGCCACAAATACTAAAAGATGTGTTGCAATAAATATGGTGTTAGGTTACTCGAATCTTATTCAGAAAAGAATTGCTATTATGGAAAGGAAGTTGTCCTATTTCTAACGGTTGTCCTATCATGAGAAGAAATCTTATTTTTTGGTAGGAATATTATTTTGGAAGTAATCCTATTTGTAGTGGGTATATTTATTATGTGAGTGTCCTAATTAGATTAGGAAAAGGGAGTTGTGAATACTCTATAAATATAGTCTTGTGTTTAGAGAAACTGTGAACACAACCAAGAGGTAGGGGTGCTCAAAAAATTCGGTTTTTTTGATTTTTTACCGAACCGGTTGAAACCGGTATCGGCGGTACCAGGTTTTTTTCCGTTTCAGTTTTTTCGGTACCGGTTTTTCGGTTTTTTATACTTTTCGGTACCGGTAATGAAAATTTTGAATTCGGTAAATACCGGAAAAAAACCGAAAATTTGAAAATTTGATAAGTTGAAAAATTGGTGGTCAATCATATATTACTCGGTAAGTTCATAGCTTACTTGAATTCATATTAATGCTAGTAATACATGTATAATTATGTGTGTTTATAACTTCAGCAGTTGATGTCACAAGGTAGTATACCTGTTTGAAAGGAAACAACACTCGGAGTATTGTGATTGATCTATGTTGTTGTTGTTGTAATGATGTTTGTCTTGTTGATAATTAATTGATGGTTAGCTTTTTGTGCAACTCAATCAGGTAAAAACCAGCAGCCGATGATTTTACAAAATTAAAGAAAAATCATAGATACACAAGTTTCATCTCTCTCAGGTGGGTGTTCAACATATGTAGAAATTAGTATACCTTGTTTTCAACACAAACTAGCTTTTTAACATGAGTTCCGAGTGACTAACACCACGCTGCTAAGAGACAGTTTTTTTGATCACACAGAGCTATAATGTTATACTGCCTTTGGTTTCTTTATTCTTTATAATGTTAATATAAAAAAATATTTAATTATTGCGGTATAACCGAAAACCGAAACGAAAAAACCGGTACCGAAACCGGTTATTCGGTACCGGTTCTTGATTTTCTGGTTCGGTACCGATTCGGTTTTTTCGGTACCGGTTCGGTTTTTTACCGATGAGCACCCCTACCAAGAGGTAGTAACATCCTAGAGAGTTGAGAGAGGGTGTAATTGGGTCTTGGGTTGTTGTGTAAGGGAATATAGATAACAGATAATGCAGATAATTATTGCGACTACGACAACGATGACAATGATGAAGTTGAATTGTTTACAGATTTGAGTCGAGGGAGGAATTGTTGGGAAACTCCTCGAATCCTATTCAAATATGAAGTTGAAGTATTCGGGGATTCAAGTCGAGGGAAGAATTGTTGGGTTACTCCTCGAATCCTATTCAGAAAAGAATTACTATTATGGAAAGGAAGTTGTCCTATTTTTAATAGGTGTCTTATTATGAGAAAGAATATTATTTTTTGGTAGGAATATTATTTTGTTTGGAAGTAGTCCTATTTGTAGTAGGTATATTTATTATGTGAGAGTGTCTTAATTAGACTAGGAAAAAGGAGTTGTGGGTACTCTATAAATAGAGTCTTGTGATTAGAGAAACCGTGAACAAAACCAAGAGGTAATAACATCCTAGAGAGTTGAGAGGGTGTAATAGGGTCTTGGGTTGTGTGAGGGAGGGTTTTCTCGGCTTTTATTCCGTGCAAAAAGTTGTACTGTGGAGACTAATATATTGAAGTTGGTTTTGTGGATTAGGTGATTGAGGATCAAAACACGTTAAATATTGTGTTGTTTTTCTTTCTTAAGTGTTATTGTTTATTTTGCCTGACTTAATTCCCAACATTTGGGATGGAGGTAATATTTTTTTGAAACACTGTCTACAATTTTTATTTGTTCTCTAGTCTTGTCTTGAAATAAATGTGATACGTTTCTCCAAAAACAAGTCAATTTCTCCCTCTTCGACTTTTTGCACCCATTATACTCCCTAAGAGAGCTAGGCTTAGAATTCTCACATTTTTTTGCTATTGGTAATTTTTTTAATTGGTTTTCTTGTCAATTGTATGATAAATCATCTAAGTGAGTTTGATGCGGGCAAAAACTGTTTGCCGAACCAGGAGTGTTGATAAACTTGAAAGGTAGGCCAAGCAAACTTGCATAGTTAGCAAAACACCTAAGAGATCCGCCAGAATTTGGACTCTTGTGGACCCTCTAAGGCTTAAAAGTAGCAAACTGAGTAAATAGAGAAGGGAGAAAGGTTATATCGATTGAGCGTACCTTGACTTATACTATGGTGGAGTATTTATAGGGAATTAAATTTGATGGAGTTCAATAGGGATTTTATCTCCGTAAGTGCTTCCAAAATCCCCTTTAGAGTCAACTTGGTGTTAGGGTTTTTGTAACCCCTTTATAACGACGATTCTACTCGTTCAAGAATGAGGGTAGTGGAGATATAGATATTGTACACTGTCAATGCTTTATAGACGAATATTTTTATCCACATTAAAGTTCTTTTTGTTTAAAATTTCTCACAAAGTTAAATTTGGCATATGTAAAGTTTAGTAAATAATTTTACTTGGAATTCATATTTTGATTTTTGGATTATGAAATCATAACTTGGATACATTAATTGGGAAAGAATGGTCAATGTTCAAAATTAAATAGGTACTCATAAGAACTTGATGAATATTGTTTTTTGTTTTACTTTTCCACCGTTATAGTATATGCTTTCCTTTTTCACAACTAGATTTCTTTGAAAGTTCCTTTGTTAGTCAGTCTTTAGGAGCAAATCTTTCTAAGAAGATAAAGTGTAACACCCCTTTTCCGAAAAGGAAAGGGAGGTCACGTGCAAAGCACAACAAACCTCAAAATAAGTAAACAGAGCACTAATGACTTCAAATATGTAATAATGATATCCATCAATGAAGTACTAAATACAATTCTCCAACTAGAGTCCAAATAATCAAAACCAAAAATCGAATCAACCTAGATGGTCAAAGGCAACACTCTCATCACACTAGCCCTGAATCACCCCTGCACACCTACCGGAAGAAAAACACAACATTAGCCAAATGCTCAGTACGGATACAAAGATACAAAAGATATACAACTGAAATATGAAATCAACAGAGACAAAATATTGCCTCTGACAAAAAAAATAAAATCCCCAAAGATTTGAATAGAATATATTTGAACTAACAGAATTAACGAAACAAACAGAAGAGTAAAGAAAATAATGAACTGAAATAACTAACCCAATTAATTGAACTGAATAGAAACTAACAAAACTAATACAATAAAATAATAGGCTGAAACAAATGGATGTGGTTATTTCATACCGATTGAGCTCAGAAATATACCTTGTCACACAGACAAGTCAAAATAATGCCACACAGGCAAATTAAATGATGCCACACAGACAATCAAAATAATGCCACACAGACAAATCAAATTATGCCACACATGCAATCAAAATAATGCCACATAGGCATTCACACATTGGACTGCGAATCCAAAATGTATGCAAATCGGATAGGTGTGTTTGGCACAACATCACAAATCCGCGGAACAAAAACTAGGGTTAACCCATACGCCTCCCACAACAAAACACCAAATGACCCACTTCCTCCGGAGCCCAAACGGAGACGTCATGGACTAATCACACTGTCACGGAAAGTGTCATGTCTCTCGTGCCAAGACGACATGCTTGTGGTACCCCCACAAGTGGTTATAGCTCAGGTATACCCTACGGTATATTCTAACAAAAATACCATATCACAACACATTCGACATAATACCAACAAAAGGGTTCTATATGTACAAATCAAATTATAGTCACAATGTTTCAAAAAGAAGATAGCAACATGTACTACTCTACAATTATCAAAAATAAATACTAAACATGATAACCTAATTCAAAGAGTACAAATACGAGTCATATGTATCAACTCCAAAATGAAACTATTATATAAATTTCACAAGAAACAATTATGTGAAATAATAACGAAATTCGAAACAAGGAACAAGACGAACAAATCTAATTTAACAAGAGTATCATTGAAAGAGTATGGAATCCGTACCTGAATATAATACTGAAATAGTTCACTGAACACAAATATCACACTGCTAGACCTCCTCAATCCAATCTATATAATTACCAAATCACACAAGATCATTAATTAAATAACTAATTAATTGCAATTTTTTTTATATTTCCGTTTTATTTATTTATTTGAATAATACAAACATTTTCCTCCTGTCACATTTTTCAAAGCTTAAAACCTTTTCATTATGCCACCTTTTTCAAAGCTTAAAACCTGATATGATACGATGTTGCAAGGCTTAATAATCTTTTTAAACATTCAATAACTTCTCAATCGAATTAAAATGTGTCGATCCAATGTATCACTGTCGTAAAAGATTGTATGGTACCAATTTTGATTCTGATGGATTAGTATAAAAGTAGTTCAATTGGGATACTTTTCACTGTAATGAATTCGCACTATTAGCTACGACATGCAATAATAGAAAATTTGCTAAGATCCTTTAATTTATATTCTTTCTACATCAATCAAGGTTACACCAATATTACTTCAATTTACAATCTCTACGTCCGAATATTATAGTATGTATATACTCTTAACAAAAAAATAAATATCATTGTTATAATAGAAAAAATAAATTTAATAAATACCTTTTGGAGATATGATTATGTCAAATATAGTCTCACAATGTTCTTCTCCAAATTTTCTTTTTTTGTTTCACAGCCTTATTCTGCCTCTTCTTCGTTTTTCGTTGCGTCAAAACCCTCTTCTTTAGTCGATTATGTCAGTATATGTATTAGGAATGAATTTAACCTAATATATTACTCCTATTCCAATTTGGTTTTTAAACCCATCACCTTAATTTGGGCTCAAATAGTTTAACAAGCTCAAACTTAAATACTTAAAAAAATTAGTTTGACCCAATTAGTTTAAATACCCTAACCACATACTTATTATAGTCAACATAAATTAAATACGATTTGACCAAAACTGCCATACATAAGAAAATTCCAATTTTACTAAGTTAATTTATCCATCACTTATTAATACTTATTAGCCCAAATAAATTAAATAACAAGTTTGACTCAAATAAAAGACAAAGTCCAAACAATATGCTTTCAGAATATAAATTTTTTTTTCCGGGTATTACATAAAGTTTCATGATATTTTCAAGACTGTCCATTTGTGTTCATGCTCAAGATTGTTAATCAATCTTGTTTGGGTTGGTTAGTCTATATATCCGACAAACAAGCCAACTACTTTTGAAATTAGCCAAGTAATGCTCAAGTAGTATTAATATTACTGATTTTTTGTCGATTCTAGTACTTGTAAATGTACTTTGAAAATTTCTTTGTTTGATGTAATTTAGATGCACTTCCAGTCTACTTTTTTGTACTTGACGAAGGACATACAATAGGCAGCAAGTTCCACGAGACAAATACTTACAATTTGCTAGCAAAAATAACGTTTACCCCATTGCAGTAAAAAAACTGCAATTACACAACTGAACTCAAAAAAACACTTCAATCGTCCTATTATGTCAAATTCGTTAAACTTTCATCAAATTGACTTGCCAATTTTCATATGTGGTTTTGTGAAACAAAAAGAAAAATGACTTGGTAATTATGTGTCCTGCCCAGATAGGTTTTCCCTGCAAAAAAAGAAGCCACGATAGAATGTGACCTTTATTTTGGGGATTTTAAGTCTTGGATCGATCAAACTGGGAGATTTGGGAGATAGAAGACGGCATCTTCAATTAGGGTTCTTAGCTGCTACAGGTTGTGTCACGATTGATGATAATTGGGGCCTAAAGATTGAGGCTTCTTCTTGTCAACTTCCCATCCTATCTGCAAGGGTGGTTGTTGTTGATTGATGATAATTGGCCTCCTTGTTTTTTTTTGTACTTCAGTGGGCTATTGCACAAAACGTGACAATTTCGATGGGGTAAACATTATTTTTGCCGCTATTTGCATGTGGAAATCAAAATAGGAGATGTAAAAGTCTTGATACTCAGTTGACACTCTGAGCCTAGAAGCTTGGGTTGCTTTTGATAATTTATTAAAAGGAAGCTAATAATATTACCCAAAAAGTTTTGGTTACACCAATAGAATCCACTTGGCTTTTGGGGATTAATGCAAACCTGTAGATAATGGATTCGAGGGATATAGAACTTCTTTATGTTTACTTAATAAGAATGGTTAGGAATGTCTTTGCATGGTTTTTGTAGCTTGTATGGTGAGCTTTGTTTATTCAAAATTTGTGTGAATATTGTGCTTTTCATAAATTTGCTTTCAATTGGTAAACTATATGCCATAACATCGTACTATTATCAACAATATTTGCAATTTTGCATTTATCTAGTTATCAGATCACTACGATGTGTTCTTTGCTAATGCCTTTGTCTTACCACATGGAATTCACTTGCCTCTGGAGTATAACAAACTATGCTCAAGTAGTTTAATATTTCCAAGTGTAGTAGTTTTCTATAGAAATTATTTATTCAATCAAGTACCGATCGTAATCATCTTTATTGCTCGAGAAAATTTCATGGCTTAAAAAACTCCATTGTAGAAAATGATTATGTAAACGTCGACAACACTAACAATCTGTGGAACTGGTACTATTACAAAATTTTGTTCATGCTTGGTAAACTTGGTAACTTACCCAAAAAACAACAAATTTATATGAAAATGTATAAATCTTCTTGTAGAGCACCTTTATTAGCTAATATCTTGTGGGTGGATATTTGGAACTTACTGATTTTTTCTTAAATGTGTTTATCTTCATATCTATTGTAGTCATTTTATTCAATTACATATTATTAATTGTGCGCCTATCTTGTTCAAAACTTTAAATATATTACTCTTGTACTTATGTTCACTTTCTTTACATGACTGTCATTTACAATTATTTGATTCCTATATGCTTTGCAATATTGTTCAATTCAAGGCCTTTAGATGTTTATATTTGGGGTTAATAATACTTAAGTCCCTCAAAGGTTTACCTTTTTTGTAATTGAGCTACTAAAGTACCAATCCTCCTGATATGAACCCCCAAGTATTTTTAAGTTGCGATACACACTCAAATCTGATATTCCGCCCTAATTTTTGTCAAAAAGAGTCGTGCTACGTCATTATTTTTGGCTAAAAAAAACTACCGGATTACCAATTTAAGTACGTCATACTTATTTAACAATACTTCAGGGTCCAAATTGAGAGAATTGGTACATTAGGGGCTTAATTATAAAACAGGTGGAACTTAAAGTGATTGAAGTGCTATTAGCCCTTATATTTGTGTTGAAACTTGGCTCCACATGCAACTCAGTTTTTGTTTTTGTTTTTTTGTATTTGTTTATCATTTTCTAGTTATATTTTGATATAAATTTTGAGAATTAATATTTTCATAAGGCTATATTCACATAAATATGAGTTTTATTTACTAATGTGGTATGAATTTTGTGAAACTATCAAATTCTCTTGTGAAAATATTAAATCTCTAAATTTTATATTGTATATACTTAGATTTTTAAGTACTCATCTATTTTGTTTTCGCAGAGTTGTGATTTATTATTTATTATTTTGGTTTTTAGAAGTCATTTTGTTATTCCATTCAGATTTTAGTCCGTTTAAAGTGGCTAATATTTAATGTGTTAACGTTTGAATTTGGCTTTAAGAGAAGCAAACTCTATTGTTATCTTCAAAGGACTTTGTCCCATGTTCCTTGAATTTATTTTTGAGGCTTTAATGATTGTGATTCAACTATAATCAAGGATTCAAAACTTACAATTTTACAGCACTAACTATATTGTGAAGACACTCCCCTTTGAATTGCTACCGGCAGATGGATAGGCATTGAATTGAGCTCTGATTTACATTTGTATTATTGAATAGATTTTTTTACTATCAATTCATTGAACTCAATTTTTTATAAAAATAATTAAAATCGGCAAGTTAAATTTCTAACTCAGATTTTTTTTTTGTAACGTGAAAGAGAGAATGTTGAGTTGGAAAATTAATTAAATTAAATTAGCTAGATAAAAACAATGTCATTCATGGGAATTTAAAAAATTTAAGAACTTTTTTTTTCATTCTTCTTCCTAGATGATATCACCGTCATTCTCCAAGCCATTTCATTTAATTAACTCTTTTTCATCATCATACATGCATGCATATAATCTGAGAGAAATCCAAAAAAAATTTAATTCAGAAAAATTTAATCCGTCTCTCTCTCTCTCTCTCTCTATATATATATATATATATATATATACTAGCTTGGTCCCGTGCCTCCGGCACTGTATGGACAATATGATTTATCTCAAACTTTGAACGACCAAAATAATTTATTGAGTGAGCGGAAAATTTAAAGTCATTTGTATTTTATTAAATTATTATTAGATTATTAGATAGATAGATGTATTTTATTAGATAGATGTATGAACGGTGAGATTTATTCCAAACTTTGGACGGCCCAGATGATTTATTGAGTGAGCGGGAAATTCAAAATTATTTGTATTTTATTATATATATATATATATATGTATGTATATATATATATATATATATATATATATATATATATAGAATAAAGATCAGGTCCGGACTCCCGGACGGGAGAAAATCCGGACCTGAAAATTTTTTTTTTTTTTTTTTTTTTTTTTTGTAGAACTAAAAAAAAAAAAAAAAATTTATGGAAGTGAAATTTTTCCAAAATAAAGTGTTTTGGGTGTGTTTTTAACACCCACACCAACCAATGTATGTACAGTCTGCCCAGACTGTACAGACATGTTTTGTTATAGGCATCCAAATCACGCCCAAAACACTGTATAATGTAAAAATTCCAATTCCATAAATTTTTTTTTTTTTTTTTTAGTTGTTTCAAAAAAAAAAAAGCAAAAAAAAAAAAAAAAAAAAAGGTCCGGATTTTACACCTGTCCGGGAGTCCGGACAGGATCCGGACCCTATATATATATATATATATATATATAT
The DNA here is from genome assembly GCA_020205505.1 of Panax japonicus. Classification (NCBI taxonomy): domain Eukaryota; kingdom Viridiplantae; phylum Streptophyta; class Magnoliopsida; order Apiales; family Araliaceae; genus Panax; species Panax japonicus. Next base: position 17,822,371 of record CM035103.1, on the reverse strand, counting down.
ATATATATATATATATATATATATGGGAAAATAGGTATGCACAAATCACAATTGTGCACTCTTTTTTTACACGGTCAACCAAAAACGACGCCGTTTTAGATGTCTTGTTTTATAACAAAAAAACACGGTTTCTCTTCCACGTCCCTAATTGCGGAGAAGGGCTTCATCCTCCCAAATCAGCAGGCCAAAGTGAGTATGATAGGAGTTCACCTCCTTGGAAAGATATTAGAAGGTCTAATAATAGAAATTCATCTATTGAAGTTGGGCTGGTGGAGTTAAAATGGATTAATATTTATGAAAAATTAAAATAATTTGACTTTAATTTTATTGTAATTTTGTTAAAAATGTATTTATAGCTTCTTATTAGTTAAAATGGATTAATATGTATTTATAGGAGTCACTGAATTCTTCTTTTCTAGGTTTTGGATTTGTATGATTTGCACTTTGCAGAAAGGAAATTAAAAAGAAATTGAACAAACAAAAAAACTCGTATTCTCACATTTGTATTTCATCAAAAACCAAAAGTAAATGTTCCACATTCTATCCATATCTTGTGGGAGCTAGTATCATGGGAAAGGGACTTGCAAGATTGATTTCCAAAACTTATTTAACTAGTTTAACAATAGAAAAAAGACAATGCGGACCTACACATTAGTTTAAAATATGAGATGAACCTAATTGTTTTCACCGTGGACTACTTTCCCCATGTACAACAGAAATCCCAAATACTTTTTTTTTCTTTTTTGAGCTTTCTACATTGAAGGAGCATGTATCTTGGAAGTAACTAACAGATCAAGGAAGCTAATAAAATTTACCATATGATAAATGGTTATGTATGCAAATTAATTACCCACAAAGAAATGGAAAATTAAGGATATTTAATATACTTCACTATTTTTGCCGACCTTCTCCCTCTCTCTTGATATTTTAGGTGATGAAGTAATTTTGTTTGAAACTATATACTCCTATGTTAGATATTTGAATGAGTTTGTTTCAAAGTAGACTCTGTTTTATAGTTGAGTAGAAGTTTAAAGGTGACAACATCAATCAATGAATGTAAGTAGCAAATTAAGCAATATGTAAAAATTAAAAAAAGTAAAGAAGAATATCCTCCCTCACATTTTCAGGCTACCTACAGGAGCAAGTTAGCTTCATAAAATTCCTATATGTGCATACAACTGAATCCTTAATGGACTAAACTTTTGATTGTCGCAGACCAGATCAGATATTGTATTAAGATACGTAAGTAGAGGGATGCTGATGAAGGCAGATTCAGATAAAAAAGTCAACAAGTGACCAACCTTTATCGATCTGGCATGGACACTTGCAACATATATATGCTATTGCATGCATGCACGGTAACAAGAAGACATGAACAAATGCAGATCAGAAAAATAGATTCCATGAACAAGAAATTTAAGAAATTCCCATTACAACTAAACATATAGATATTAAAGTGGATTGTATGTATCAAAGTTGATTTTTTGTGTTGGTGATTTATAAAGATATCTTACATAGTATTTTGAAATTTGAATATGGTTATGAGATTATTGTTCATGAAATTGTTATGCAGCTGCTAGACTTTTGTTGATTTGATTTTTATTATTACTATTTTGATATCTTGGTTCACTAGCTTGAGATGTTCTATGTTTTAGGCACATCCATGTATTCTCTAAATGGTCTTACGGTGATAGCAATTAGTATTGAGATCACTCTCTTGGAAAACTCAACCTCTTTTGCATATGCATCATAAAAGGTGTTGCAAAATGCTCAGATAATGCAAATTTGTTATCTGAAAAGCTATTATGTTGCCTTGAAATCTCCAAAGTCATTTGTGATATTTTAATAATTGAAATACATGTTTAAATTTGAGGCTGGACTAATATTTTCTTTCAACTTGTATTCAATTGACATGACTAATTTTTGATGATTTAGCTTTCAGACAGAACCATGATATTCTTTAAAAGAACGAGCTCCTGACTTTGCACACAATTTTCTTTATTAATACAAAATGTAATAACTGATATAAATTTTTTCATTCTGTAGCTTGATCAGCAGTGCGAGGATAGGACTGTTCTACGCTATGTCTATTATTACTTGGCCAGAATTTTAGGCGATCCTGGATCACAAGGTTTAACTTCAGGTGGTGGGATTCCTACACCAAATTGGGATGCTTTAGAGTTCTTGCACATGATTAAAGACATTTGTTTTTAGAGTTCCGACACTAGTAATTGTAATTGCATAAATTTCATAAATTTCTAACATGTATTTGTGTGGGCTCACAATATTGTTTTTCTTGATTTCCATCATGTTTGATAAATTGGCATTAATTTAATTTGAGTTATCTCGGTTGTAATCAATTTAATAACATGATTATGTATCTAATGTGTGGTTGAACTATATAAGAAATGTACCCTACACGGAAGATATAAATAAACAAACAAGAGATATAACAAGTTTGCTTATATACTTTCATTTATTTTTTTAATTAAGTTTGTGCAACAACATAGATACTCTTTGGAAAAAACTTAATAGGAATACATAATATTCTTCACATGATAAGTTAGTTACAATTGACTAATTGAGGTCCTTAATGGAAATTACATTCCACAAAAACAAGAAGCTGTATAACTTGCAACATTCGAACGTTATAAAAATTGCAGAAAAATGAAATATTAAATTGAGATAATAATCGAACTGAGATGATATATCTCTAATTTTTGAACAAAGGAATACTAATTGGAGATGAATATTGAAATGCACTTAACATACAACAAATTTTTAACAAGTGGAGTGCAGATAGTGAAATATGAAGTGCATTTACTAGTCCCATAATGGGTTGTAGATCAATCCGTAAGCTGTGTGATGATAGTAAACAACTTCCTTCCTAAACTTACAAGCATAATAGTTAAGCTAAGCCCATATAGCTAGAGAAGACATTAATCCAATCCCAAGGAATAGAGTGAAATAAGATGCAATTTGGAGTCTCACATTGCAACTCATTCTCTTACTCAAGAAATCGGTGGCGATTAGGTCTACTAAAGCCAAGCAAACTAAAATTCCAACATATATCGAATCGAAGATGCCTCAACAACTAGAGCTCTTGGGCTGTTGGGGTTGTAAAATGATGAAATCCCGATTCCGATGGCAATCCCTATGGGGGTTGTTATTGCAAAAAAGCACGCCATCAGTGTAGTATGGAGGGTCCTAAATTGAGCCTGAGAAATGTAACCTCCAAGCGCAAACCCTTCAAAGAACTGGTGAAATGATAGTGCCCCAATCAAGGGTTTAATGGTACATGGGCTTTGTGAAACTCCTAGCGAAAGTCCGATAATGATTGAGTGTGACACGATCCCAAGTTCTAAAACCTGTAAAAGACTATAGTAATATAAGCGCATTTTCAGTCAGAGAACCACATCTATGAGAAAGAATAACATTTTGAATACCTAATACCCGCAGAACATGCCACACAATTATGTCATGCCAGTAGATAGAGAATATAAATTACACTGAGTGTAGCATGAAGAATAACCAGACCGTGCAAATCAATTTTGAAATATCTCTAGCTCGTGCCAGTTCTAAAACCTAGCATTACTAAATTTTCCATTTGACTTGCCACTAGCTAGCAACCGTTGGAGAATTCAATAGAAATCAAAAAAATAAATAGAAGGTCTATTTTAATCAGCAAGCCCAAATCGGGTGAAAATTTTCTGTTGTTGTTGTGGGATCTCAAAAGAGTAGGGAATTTGAGAATGTTAAGGTCGTGCATCGATCCATTAATCGGGCTGTTGTTGAATCATATGCTCGGCCAATTAGACAAAGGCTTGCTACATCCTTCTTACCCTTCACCTATTTTGTTTCTTTTTTACAGGTTGCATCAACAATCCTGTTAAGTATACCAACACGAAAATGTATGAAAAAGATCCTAAATTCAGACATCATGCCTACAGATGTTCATTCTTCAACAATCGAACACAAAAAGGAGAAATCTTAAATCCCTTTCTAAAGTGAAAATATCAAATCTTCATGTGAAAATATTAAATCCCTTTCTAAAAAGAGATTCCATAGATATTCCAAAACAAATAATTTACCAATTAACTACCAAATTTAAAGAAGCTAAACCACATAGATATATAAACATCAGGAGAGAAAGGAGCAGCCTTACAGTGGGACAAAGGCACTGCATCAACGACAAACAACTCCCCATCTTGCAGGCATAACTCCCAGTTCCATTCTATTTACCCTGATGCATGATTGATTTGGGAGAAGAAGAATGAAGTTGATTCGATGGATGAGAATAAGAAGGAAATTGAAGCAGCACCGAGTGAAATTGAAGCAACACCGAGTGAAATTGAAGCAACACTGACATGGCTAAACCTAGGGTTCTTCGTTTTTTGATTTGGGAGGATGAACTATGAAGCCCTAGGAAAGAAGCCTCTGATTTGGGAGGATGAAGGCTTTCTCCGCGATTAGGGACGAGAGAGAAGCCGTGCTTTTTTTGTTTTAAAACAAGATAGCCAAAACGGCGTCGTTTTTGGTTGACTATGTAAAAAAATAAAGTGCACGACTATGCATACCCATTTTCCTCATATATATATATATATATATATATATATATATACTAGGTTCCGTGCCTCCGGCACTGTATGGACAATATGATTTATCTCAAACTTTGAAAGACCAAAATAATTTATTGAGTGAGCGGGAAATTTAAAGTCATTTGTATTTTATTAAATTATTATTAGATTATTAGATAGATAGATGTATTTTATTAGATAGATGTATTTTATTAGATAGATGTATGAACGGTAGGATTTATCTTAAACTTTGGACGGCCCAGATGATTTATTGAGTGAGCGGGAAATTCAAAATCATTTGTATTTTATTAGATTTTATTAGATAGATGTATGAACGGTGAGATTTATCTCAAACTTTGGACGACCCAGATGATTTATTGAGTGAGCGAAAAATTCAAAATCATTTGTATTTTATTATATATATATATATATATATATATATATATATATATATATATATATATATATATATATATATATGGATCCAATTCATGGCAACTGGTTGCCAAAACACTATTCATAGCAACCAAGTTGCAACACCTTGCAACGGCTTTGGGTTATTTTATATTAAAAAAAGACAACCGTTACTACATGAAGCGGCTTGAAAAAAAAAGATAACACTTGCTACTACAACACTGCATGTACTGATATATAATTCGGTTAACAACCAACATTTGAAGCAATCAATACTCTTTATATCAAAAATAATCATAATTTAATGGATTGTAATATTAAAAAAAACGACCGCTATTACATGTAGCGGCTCGCAAGTAAACAAGTAATATTTAGTGTGTAATAGCTAGTAGCAAGTAAGCAAGTAACAAGTGTGTAGTAGCAAGTAAGCAAGTAATATTAAGTAGCAAGTAAGCAAATAAGTAATATTAAGTAGCAAGTGTGCAGTAGCATGTAGCGGTCGTATTTTTTTAATAATATACTATTTATAATAATAATAATAATAATAATAATAATAATAAATACATGCTCTTACACACTTGCTACTTAATATTACTTACTTGCTTACTTACTACTACACACTTGTTACTTGCTTACTTGCTACTAGCTATTACACGCTACTTAATATTACCTGTTTACTTGCAAGCCGCTACATGTAGTAGCAGTCGTATTTTTTTATAATATTACAATCCATTAAATTATGATTATTTTTAATATGAAGAATATTGATTGCTTCAAATGTTGGTTGTTAACCGAATTATATATCAGTACATGCAGTGTTGTAGTAGCAAGTGTTATCTTTTTTTTTTCAAGCCGCTACATGTAGTAGTGGTTGTCTTTTTTTAATTTAAAATAACCTTAAGCCGCTACAAGGTGTTGCAACTTGGTTGCTATAAATAGTGTTTTATCAACCGGTTTCCATGGATTGGATCTCATATATATATATATATATATATATATATATATATATATGTATATATAGATTTTCTCTCTCTAAAACAGCTCCACCAATGAAAACCTCACTGAAATTCTAAGAAAAATCAAAACCCATCTCTAATTCCATCCCCAGATTGCCATAGTAGCAACAGTTCAAGTTGTAGCAGCATCAATCACAATGGACTGCTCCAACCATTATCGCCGCTTACTCCTGCATAGGGATGTTAGTCGAGCAGAGTAGCTCGATACTCGACTCGAGATCGGTTCGAAAATATGATCCAAAACTCGAATTCGAAGTTGATTCGAGTCGAATATGATCCATACTCATTTTTTTGTTTAATGATGCACGAGTCGAATTCGAGTATACTAGTATTCGCTCAGATTAGGGTTCGAGTATTTCATTTTTTCTTGAACCATACTTGATACCTGCTTGATGAATCATATTTGAATACTTGTCTGATCCATACTAACAAGCTAAATTTGTGATATTTGTATCAATTTTTATAATTTATGAAGTGTAGTATTAAATTATGTAAGCTTGTACTAAAATAAATCAGTGAATTGATTGTCAATTCGTATTACATTCTTTGTAATTTCTTTACATAAATAAAAGTAAAATACTTTTACATATAAACATTAGTTCAATAATCAATTTAGTATGTAGTGGTTTAGTATTAAGTGAAATGGTTCATATTCGAAACTCGATTTGAAGGCTCGTGAGTAACTTGTTTTGTAAACAAGTAGAGTACTTACTAGCCGAGTAGGTCCGAGTAATGATCCGAGTCGAATCTGGCACAAAATTAGAAATTCCTTTATCGAATTCGAGCTCAATTTTTTCGAGTCGAGCCGAATCTGAGCATTAGAATGTTCACTGAGATTCGACTCATTTTCACCCCTACTCCTGCACCGGTAGTCACCAGATCTAAACACAACAATCTATACCCGATACAACCTTTGTCCAAGCACACACTTCCTCGTTCAAACAAGTAGTTCAAATGTTCACCGGATCATCTGAAACAACCAAGCACGCTGTCGTTTCTTCCACTACATCACCCCCATCATTCACAAACTGAACATCACCATCATTCTCCAAGCCATTTCATTTAATTAAGTCGTCCTCTTCCATCATCATACATACATACATACATACATATAGATCTCCAGATCTGAGAGAGCTAAAAAAAAAAATTTAATCCAGAAAATTTTAATCTCTCTATATACATACATATATATTCGAGAGTATATATACATACATCTATATGTTCTGGGCTTGTTATGGTTTGATGGGACATATTTTGGGTTTCAATTTGATAGGAATGAATTTTGGGTTTGGTTTGATCAGTATAAATTTTGAGTTTTGATTTTTGATGTGAACAAATTTTGGGTTCCGTTAGATGCGAAAGAATTTTAATTATTTTTCTCTTTTCATAACTAATAGTTTGGGATTTAAAATAATAATAATAATTGATATTTCAAGTGTTTTTCAACGTGACAACGGCTAGGATGACAACACATGAAGTAACTGACGTGGATGCTTATTTAAAAATGACGTGATATTGTTTCGTTAAAAGTCAACTCATTTAACATATTTTGTAACAATTTGAAAATAATTTGTAGTTCAATAACTCGATTGTTAAAAATCTAAATTTAGTGATGCATTTATAAATTGGGGTCGAGTACAGTAGTAAAAAGTGAATTTAACCAATTAAAACTTTAATAGTTTTGCTACATATGACGACAAAATTATATTAATAATAAATATCGACGTATATGGATACATATGAAGGAATTAAGAAGGATTTTGCACTAATTGTTTTATCTTATTGTTTAGAGTTTTAGCTTAATTTGCAATTTAACTTTGTTATAAAATTTATTGTCATATAAATCATTTTTGAAATTTTAAAGAGAGAGTTTAGGAGAAGAGGCGAGAGGAGGAAGACAGAGAGACTGTATGAGAGAGAAAGTTTGATGAATAATTCTCATGTTATTATTTTTGTAAGAAATTTAAAGTGAAACAATGTAATCTATCCAATACAAAAATAATAGTCAATTCAAAGAATAGATTTTGTGTTTCTCTCATGATAGGTGGAGCCCAAATGTGAGTTCTATCAGGTAAAGCCAATGACTAGAGGCATCGGGGCACAATGCCCTTTACTTATTCTCAAAATTTAAATGAGTAGGACGACGCAGTTGCTTTGTTGAGTTGCATCATGGAATCGAAATCTCCAAGTAGATCATTTTTTGGTAAGCAGAACGGGTGATGCAGGGATGAACCAGAAGTTAGGTCACAATGCCCAACTGTTCGCTAACCTAGAACCAACAAAGGGTGTTGGTCAATTAAGATAATAAGGCGGTGGACATGAAAATCAAGATCTGCTAAGGAGTGTAATAATCAACTAGTCCCAAAAATGAGTACAAGGGTGCGTCGATCACTACAAAACCATGGTGTGAGCTTGGGCAGAGCGGTCGTCGGTTCAGATCTTAGTTGTAATAATAAATATTCAAATGAAAACTTTAAAAATTGAAAAAGGGAAATGTTTCATGTGAACGACTGTAATACTAAAATAATAATAATAATAATAATAATAATAATAATAAATAAAATTACTTTTTTTAAAACATATTAATTGGACTTTGTCTTTTATTTGGGTCAAACTAATCATTTAATTTATGTGGGTTAATAAGTTAATAAGTGATGGATAAATTAATTTGGTAAAATTGAGCCTGAAAAGTAATTAAGTTTAATTTATATGTGGATAATATTAAATCATATTATAATTCAGAGATTAATAAGATATGTTAATAAATAAAAGCTAAAACCTAATTACCTAATTATTTTCCATTACGTCTAATACAACAAGAGGAGCGACAGAGAATACAGGAGGAAAGAAACAAGAAAAGAAAAAGAAAATTTTTCCTGGCCAAGACAAGTGATTTATTTATTAGTTTATTTGTAATATGTACTGATGTGGAGAGATGGAATACGCACATTAAATTATATGTGCAGTGATGTTCTGGTGAATACGCCATTAATATATATATATATATATATATATATATATATATATATATATATATATATATATATATATATATATATATATATATATATATAGTCCGGATCAGGTTCGGACTCCAGCATTTTAACAAAATTCGGATTTTTTTTTATTTTTTTTAAAACAACTAAAAATAAATAAATTATGGAATTTGAATTTTTACATAATACAGTATTTTGGGTGTGATTTGGATACGTATAACAAAACATGTCTGTACAGTCTGGGCAGACTGTACATACATTGGTTGGTGTAGGTATTAAAAATACACCAAAAATACTGTATTATGAAAAAAATTTAGTTCCATAATTTTTTTTAGTTGTTCTACAAAAAAAAAAAAATTTTGGGTCCGGATTTTGATCAGGTCCGGGAGTCCGGACCTGACCCGTGCTCTCTCTATATATATTTATTTATATATTTCTGAAATTGGGGTTGTTCCTAACAAACGAGTGTTTATAAATTATTAGGAATGGGAACAGAGGACTAGAATTTGATTGCAATGTTAAACTTAGGAAACTGATGTTTTTATATGTCTTTTTGATATTTTTATATGAAATTCATCACTGTAGATCCTATAATAATACTTTTTATGTGAAAATATTAAAAAATTATATAAAAATATTAATTTTCACTTATTCATATTAAGGCAGCAGGATCACATATTTGGTATTATTTTGGAATTCACATATATAAAATCATAAATGGAATCTGTATATATGGATCGCATATGTAGATTCATAATAATAATAGTATGATTTTCTAAAAAGGTTAAAGATAAAAGAATATTTTTACAAGTGTACTTATATTTATTATTATTTTGTTTAATTAGTTCAAACCGAAGGAGTGTAACGAGTCATTTTTGGGATGATAATTTTTGTGTATTACATTACTTATTCCAGATATGAATTTCGTACTTTTTCAGCGAGACTCTTTTAATATTTGTGTCGTTCGTTTTGCTACTCGTTTAGAAATTTAGTATTGCCTCTCAAGATTATTCATTGTCAAATCTATTGTAATAGTTTCATTTTGGCGTTCATATTTGTACTCTTTAGACTAGCACAATATGTTTAAATTTATTTTGATATTTGTAAAAAAGTACATGTTAATATATTTTTGGAGACTTGTGTTGATGATTCGTTCGATTAAACATGTACTCATTATAACCCCTTTGTGTTGATATTGTGTCGCATGTGTTGTGACATTATATTTTTGTTAGAATATACCATAGGGTATACATGAGTTATAACCACCCGTGGGGGTACTGAAAGTAATATGCACACAAGCCAATCAAGTTTGATGATAAAACATTTACTTTGTAACAATCTTATTTATTTATTGATAAAAGAATTGTTTAATTAATTTTTTTTAATTTATCTACATATATAGTGCTATTTTATAATATGTGTTAAACTCATAGTTTTGAGCAATTCTTTTAGAATCATGATGGTGATCATGCTAATGAGATCTAAATTCTTAGATAGCTCACAAACTAAAATTATTCCCAATTGTTGGATTACTAAAAAAAGGATTAGTGAATTCGCATAGATTGATACATACGTTGTTTGCTCATTGGATGAGGATGATTGATCTCATGATTATTTGTGTGGAGACACTAAAGAAAGTATGTAGGTGCTTATTGGAGAATGTTCTATGTGATTCGATAAATGACAACCCAGTAGTCATTGGTTAAGGTAGAAAAAAATTAGAAGGAAGTTTCTAATTTGCATTATTTGAAGTTGTGCATTTAAAAATCGAAAGACATATAATTAAATAAAATATGACTTGACAGTAATTCCATGTCTTATATTTAATTGAGATATTGTTTAGTGGAAGGATTGAATTGTACAGTAACTATTTACTCAACGGTTTTTTTATGATTAATGTTAAAATTTATATTATCTGAAAAGTGGTTCATCGCTAATGAGGCTTATCTTTATTATAGAATAAATGTTATTTATTTAAATAAATTAATAATTTAATTTATTTATTTAAATAAAATTAGAATTATTCTAATTGATGTATTCACAATCGATTTAATATGGAGAACCTAAATGATCACACCATAAAAGAAAATAGCTTAATATTGAATAAGTAAATGACATAATTGTAATAATAAATTAAATGTATATAATTTAATCTATGGTGATAGAATAAATTAAATAGCTTAATATTTATTAATTAATATTTTAGAAATATTAAATATAAATTAATAAGAGGAGTTTTTATTTTTATTTTTATTTTTATTATTATTATTATTATTATTTAATTCTAAAAGAGTTTGAGAATTAATTAATAAAAAGTTCTCTCATATTTTCCTAATAAGATTAGGAGAGTAATTAATTAAATTAAACCTAATTCCTAAATTATTTAGGAGGGTTCCCCACATCTATAAATAAGAGGAGTCTTATTTTGATTTTGGGTTAATGACAATTCTAAGAGTTGGGAGAGTACACATAATTCTATAGAGATAAAATCTAGGGTTTTTCCAAACACCCATCTTCTTGAATACTTGTTCTTCCTTGATGGATCACCTCTAGAGGCCAAACACTTTGGTGGCTAATGTTAATCAAAAGAAGGAATCAAACCCGGTGGTTTCAAGTTGAACGTGAAAAGGAATTGGAGGTGAACTCGTACCTGAGAAAGCTAATTTCTACAAGGGTATGAATATGAGCTCCATCTCTTTTCTATTGATTGATAATTATGCACAAAGTATGATTATGGTGATGTTTTGTATGAAAATTTTAAATTCCTATTTATCGCGCTTTCGCACCTTTTATGTTACTTGATTGCATTATTGCGCTATATACAAACCTAACTGTGGTATAAAAGCCTAATTTTCTGCTAATTATCAATCTTGATGATTCTATGTATGTATGTATGGTATGCGATTGGATCAGATTTTCTGGGAAATAAAAAAAATATTCTGGATCTGGTACGCGCCGCGCCGCGCCGCTTTCCAATTCATTCTGGGCGCGGTCGCGCCCTTCCTTAATATCCGTTCTCTGGCCTGGCAGTGCAGTCGTGCCGCGTCCTAGTTCATTCTGGGTGCGGCAGCGCCCAACACCAGAATTTGAATTTATTTATTTATTTATTTCAATTAAGATAATTTTATTTTAAAATTGAAATATGATTAAAATAAAAGTTTGATATTAACTTGGAATCGGATTCTACGTTCGCTTGAATAAAAGAGTTTATTCACATATGGAATATGATTCCATGTTTCCTAGACTAAAGGAGTTTATTCACATATAGAATATGATTCCATGTTTCCTAAAACTAAAGATGTTTAGTTTTGATAATGAATATAATTCAACTTATTTTATTTTTTCATCAATTTTAAGTTAAAATAAAAGAGTTTATTTTGTACTTGAAATTGAATTCCTTGTTAATTAAAATAAAGAAGTTTATTTTGATTAAAAATAAAGGAGTTTATTTTTATTTAAAATTGGATAAAATAAAATAAAGAAATTTATTATGATTTAAATTTTGATAAAAATAAAGGAGTTTATTTTTATTTCAAAATATGATTTTTAATAAATTTGAAATTTCCAATTAAATTGATATCGATGCATATATGGAATAAATTTATTATTCATGAGATGAATGTTATTTATTGATGCATATGATGATGTGTATGATAATAAGTGGAATTGTTTATGGACTATTGACCAATGTGATTGGATTTTATTTTAGTTGGATGCATGAATGTATGAGTTTTATTAAATGGGGGATGCGTACATCGTCTTCTCTAATTTTTCTTGATGTAATTCTATCCCCCTCCTATGTATTTCCCATCGACTACTGATCAAGGTTTTTATTTATTGTAAATAGTTTTGTAATAGGAATAGTTAGAATTAATTTTGAAGAATTGGATATCAAGGAGCAAGGAGCGCTTAAAGACCTATTTGTAATGGAGCCCGAGTTTAAATGCTATAGTTATATTTAAATTTAATTCTTGCACCCTAGGTTTGACCTTTTGGTTCACTTGGTGGCTCTAGTGAACCCAACTAGAATAAAGTCCATAATCAACCCGGGTACAATATAATAATTTATATGCATGCTTATACTATATATAACAAAATACAAATGAATTTGAATGTTAATACAAATGAATTTGAATTTTTCGCCCATCCTAATAAATCATCTGGGTCGTCAAAAGTTTTGGATAAATTCTACCGTCCATAGTGCCGGAGGCACGTTACTGTTGCTTATGCAACATGCTTCGCATGTAAAATAATATGACACATATTATATATATATATGTGCATGCGCGCTAAATAAGATGAGACAAAATAATAACAAACCCCTCAAAGATATTATATTAAGTTGTAACGTTCAAAGATATTTGGAATATTGAACGTCGCCTTTTAGCATGATAAAAATAATAGGGTATTGAATATTTAATATGAGTTTGTTGTGCATACACAAGGCAAGTAATAAATATTTAAGATGTTATTTTTATTACATATTATGTTTATAAGGAATTGAACATTATCGCTTTATTGTGCACACACAAGAGCTGTAGTTTTCTTTTCACTTATATGGAAATGCTAGGTTTGACTTAACTAGAATCATTTTAGTTCGGATGTGCACACACTTGACCATTATGATTTAAGAGACAAAATACAAGGAGTTACATGATGATGTAATTGACAAGAGTTGTCTACCTATTTATTTATATATAGTTTGTTGTGCACACACAAGGCTATATACATTTGAAATAGAATTCATATTCTCACTAGCAAATCTTTAATTAGATTTTGCCGAACTATATAAATGAGGGTAATATAGTTTGAAGAAAATAATAGGAGATACCAACTTAAAATAAGACCAAATTTATTTTGATAATTAGGAAATGAATGTATGCTATAATGTTGTTAAATTATAAATTCATCTACATAATTTTACAATGTCTAAATTACTATCACTGTGGAGCATATTATATGCTAATTAATTGAACCGAATTAAACGGATTGGTTAAGAAAATTGAGAATAGTTCTCACGGCCGAAAAGATATCTTATGTCCTTAATATGCCTATCCCTGCAATGGTTGCAAACAATGTCTCTGAGGAAGAGATTGCTACTTTTAGAAAGTGGAAAGATGATGGATAGTTGACTCAATGCATCATGTTCGCAGCCATGAGTAACGAGCTTCAGCTTTAGCATGACACTATGGATGCTCATACTATAATTCTGCACTTCAAGTAGTTGAATGGTGAGGAAAGTAGGACTAATAGTTATCAGATATCTAAGAAGCTCTTTCGATCTAGAATGATCGATGACACTACACTATAGACACATGTCCTAAAGATGATAAATTTGATTGAACAATTAGGACAACTAGATTTTATCAGGGATGAAGAGTTGAGTTAAGATTTGATCTTGCAGTCACTCCAGGACTCCTTACAATTGCTGTGAATTTTCACATGAACAAGCTAGATGTCAGCATTGCTGATTTGCTTAACATGTTGAAAATTGTTGAGAGTCACTTTCCAACCAAGAAAGACCAAGTCTTACGGGTAAGGGCTAAAGGATCTTTTGAAAAGAATAATGATTCAAAGAAGGTAATTAATTTGGGTAATTAATACTCCCTCCGTCCCAGGATAAAAGTCCTGGTTGATTTTTTGCGCATATTAAGAAAGAAGATAAAATGACAAAATTGTTCATATTTAAATTCTCATTTAATTGCATAGTTTTTTACACACTACTAGTGATGCTCCATAAATATGCATAGAGAATATAAATATAACAATTAATAATAAGGGTATTATAGGCAAATTATTGTAAAAAATAGATCATTTATGGTAAGTAGACATTTAACTTTGGACTACCTAAAATAGTAATAAAGACTTTTATCCTGAGACGGAGGGAGTAAAAGAATGTATGTTAAAAATGTTGTTAATTACAAATTCATTTCCAAAATTTTACAATGTCTAAAGTACTATCACTGCGGAACATATTAGATGCTAATTAATCGGACCGAATTAAAAGGATTGGTTAAGGAAAGAATAATTCTCAAGGCTGAAAAGCTATCTTATGTCCTTAATATGCCTATCCCTGCAATGATTGCAGATAATGCCTCTGAGGAAGAGATTGCTACTTTTAGAAAGTGGCAAGAGGACGCACAGTTAGCTCAATGCATCATGCTCACATCCATGAGTTACAAGCTTCATCGTCAGCATGAAACTATGGATGCTCCTACTATATTCCTGCACATCAAGTAGTTGATGATGAGTAAAATAGGACTGATAATTATCAAATATGTAAGGCGCTCTCCTGATCTAGAATGACCGATGGCACTACAGTATAGACAAAATCCTTAACATGATCAATTTGATTGAACAATTAGGACACCATGTTTTGTCATGGATGGGGAGTTGAGCAAAGATTTGATCTTGCACTAACTCCCGGACTCCTTATCACAATTGTTGTGAATTTTTATATGAACAAGATAGATATCAGCCTCGCTGATTTGCTTAACATGTTAAAAATGCTGAGAGTCACTTTTTAACCAAGAAAGACCAAGTCTTGTTGGTAGGGGCCAAAGGATCTTCTAAAAGGAAGAACGATTCTAAGAAGGTAAATAAAAAGGCAAAAACAAAGGATAATAAGAACAAAACTTATACAAATAGCAAAGGAGTTTGCTTCCACTGCAATAAGCCTGTACACTGGAAAGGAAACTGCGAGAAGGATCTTGTGGTGGCTAACCAGAAGAAGCTTATTAAAGCTTTGGTTACAAATACAAGTTTGTTTGGGATTAAAATAAATCTTTTGGTAAGTTAAGTTTCTACTTAGGTATTGGATACCGACTTTGGTTCTCATAAATATAGATTTATGAAGGAACCAAACAGAAGTAGAAAACTAAGCAAAGGATAAGTAATCCAATGTGTGGGAAATGAAGCAAATATTGTTGCATTAGCCATAGGAACTTATAGTTTAGCATTGCCTACGGGCAAGTCTGTTAAGTCAATATATTATTATTGCATTTTAGTTCTCGTTAAAGATATTATTTCCATTTTGTTATTTGATAATAAAATTTTTGGTATTATATTTAAGAACAACTGTTGTTCTATTTATAAGAATAATGTTTTGTATAGAACTGGAATATTACTTAATAGGATTTTGTATACATGACTCACAAGAAAATAATTTTGCATATTGAATAAACTAGTATAAAAAAGGAGATGATCATTCAAAAAGTTGAATATTTTTATTTGATAAAATACAAGTCTGAATCATTTAAAAGGTTAAAAAAAATTCAGAGGTGAAACTAATTGGCAAAATATTAGGATTCTTTGATCGGATCGATGAAGAAATACTTGTGCAAAAAGTTTGTAGATCATTTTAAATGGTTTTCTCATAATAGACGCCTCCTGATACATAATAATTGATTGATTTATTTGAAAGGAAAAATCGTACCTTGTTGGACATGACGCAGTCTATAATGATTTTTACCGACATTTCAATATCCTACTGGGGTAATGCCTTAGAAATGGCTGCATATCTACGAAAAGGTAATCTCCAAATTTGACCCCAGGACTCCATAAGAGTTATGGACATGGAGGATTCATAATATAAAGTATGTTAAGATAAGGGGTTGTCTAACTTTTGTGAAAAGGTTTCAAAAGGATAAGTTTGGGACAAAATTTGACAATTGCTGATTTTTTTGACATCCTAAAGTAAGTTTAGGGTATATATATGTTCTATAATAGATCTTGAAGTGTTTAAGAACCTCAAAAGCACTATAAGTTAAATAAGAAGAACTTATAGATAAACCTATTATACCACAACCGAATCATAAATATGAAATAATACCGAAGATACCTAGGAGGTATAAATTCATCATAGATGATGATGATGATGAGGTACACATCATAGAAGATGATGATCTAGTTACATACGATGAGGCTAAGAGTTGCAGACACTACGAGAAATGGTAAATGACCATAAAATCAAAAATGAATCTTTGGAGAAAATGGCAATGTAGAGACCTATAAGACCAGACTAGTTTGAAAAAGTTTTAAATAAAGTCAAAGAGTTAACTGTGATAAAACATTATTACCTGTAGTAATGCTTGAGTCCATTTGGATTTTACTTGCAATTCCAGCTTATTATTACTAAATCTGGCAAATGGACGTGGAGACATCCTTCCTCAAATATAAATTATTAGATGAGAATGTATGTATGATACAACCAGATAGATTTGTTTCAATAGTTGAAGCAAATGATGTATATGAGCTGGGAGCTATCGTTTACACTCCTAAATTAACTTCACTTTCACTTCACAATTTATAATAATTAGCACAGTAGTAAGCAAGGATCGATCCCACAGAGGGTAATTTGTTTTATATTTATTCTATTATTTTAAGAGAAAATAAAGATAGGGGGTTTTTGAAAACTGTTTTTAAACTAAGAGAACAAGAATTAATATTGAAGTTAACCAAATATGTAAAAACATCAGTTCTGCAGTTCAGTTTCACCAAGCACAATAATCAATTAATCAAGTTATTATTATTTTCCCTTCAATGAAATTATTAGCCCTAAATAACAATAAGCTCTGCTATCCGAAATTCCCCATAGATTATCACTATATGAAACAAGCTCTCCACCATATTCTAACTAACATACAACCTAGAATAAACTCTCTAGATTTAATATGATAGAAGCATTAAGAAATAGAGAATTATGCTAATCCAAGTAACAAACGCATAAGCTCGATTTGTTTAACTTGTTTTTTGATAATCTTAGCAATACACAAATTCTTGTCCACAATTAGTATTACCAAGTTGCTACTTATGATAAAGACAGATATCAATTACGCGTAATACCAATCTTAATCTAGCATATGATAATGATCAAACTAATTCAATTGGCCATATTAAATTAATTAGATCAATTAGCATACAATCAATAAAAATAGATTATCAGAAGAAATTTCACACAAGAAGGAATAAATAATAATACTCAATTAATCAATTACTTGTAACAAGGATTCACTTCCCTTTAGAACTAAATGAAAAGAACTAGCCTGACATGCTCTTGAGTCTGCACTCTAATAAATGATAGTTGATAGTTAAAAGAATAAAACGCTGACTCTCATCCTCTATTTATAGTGCTAGACAAAGTCCTAAATCCTATTGGAAGTAGAAATTCAAATCCTAAAAAGAATTACAAATCATAACTAGTTTCCATAAAGAAATAGAATCCAATTTAGAAATAAATCTTAGTCTAAAGATATCCTAATTCTAATAGAAATAGCAATCCAATTCCATGTAGAAATCTGTCAAAATATGCTTTTAGAAACTTTCCAAAAATCCAAGATTTCCCAAATTTCCTGCTCAAATTCGCTGGGGCGAATTTTCATTTCCTGTCATCCTTTGGTAAAATAAGTATAACTTTTGATTCGTGAGAAGTTACGAGGCCTGCTACCTATCAAAACAAAGATATCGACGAGATCTACAACTTTTATTCTGTGAGATTTGATAGATTCTGGTTGGATTAAGGTCAAAATCAGGCTCCAAGTGACTGTTATGCAAATTGCAACTTCGAAACTTTGAGGTTCAACTTCCGTTTGGTAAAAAGATCATAATTTTTTCATATGAATTCCGATTGGGACGATTCAAGATGTTTCGAAAAGCTAAAGAAGAGCTCTACAATAAAATTCAAGTCCCAAGCCAAGACCATGTGTCGATGTTAGGATTTTTTGAGTGTCCCTTTTCATTACTTGTTATTTCGTGTTCTCATGTTAATGTGAGATTTGTTTGAAAAAATAAGTGAAAAAGGTCCGACATGTATAATATCAACGTTTTGACTTTAAGATTCGCCAGTTGGTGTATTTAATTGGTTGCACCAATGCAACCGAAAAGATTTACACATTTACCCAGTGATTTGACACTGCTAGACGGGTCCGTGAAACTGAGATTCATTTTGGGTCCGGGGGCTTGATTATGCGGAGGGAAGGTGTTAGGCACCCCCCGACATCCGTGTTACCACGGTGACTGCCACTTTTCAAAGAAATTGTTATATGAATGTGTGTGTGTGTGTGGATCAATGTGCAATTATTTGAAAGTATTGCGAGGCCTCGTTCGCACCTATATACACAAGGTTTGAATTTTATAGAAAAATTCAGTTTTAACCAAGATATATCAATAAAGTTTTGTAAAAGAGGTTTTTCAAACCCTGTGCTCAATAGGAATTGAGACCTTTTCATACTTCCATTTTATTATTAAATGTTCGGCTTGTTTGCTTTTATATTCGAGATTCGAAGCATTCTTCGAGAAAATAATATACAACAGTGCCGAACTCCTCATGGGCATGACAGTCATCCAAGGAAATTCAGACACTGTAAAATAATGTACAAGCTACTTACAGCTAAAAAATATGTCCATCATGGGAACCGAATCTAGATTCAGTAGACTAAATCTGTTATCACATGATTCCTAGGCTCACATGATATTGCAATTTGTATGGAAAGTAGTAATCAGTTATATATATAAAAGCTGTAAATATATATATATACATACATGATCAACCACCACGAAGCAACTCCATGGGGGATCAGAAATGTAAATATATAAAAGTGGTATATATATATATATATATATATATATATATATATATATATATATATATATATATATATATATATGGATATGATCAACCACCACGAAGTAAACTCCAGGTGGGACGAAATGTAAATAAAGCTGTAAAAGCGATCAACTTCCACAAAGTAAACTCCAAGCATGTGACACCCCCAAATCCGGTACTTCTATTTCTACAGGATTTGGTGTTCACTGTACAAATATCGTCTATCTATCTATCCATAAATAAATGCAAACCATGCAATAGATAAAAATAATAAACAAATCTCCCCTTATGGGGTTACATCAACTGCATAATAATAAAATCCCAGGTTATTCTAACCTTAAAACATCTGTGCAGAATCATAAACAAAATAATAAGTCTTAAATAACATCAAGTCTAAATATCATTACATAACCACATAAATAATCAGTCTTCATTACTTGCTAATCTTTCCCTTGCCTTTACTAGTGGAAGGCTCGTCAGCTCTTTCGTTCTTAACTGCAATGTTATTTTTACGCAAGAGTGAACATGATTGCTTACAAGTATAATGATATAACAATGAATAATAACATGCGAATAAATTAAAGACTTCTGAAATAGGAAACTCAACTTTTGAATCAAGAATGAATAACGAGAGACAAAAGAACTTCTGAGGGTCATAAGACCTTGAACTATGTCTTAGGTTGTCAAGTGTTTTTACTTGAAACCTTTAACAGTCATAAGACTATGGACTCTTCTTCTCGTACTTAGGGGGATCAGCCCTTAGTACCATACTGTGCACAATATCTTAACGCTAACGCTAAGTAATCCCCTATACAGGGTTGTTCATCTTAGTTTGACATTAGAGTCTGCACCAAAGGAAGTTTAGTTTGGATAATTCATCAAGGGTTCTAAAATTTAGAACGCTCATCAACTATGAACTAGTCGAATCATTAAGGGTTCGCTAGTCTAACAAGGTTTAACAGTAATTGATAACTGAATTTGAATAAAATCTCATAAAGTATACAATAGAATAAGTATTATATAGCAACATCATTCTTGAAAGATTAATAAACTTTGATATAACAAAACAGACTTGATCAATAATAATGAGAACTTGCTCATTGTAGAAAGGTGAATTTATTAACTTATAAAAACGATAACAAGTAGGGTTAGGAAACTTGCCTCGTGCGTAGATTACACGTTAATAAAACTCGTTCTTTGATTTAAATCCTACATATCATTTACGTTTACAATACCAGTCAATTATAACGTACTAAACATCACAAGCTTATTCTTTGTCTAACTCAAATTCATGACTATACTTAGTCAATTACTACACTTATTGTCAAAATTAAGATTTCACGAACAAAAAGATAACTATGCATTCATTCATTCAATTCACACGTAATTGTGTTATGGACATGTTAAGAATTTATTTTAACACCTCATTATATGTCTAACAAGTTTTTATGTTCATTAGACTAAGTTGCTATCACATTTCTATACTTGAACTCTTTAAAAACATTTTTTGGACATTCTGCTAAGTGGCGATGCGGTGCCACTGTTGTACTGGGTCTTGGCACTGCGGCGCGGTGGCTCTGCGGCGCGGGAATTGTACTTGGAGTTGGCGCCGCGACGCGACACTCCAGTTTTTGATTTCTAGTTAGCGAAGAACACAGAATCAGGCAAAATAAACACTATATGGTCCTTAAATTCACCAAATTAAACATACCCACATGTTAGAATTCATACATAATCATTACTCAACAGTTATAGAGTGATTTTAACCCATTAAAACACATAATTACAGAATTAAAATATGCAAATTGTACTGTTCTTGAAGGTTTTGAAAATAAATCCTAAAATTCAACGCCACGAATTCGTTATAAGACCAAATCCAACCATTCAAGTTTCGTTTTGTTCGTTTTGGCATGCATGATCATATACAAGTGGAAATTTTATAGAACAATTTATGTTTGACATATTAAAATCACGTATAAGGCCATATGGCCATATAACATACTCTGGAAATTTTTAAAACAACAAGTTATAATATTATGAAACTGATGATATGAAATCATACAATATATATATAAAACACATTATAACAACATCTTTACACATATATACTCATAACCCTTACAATTTTCCAATTATAGAGACTTTACAGAATGTATGAAAGCTATTTTTATAAAAAAACTAAATGACGTAAAAAGGAATTGGGTTGAAGAGATTACCCAAGCGTAGAGTGATCGAAGAGATGAAACCTTTCTCAATTAATCACACCACTCACAATTCTCTCAAAATTCTTAAATTCTCTCTGTGATTTCCTTGTTAGACTTAGAACAGAATGAAGAAAAGAAAAAGACGTATGATAATAAAAGAGAAGAACTGACGCGCGTTATGGAAGTCAGTTACCCATGATGGGTAACTGGTCCCAACCTCCCTTAGTGCCATGTTTGGCTAGCTAGAATAGATTTCAAAAACTATTTAATTTAATAAAACCTTATCATATAGTTTAAATAATGTCACACTCCTTTATAAAATAAATCTAATATCTTATTTAATTTATTTTAAATAAAATATAATAACTTCTCATTAATTCACATAGTCACATAATTAAAATTTTCATTTATTAATAATATTAAATTATTAAATCTCTAATTAATAATTAAATTAATTAAAATAACACTAGGCTTATTAAATATTTCTTTTAATACAATAAGCTCACATAATCACATACTTCGAATAATAAAAATTCTCCACATTAATTTAATAAATATAACACATATAATTAAATTAATCTACCACAACTTCATCAATTAATTAATTAATCTAATAATTAATTCATCAAAAAATATTTATTCAATCCAATAAATATAAAAATTAAATTACAAAATCTCGGTTGTCGCATCTTTCCTCTCTTAAAAGGATTTTGTCCTCAGAATCACAACTCAACAATTCGTCCCATTACATTCTCCCCCCCTTACAAAGATTCTGTCCCCAGAATCGCTTATAACAATCTAAGTAAATAATTGAGGATAATTTTTCATCATATTATCTTCGAGTTCCCACGTAGCTTCTTCAGCGTTGTGGTTCCTCCAAATTTCCTTAACAGAAGGTATTACTTTATTTCTCAGAACTTGTTCTTTTCGGTCGACAATTTGAACAGGAATTTCTTCGTAAGATAAGTCTTTGTCAAAATGTAGGGGTTCATATTCAATCACGTGCTTGTAATCGGGTTTGTAGGGTCGTAGGACTGAGACATAGAAAACGTTGTGGACATTCTCTAGAGCTGGAGGTAAGGCTACCTTATAAGCAACTTCTTTGACCCTTCGTAGAACTTCAAAGGGTCTAATGAATCTTGGGCTTAATTTCCCTTTCTTTCCGAATCTAATCTTTCCTTTCCAAGGAGAGACCTTTAAGAAAACATAACTTCTCGGTTCAAACTCAGCATTCTTACGGTGTGGATCAGCGTATTTCTTCTGTTTGTCTTGAGCTGCTGTCAATCTTGTTCGGATCACTTTGACTATTTCTGCTGTTTGTTGCACCAATTTCGGGCCTAGTAATTGTCTTTTGCCAACTTCATCCCAGTTTAGCGGTGTTCTGTACTTTCTGCCATATAGCTCTTCATAGGGTGGCATGCTAATACTAGCGTGGTAACTGTTGTTGAAGCCGAACTCTACGAGCGGTAGATTGTCATCCCAATTTCCTTAAAAGTCCATTATACAAGCTCTTAACATATCTTCCAATGTCTGAATTATTCTTTCACTCTGTCCATCTGTCTGAGGGTGATATGCCGTGCTCATTCGCAACTGTGTACCCATGCATTTTTGTAGACGTTTCCAGAAGTTTGACGTAAAACGCGGATCTCTATCAGAAATAATTGACACTAAAACTCCGTGCCTTGAAAAAATCTCTTTTACATATAACCTTGCCAACTGATCTAAGTTGAATCTGATTTTGATCGTAAGGAAGTGTGCGAATTTCGTCAATCGGTCAACAATAACCCATACTGCGTCGTAGCCTTTCTGAGTTGTCGGTAGGCCAACTACGAAATCCATCGTAATATGTTCCCATTTCTATTCAAGAATCTCTAAAGGTTGTAGCAACCCACTCGGCCTCTGATGTTCTGCTTTAACTTTCTGACATGTCAGGCATTTGGCAACACATTCTGCAACCTCTCGTTTCAAATTTGGCCTCCAAAAATGTTGTCGAACATCTTGATACATCTTGGTGCTACCAGGGTGAATCGAATATATTAAGTTGTGAGCCTCGCTCAAAATTTCTTCCTTAATCTCAGTTACTGGCGGTACCCAAATTCTATTATCAAATCTTAGTATCCCTTCCTTATCCATCTTGAATCGTGATTCGGTTCCTTCAGATATCTTCTTTTTCACCAATTTACATTCGTCATCATGAAGTTGAGCCTCCTTAACCTTTTTTAGTACAGTTGTACCAGATTGCATCTGAAATAGCTTCTCATCGACCTCCATAGGACACTTTACTTCTAATTCTAGCTTCTCCATTGCTGAAATTAACTCATCCTGTACGGTCAACAACATCAGTTTCTCCTGACCCTTTCTACTTAAGGCGTTGGCCACTATATTTGCCTTACCTGGATGGTATAGAATCTCACAATCGTAGTCCTTAATTAACTCCAACCACATTCTTTGGTGCATATTCAAGTCTTTCTGTGTAAAAATATATTTCAGACTCTTGTGGTCTGTATATATTTCACACTTCTCCCCGTAGAGATAGTGCCTCCAGATTTTCAAAGTAAAAACCACTGCAGCTAACTCCAAGTCATGGGTCGGATACCCCTTCTCGTAATCTTTCAGTTGTCGTGATGCATACGCAATGACTCTGTCGTTTTGCATAAGCACATTACCAAGTCCTTTATGCGATGCATCACTATAAACCAGAAAATTTCTTGTGTCATCTGGAAGAGATAACACAGGTGCTGTACTCAACCTCTTCTTTAATTCTTGAAAGCTTTCCTCACACTTCTCCGTCCAAATAGATTTCACCGATTTTCTAGTTAAATTCGTCAATGGAGTTGCGATCTTGGAAAAATCCTGAATGAATCTTCTGTAATAACCTGCCAATCCAAGAAAACTTCTTACTTCCGACGGTGTCTTCAGCTGATCCCAGTTAATCACAACTTCGACTTTAGAGGGATCCACCGAAATTCCGTCTCTATCGATCACATATCCTAGAAATTGTAATCTTTCAATCCAAAATTCACATTTCAAAAACTTGGCATACAACTTCTCCCTTCTCAATGTCTCTAATGTCACCCTCAAATGTTCTTCATGTTCTTCTTTGGTTTTTGAATATACCAAAATGTCATTTATAAATACCACTATGAATTTGTCCAAAACAGCTTGAACACTCCATTCATTAAGCCCATAAATGCTGCAGGAGCATTTGTTAGACCAAATGACATTAACAGAAATTCGTAGTGACCGTATCGTGTTCTGAATGCTGTCTTTAGTACATCCTCTGGTCTCACCTTTAGTTGATGATAACCACTTCTCAAGTCTATCTTTGAAAAGTATCTCGCTCCCTTTAACTGGTCGAACAAGTCGTCGATTCGCGGTAATGGATATCTATTCTTAATCGTGACCTTATTCAGTTCTCTGTAGTCTATGCAGAGTAGCATTGTTCCATCCTTCTTCTACACAAATAAAACCGGCGGCCCCCACAGTGATACGCTTGGTTGAATGTACTTCTTATCCAGTAATTCTTGTAGTTGGACCATCAGTTCCTTCATCTCTACCGGTGCTATTCGGTACGGTGCCTTCGATATTGGAGCCGTTCCTAGAGCCAAATCAATCACAAACTCAACTGCTCTGTCTGGAGGAAGTCCTGGCAAATCATACGGAATCTCATCTATTTTTGGATTCTCTTTATGACTATCGACTATCTAAGCTAGATATCCTACACAGCCTTGCCTTAATAACCTCCTGGCCTGCATCATCGTTAGACAACTCGCTTGTCTAGGTGACTTGCTACTATAAAAAATAACCTTTGACGGAGTCATAAGGTTAATACGCTTCTTCTGACAGTCAATTATCGCCCCATAATTGGATAGCCAGTCCATACCCAAAATAATGTTGAATTCTCCGAGTCGAATAGGGATAAGATCTACGTTCATGATATTACCCTTAATATCCACTCTACAGTTCTTGTGCACATACTTAACAAGGATTATTTCTATATTCGCAATTTCTATGTTCATGGGGTATTCTAACTCATCCTTAAGCAATTCTAAGTTCTTAGCAAAGTTATCAGATATAAATGAACAAGTAGCACCTGAATCAAATAATACATAAGCATTAACTTTATTGATCGGAATGATACCTGACACCACATTGCGAGACTGCACTACATATTGTACTATCATGTTGAATGTTCTGGCTGTCGGTCTATTGGTTGCTGTTGGTCCTGCGATAGTCAGAGTGCTTCCACCGGTATTTCCTCTATTTCCTCCTTAACTCGTCCCTCCCGATCCCTTCTTAGGACAATCCCTTGCAAGATGGTCCTTTGAGCTACATGTGAAACAGGCGCCCTTCTTCGGTTTTGGATAGTTTAGTGCTATGTGGCCTTCCTGACCATAATTATAGCACACTCGCTTCCCTTTCAAGTAAACTCCCAAATGAGTTTTTCTACAGGTTGGGCACGCTTCGATCTTCTTCTTCTGCCCTCCTTGTTGACTTCCAGCTGACGAGTTATCAGACCACTTCCTCTTCTAGTTATGGTTACCCCTGTGCTACTCCCACCAGTCTTGTTATTACTTTCATTCTCACTCTTTTTCTTCTTCTGATCCTGATTATATTTCGTTACCGCATCACTTCCACCCTCAGCGAGTATGGCCTTCTCTAACATTCCAGCAAAAGTGTTCAATTGGAACATTGACATTTTACTATACAACTAGGGCTTCACTGTGACACCCCCAAAATAGGTCCATTCCATCCAACCCATTTTGAGTCGCCAAATACATGGTATTGAAATAACTACAATTTTATTATTACAACATATAAACTATTGCCGTCTAGACAATATCCACATACAAATAAATCCCCATCATAATTATTGATACATTATTTTACAAAAATGGTGAGGACTACTAAACAACTCTCTCTAGAACCATCATTACATCCCCCGACTCGTACTCGCTATATTCTCGTCTCCTGAGAAGAAAAATGGAACAACAAGAAAAAGGGTGAGCTCAACTAGCCCAGTAAAGAATATTATGACTAAGATAATGTACAACAAATTATCCTTAGTCTTCAACAGGGAAAAATCTAATAGAATACAATAGACAACAAGTTTTAGATCAACAACTGCAGCGGAAACAATAATTCATTAGAAGAGTTAAGTAGAGAATAAAATCTATTAACATCTATGAATTTAAAAGTCCATCATCAATATTTTATCCCTGTAATATCAATCAATATATATCTCAAATCAAATCAAATATTCATCTTTGCACTACAGGCCAAAGATATTCATCAGTCGGTCATGTTCATCTCAACACCTGTTCATCTTTGCACTACGGGCCAAAGATATTCATCAATTGTTCATGTTCATCTCAACACCTGTACATCTTTGCACTACGGGCCAAAGATATTCATAATAAAATCAACCATCTTTGCACTACAGGCCAAAGATATTCAGTAACACCATCATTTAGGATTGATAATGATGAAAAATATTTTAAAGGAAACGAATCCAGTGAAACAAAATAACAAGTATTAAGGATTCGTACTCTAAACAATCCGAGTTCAAAAATACTTCATAAATAATCATACTGAAGTACAATTCAAGAATGATCAAAACATGGATACAATCAAAGCTAGTATCCAGAATAGATATTTTGGATAAAAAGAAGAAATTTTATTTTTTGGTGAATAGTGTCGTATTCGTGAATAGTGCCGTATACGTGAATAGTGCCGTATACGTGAATAGTAACTCCGACACCAAAAGATAGAAATTTCACAAAAAACATCTTCACGCTTCGTGAATAGTATTCGTGAATAGTAACTCGTGAATAGTAACTCATGAATAGTAACTCATGAATAGTAACCCCGACATGAAAAAGTTCTAAATTTGATAAAAAAACTCCAATCAATATTTCATCATAATGATATTGAAGAAATAATATCATTTGAGAAGAAAATAACATCCCTTACCTCGAAAGACAGCACTTCTAGTTAAAACACTGGATATAGGCTATGACTTGAACTTGCACCGTATAGCAATACTCAAAGTATACTCAAAATACTCAAAAGAATACGCTCGATAATATAGAGAGAGAAAACTTCAGTTTCTGGTGTGATTTTCAATTCTAACCTAATCACCCTATTTATAGGAAATTGTTTAGAACACCAAAGCAAAAAATTTAATAAAATATTAATATTAATATTACAATTCCTATGCCCACTTCTAAGGATCTGAAAATCTGCATTCAACACATTCAAATCACATGCTAGACCCACAAAAAACATTTTTTATATACAACTTATACTTGTCGTTTTCTTCATCCAATCGCTTTCCCTTATGGGGCCCACAAAAGACTGCACCGTCGTACGAATATTCCCCGACAGCAAGAATATTCCACGACCAAACGAATATTCCCCGACAACAATGAATATTTTATAACCACCTGCTTATTTAAAATATTTGCGCAGTTTACCCATAACTAACCACATTAATCAAATTCACCCTTACTATTTCAAAAAAAAAAAATATAAATAAAGGAAATTCCTTTTTATTTAAAAATTTTCGGGGTCTTACAACCTCCCCTCCTTATGAAATTTCGTCCTCGAAATTGACGTACGTAACTGGTGTTTCGAAAAGATTAGAATACCTCACTTTCATTTCCGTTTCCAACTCCAAGGTCATTTCCTCTATAGCATGATTCCTCCACAAAACTTTAACTTGTGGTATGACCTTCGTGCGTAGGACATGCTCCTTCCCATCCAACATCTTGACAGGTACCTCCTCGTACGTTAAGTCTTCAGCTATTTCGTCCGGTTCTAACTCAATAACATGGTTCGAGTTGTCCACATCAGTACATAAAAAAAACGTTATAAACACGCGACATACTTGGCGATAAAATGAGTCTATAGGCCACAGTTCCTATTCGATCGAGGATTTCAAATGGACTAATAAATCGAAGGTTTGAGCTTTGCTCACATCGCCAATCCTCGCTTTTGAAATAACAACTTCTTGCACCTCCTTCTTCAAATTCATCAGCTCCAGTGTGTAGCTTGAACAACTTTAACTTTATCGATTAAAGTCGATTATACTCGTATATGATCACGTGGGTACCTAGAGTTTTTATCTCCATCTCTATTATTTATAAATTATACGAAATTAGTCTTTGACAATATCGTACTCGTACTTGTATACGATCTTCTACTCAACACGTCAACTACCACGTTCGTTTTTCCAGGATGGCATGGTCAAAACATGTGCTGAAATGAGTCTCCTCTTGAGTTCTTCGAAGCTCTTCCCACATTCCTTGCTACATTCTAATTTTGTATCTCTATGAGTCAGCAGCGTTAATAGAATAGCGATTCGAGAATATTCTTCAACGAATCTCCGATAATAATCAACTAAGCCTAGAAAGCTACGTATTTCGATTACCGACTTAGGTTGTTCTCAACTATGACTCATATCCCAATCTTGGATAACACGTCACAATAACACCTATCAGTTTACTACCGTACGAATATGGCATCCCCTACGGAGAGTCTGGCTTCTGTGCATTCCATAAAGGAAGTCACCAGATAAAGGCTCAGGTACCAAATTCTATAGTTGAATTTTTAACTCCTGAAGTTCAATAGGAGCCATGAGATTTTAGAAATGGGTTTTGTACCGGGTTCAAAGTCGATACAAAATTCAATATCACACTTTGGGAGTAAGCCAAGAAATTCTTCAGGAAATACATCAGGAAATTTACTAACAACAAAAATATCATTAAAATCTGATGTACTTTTGTTCAAGTCCATGACATGGGCTAAGAAAACATGACATCCATTTTTCAATAAATGAATAACTTCATGGCTTGATATAAAAATGTTTGACTTCAATGGTTTGATTGCTTGAGTTCGAATATCAGGTTGCTTAGGAATATGAAAACTAACAACCTTACAATAGCAATTAATTTTGGCATGATGAGTAGTTAACCTTAAAATCACATCAAAAGCAAATATCTCTATAGAAATAAGGTTAACAGGTAATGTGATAGTGCCAACTTGAATCAAGCAAGATTTATAAACAACGGATGTAATGAAAGTTTCTCCTAACGGAGTCTCCATAAATAGGTCAAAGTCTAATTTCTCCATAATCAAGTTCAAACGTTGAGCGCAAGCAAGAGAGATAAAAGAATTGGTAGAACCGGTACCTAGTAAGGTATAAACTTCGCAAGAATTATAATTAACTAACCCGTGCTAACTTCGTTCGGGTTCCTCGCATTTTGACCGGTCACGACAAACGCTCTTCCAGGAACCGTTGACTTTGACTTTTCTGGGACATCCTTTTGAGTCATCATTTCCGCTGGACTGGGTTTCGATACCGTACAATCTCGAGCGATATGCCCTTCTTTTCCACAATTATAGCATACCTTAAACTGTTGTGGGCAGTTTGGGCTGATATGTCCCTCTTTCCCGCATTTGTAACATACGACCGGTGGTCTTTCTCCTCCCTTGGAACTAGTTGTTGCTGGTGCTGACGTCTTCACATGGTCGTTGTTGAATCTCCTCTTTTTAAAATCTCCTCCTGACTCGCTCTTCTATTTTCATGGCCGTGATTACCACCAGAGTGGTTACCACCTTTGCCCGTATTCTTCTTTCTTTGCAGGTTATCGTTGTTCTGATGACTGCTGTAATCAGTATGATCCTGGTTATGGTCCCTCGGTTGAACGTACTCGTTATCTCGCTCTAACAACTGAGCCCTGTTGACAACATCTGAATAGATAGAAAATTTATGAGAAATGAGATACTGACGTATGCCGGGTTTCAAACCTCTCAGAAACATCCGCGTCATACATTCCTCATTCTCCACCAAATGAGGTGCAAACCTAGGTAACTCCGCGAACTTCGCCTCGTACTGGGACACCGTCTTGTTATTCTGCTCTAGTCTAATAAACTCCACTTCCTTCATATGGCGAATACTTTCAGGAAAGTATTTTTCGTTGAAAAGTTTCTGAAACGTCTCCCATGACATGCTGAGTGCGGCTGGATGTGTACGCTTCACAAACTCCCACCAGTAGTCTGCCTCGCCACGGAACATAAATGTAGCGAATGGAACTTTTTGTTCCTCCGTGCATCCCAAGACATCGAATATCTTCGTAATTTGTTTGACCCACGTCTCCGCCTTAATCGGATCCGGCTTTCCCCAAAATTCTGGTGGTCCCAACTCTTTGAACTGCTTGGCTGTGACCACACGTGAATTGCTATCATTTCCTCCTGTATTTTGAACACGAGTCTCCCTCGTCTGATTTTGCATGAATTGCAAAAAGCTCCTAAACATCCCATCGTTCATCGTCTGCTCAGTGGTGTTGTTCACAGGAGGTACATTGCCAGCCTGTTGCACGTTCTCCTCGTTGGTAAGTACAGGCATCTCCACGGTCTCATTTACTCCACTGTTAACATTCTCAGTCGACATTCTCAAATACTGTCATAAAACAAGGGTTAATTAAGGAAATCAATATATCACATAATATCCCTATATACTGACCATCTAACAAATAAGCTTAGGTAGGACACACTAGCGAAGGATTTACTCGTCTCTCCCCTCCTAGTTCTATTCCCCGATCTCCGCCAGAGATCATATCCCTAAGCTCTGATACCAACTGTGACACCCCCAAAATAGGTCCATTCCATCCAACCCATTCTGAGTCGCCAAATACATGGTATTGAAATAACTACAATTTTATTATTACAACATATAAACTATTGCCGTCTAGACAATATCCACATACAAATAAATTTCCATCATAATTATTGATACATTATTTTACATAAATGGTGAGGACTACTAAACAACTCTCTCTAGAACCATCATTACATCCCCCGACTCGTACTCGCTATATTCTCGTCTCCTGAGAAGAAAAATGGAACAACAAGAAAAAGGGTGAGCTCAACTAGCCCAGTAAAGAATATTATGACTAAGATAATGTACAACAAATTATCCTTAGTCTTCAACAGGGAAAAATCTAATAGAATACAATAGACAACAAGTTTTAGATCAACAACTGCAGCGGAAACAACAATTCATTAGAAGAGTTAAGTAGAGAATAAAATCTATTAACATCTATGAATTTAAAAGTTCATCATCAATATTTTATCCCTGTAATATCAATCAATATATATCTCAAATCAAATCAAATATTCATCTTTGCACTACAGGCCAAAGATATTCATCAGTCGGTCATGTTCATCTCAACACCTGTTCATCTTTGCACTACGGGCCAAAGATATTCATCAATTGTTCATGTTCATCTCAACACCTGTACATCTTTGCACTACGGGCCAAAGATATTCATAATAAAATCAACCATCTTTGCACTACAGGCCAAAGATATTTAGTAACACCATCATTTAGGACTGATGATGATGAAAAATATTTTAAAGGAAACGAATCCAGTGAAACAAAATAACAAGTATTAAGGATTCGTACTTTAAACAATCCGAGTTCAAAAATACTTCATAAATAATCATACTGAAGTACAATTCAAGAATGATCAAAACATGGATACAATCAAAGCTAGTATCCAGAATAGATATTTTGGACAAAAAGAAGAAATTTTATTTTTTGGTGAATAGTGTCGTATTCGTGAATAGTGCCGTATACGTGAATAGTGCCGTATACGTGAATAGTAACTCCGACACCAAAAGATAGAAATTTCACAAAAAACATCTTCACGCTTCGTGAATAGTAACTCGTGAATAGTAACTCATGAATAGTAATCCCGACATGAAAAAGTTCTAAATTTGATAAAAAAAACTCCAATCAATATTTCAGCATAATGATATTGAAGAAATAATATCATTTGAGAAGAAAATAACATCCCTTACCTCGAAAGACAGCACTTCTAGTTAAAACACCGGATATAGGCTATGACTTGAACTTGCACCGTATAACAATACTCAAAGTATACTCAAAATACTCACAAGAATACGCTCGATAATATAGAGAGAGAAAACTTCAGTTTCTGGTGTGATTTTCAATTCTAACCTAAGCACCCTATTTATAGGAAATTGCTTAGAACACCAAAGTAGAAAATTTAATAAAATATTAATATTAATATTACAATTCCTACGCCCACTTCTAAGGATCTGAAAATCTGCATTCAACACATTCAAATCACATGCTAGACCCACAAAAAACGTTTTTTATATACAACTTATACTTGTCGTTTTCTTCATCCAATCGCTTTCCGTTATGGAGCCCACAAAAGACTGCTCCGTCGTATGAATATTCCTCGACAGGAAGAATATTCCACGACCAAACGAATATTCCCCGACAACAATAAATATTTTATAACCACCTGCTTATTTAAAATATTTGCGCAGTTTACCCATAACTAACCACATTAATCAAATTCACCCTTACTATTTCAAAAAAAAAAATATAAATAAAGGAAATTCCTTTTTATTTAAAAATTTTCGGGGTCTTACATTCACTCCCTGCTCAAAACGTCTTGCTTTCCTCTCATCGGTATGTACTTGGTATGTGGCGAACCTAGCCAACTCATTGAACCTTGCCGCATAATCAGCTACTAACATACTCCCCTGTTTTAACTCTAGAAACTGAACTTCCATCTGATTTTATAAACTGGTCAGAAAGTGATTTCTTTAAATCTTTCCCAAGATATTACACCTTCACCTCCTCTCACTTTGTTCGTTTGCCACCAATAACTAGCTTCGGACTTCAGCATGAATGTTGTATACGCAGTTTTCTGATCCTCCCTTACTCGAGCGATGTCGAACACCTTCTCCATCTCCATCACCCAAGTCTGAGCTTTGATTGGGTTTATGGAACCCTTAAACTCTGGCGGTCCCACCACCTTGAAGTCCTTAAACGATGTGTTTGGTGGAGCTTGTGGTTGATTGTTAATCGCCCCAGCTAAAAGGTTTACCAATTGCTGAACAGGGTTAGCATTGGCGTCGTTGTTATTCATTGGTTCTTCTTGTGCTTGCTAACGGTTTTGTCTTCTTCTAGGCAACATATTTCTGTTAAGAATATACGCTTATTAGGTCTCTATTCAATCTCTTAAACATTTAAAGTTTAAGTAAAACATTTAATCATAACTCACTTAGCACATCAATTAAAATAAACTCTGACATTCTCATTTAATTCAAAAGTTTTAACATCATAAGATAGCATCACTGCTATTTACATCAACTATCCTGATATAAAGAATCTACAGGATTTAAACATCAAAATATTCCTTTGTTTATAAACACAT
Organism: Panax japonicus; assembly: GCA_020205505.1. NCBI lineage: Eukaryota > Viridiplantae > Streptophyta > Magnoliopsida > Apiales > Araliaceae > Panax > Panax japonicus. The sequence continues at coordinate 17,788,301 of CM035103.1, read as the reverse complement.
CAGAATTTACATCATTAACTACCAAATAGTTTTCACATAATTAAACTAATATTATCACTGCCTATTAAGGCGCTGGATAGCCTTGCCACGTTCTTCTTCCATGATACGAACCATCGTCCTGCGATCAAGCATGTATGATGACAGACCTTCAAACTGGATTGGGAACTTCATAACTCGATCTTGGGCCGCATCCATTGCATTGTGAAGTGTAGAGTACGTCTCCCCAAGCTTAGCCTTCTTTGCATGACACTCCTCTTCTACGAGATCAGCACGACGCAACTCTCTTATCCAACCCTCCTCTGCTAATGGCAGTCTTTTTGAGCTCTCTTTCAGATCTTTCTTCAACTTCTCTATTTCTTCGGTCTTCTCCTCAGTTTGACCCTTCTCCTCTATTCAATGTGTAGAATAGTGTGTGCCAATATGAAGAGAGAGGCTTTATAGAGTGTAAGAAGGCTTACATCGGGTTGTTAATGCAGACTTCTATGACTCTAAATGTATAAACACTCAACTCCCGCCGGTAAATATATGACTGTATATGGGCTAACAGGTGTTTAAAAAGAGCAAACACTCAATATAGGGTGTGTATAAAGCCAATTGGACAGGGCTTCCGCACCTTTTTCTCTCTAAAATGGCTGGCCCAAGGTCTATATTTATAGACTGATGGCCGTAGGTGTACCTGTGATAGCCTCTGATACACCTGCGGCTGGTCGTGGTGCATCCGGTCCTCGCGGGTCCCATCATCTTGAAGTACGTGCACTCATGTAATGTAATGTCCGCTCGAACTTGTAGAACTTCAATTCGAGCATCCAAACGTGGTGTACAAGACCATCTTCGGACTGCTTTTATCAAGAGTTATGCAATGACATGGGATTTGCCCTTTTTGATTCCAGGAAGATGGGTCCATGACCGAAATAGCATTCCCGGGTTCCCGTCAAGCAATCCGGTGAGTTTTTTTGCGTAGTTTTCGCTCCAAAGTTAAGATATGAGTCTTGTGGGACTAATTTTGAATCAATTTGAGTTTACATGAGTGTATTTGATTTGAAGTGAAGTTGAGTTGGTAAAATGACCATTTTGCCCCTCCCGGGGTTATCTCCGATTTTTGCACAGTTGTAGCGGATTTTTCCCAGGGTTATCTCTGAGATGGCCATGCTGTTGACTCTGAATGTACTCAGGGTTATCTTTGAGGTTGGAATTGATATTATGGTCCTCCAGGATTACCTCTGGAGTGTGAAAAAGATGTTTTTGCTTTCCTGCACAGTTAGTAACAGGAAAAGAAAATTTCAAGTGTCTACAGATGCCCCTTTTTATCATGTTCATGCAATGCAATGGAATGGACATGATAAAGATTCGTAGGCACTTGAAACATGACAATGCATTTTCAATGATGCAGATCGCAATGTAGTGCATGTGATGATGAATGTTAAAAATGTTTTCGCAAATCACAGTTCGCAAATCGCACATCGCATTTCGCACTTCGCATTTCGGTTTTGGCCAAATGCACTTCACAACTCGTAACTCACACATCGCATTTCGCATATCGCAAATCGCAATGTAATGAATGTTATGATGCATGTTTAAAATATTTTTGCAAATCGCTTTACCTTTACTGGGGATTGCTGATGCCTATGCTGGCGTTGACTTCAATGGTTTAGCTTTTTGTCGGTGTTGCTAATGCCTGTTTGATGAAGAAAATTTGAGATGTCTCCGATGCATACGCTGGTAGTTTATAATGGTGCCTACCCTGATGGTAGTTTGATAACAGATCCTACCCTGCTGGTAGTTGACATCGCCTAACTGTTTTGGTTCCCACTCAAATGGTAGTATACAACGCTTTCATTGCTGGACTGTCTTGATGTTGCACTGAATTGATGCCAATGGTTTAGAATACTGGATCTTCCGATACGTTTGCTGGAGTAAGATTTAAAGGTTTTCTTCACTAGACTCTGCCTGATGTGACGTTTGATAGAGATGTACGTTGATGTAGCGCATTTGCACATGTGCAAATCACGCATGATGTGATGATCTAGATTTTCTTAGGAGCCTATTGTCCTAGATTGTTGCAGATTGTACTTTATATGGAGTAGAATTTTTTCCTCACACTTTTTGAGGTGATTTGGAGTTTCCTTTCGCTGTTGGGTGCTTGCACCCCATTTCCTTGAACATTTGATTTGCAACCTGGTTAAACTGATGACCTGAATGCCGCTGATATCCCTGGAGGATGTCGTCTGTACTTTCGCTGCCAAACTTTGAACATTAGTGTAGAGGTCTCAATTTATGAGGATTTGACGCAAATTAACTTGTTTGACAGTGTCGATTTCATTCGTCAGACCTTTTGTCATTGGCCTTGAGTTAAGAACTTTTTCAGAATTTTCCCCTTCTTTCATAGGGGCAGACTTATCTTGCCATGATTTCTTTCAGGAGTTTTCCTTCTTTTGATGAGAGGCTTGATCCCGCTTTAAAATCCTTTGCTTTTCTGGAATCGAAAAATGCCCCAGTCCTTTCGCATACTGTTGTCGGGGATTCATACAAAAAACTCTTTTTTTTTGATGAAGTCGCAAGTGAATAATATCCAAATCGGAAGTGAGCTGATGTGAGGGAAGCTTTGATGATGATGGACCATGCTGATGGTGTTGACTGGGGCATTTTCCTCTTTAGGATGTTTGATAAATTCCCCAGTATTGAGTTATTGCTGTTTCTGAGATTGCCCAAGTCTTGTTGTAGGGGTCGCAATATCGAGTTGTCGTCGATTTTGAAATTGCCCCAGCCTTGCTTGTTGTCTGGGATAGTCGCTTTGACAGATGGGCTGATAAGATGCTGAGATCGCAAGAGACTTTTTCCTCTGTACTAGATGGTGAACAAGTATATGACCTAGGTTTTGATGCCTTTAATCATTATTCCTGACTTGTTATTGCAATTGGTCTTGATTTTCTTTTGACTTGTTTGGGATCGACGTTTGGATTTGGACGTTTCTGTTGAGGGTCAGACTGTACCACTGATGGTTGCCTATGTACTCCCGTGAGTGTGGGAGATCAGGTCTGCGTAGTTCCTACTTGACGAGATAAATAGTTTGAGAAGTGTTTATTTGAGAAATGTTTGGATGAGAAGTGTTTGGTTTGAGAAGTGTTTGGTTGAGAAGTGTTTGGTTTTAGAAGTGTTTGGTTGAGAAATGTTTTTTGGGTTTTTGTTTGGTTTGACCGCACCATAAATGGCTACTTATGTACTCCCATTGATGAGGGGAGATCAGGTCTTTCGTAGTTCAGGCTTGATGAGCTGAAACCTGAATGACTTGATTTTTGATTTTTTTGATTTTTTTTGATTTTTTGATTTTTGTTTTTTGTTTTTTTTCTTTTTTTTCCTATTGTTTTGTTTTTTTTCTATACATGCATGGAAAATAAAAAGCATACTACAAAGGAAGTGATACCGTCCCAACATCTTCTAGAACTCTCAACTTTATCGCCTGGATCTACATCTTGTTGGTTAGTTGAGGCCTGATAGTCCAGTTGTCAGAGGTTATGTTGCCTTCAAGGCTCGCGACAGAGGTTACTTCTTGGTTTTGAATGTCTTCATTTATGGCCATAACTTGATCGCTTTCTGGTTCAGTACATTCTTCAGGGATGCTTGAGCTGGACCCATTACAAAAAGGTATGAAATCTTGATTCTTTGATGGGTTGGTTTCCCCGACAACCTCGCTACCTTTTCCTTCACACTTTTCCTGGGCTTGAGAGGATTCGATCATGAAATCTCCCTCGAACTGCTGTCACATTTCTTGCAAGGAACTTTCCCTTTTTGCTTTTTCTTCCTTAGAAAGGATCAGTATTTCCTCTGCATCATCCAAGGTTATAAGATCTCGACTGTGGTTGTCATCTTTGGACCACAGGATGTTGGAGGTTGGCGGAGGAATCTCCTTTGGGAATTCCCTTGTCTACTCTGTCATTTCCTGTATTAGGATCATTCCATCTTGGGTTCTGCCAGGATTATTGCTCATAGCCTTCACCTCATTTGAGCTGCCTGTCTCAAGTGGACATCTTAAGCTTTTTATTGCCTTTTCGCCTTTCTTGGTCATGGGAATTTCTATCTCCAGCTCTCTATTTTCAATGAGATCCTGGATTTTATATCGCAAAGCCCAACATTCCTCAGTCGTATGTCCAAGTGAGTTAGAATGGTAGAGACATATCTGGGTGGAATCATAGATCTTTATCTTGGGATTTACAGGAGGCAGCAACTTAGTAATCCTTCCTTCGCTCATCAGAAAGTGTAACATTTCTTCATTGGATTTGCTTAGAGGGGTGAATTTTTGGATTCTTGTGGAGGTTGTTTGATCTTTCTTCTTTGAGAGTTTGCATTCCCCCAAGCGATTTTTCAGTTGGTGAGGTCTGCTAGCAATTTTATCATCCCCCTTTTCTTGGCCTTCTGATAGTTGAGAGTGAAGAAATGTCTCGTATCCTGATGTTGGTGCACTATCAGCTTAGCTAGCAGATTTACTTGGTTCTGAATCGTCTCTAATTTTTGCAATACTATGATACATTCCTCCGAGTTTTCCCACTTTAGGACATTTGTTCTGTGACTTTGGGGGTAGTCCTCTATCCTTCGTATGCACTTACGAATTGGATACATTTCAGCACTTCCAGACCCGATCATGTTTACTTCCCTCGTATCATTCTGCAACAGAAGGTTAGTGTTAACATTTTTTTGATCAGGTTGTTGGACCACAATACTCCCACTTTTGATCAGATTTTGAATTTTATGCTTTAAAGACCAACATTCTTGTGTATCGTGTCCTGAAGATCCTAAGTGGTAAGCACATCTTTGGCTTGGATTGTATCTTTTGCTCCCTGGTTCCAGAGGTGGAGCCAGTTCGGTAATTTGCTTATGACCAATTAATATCGCCAAAAACATTTTCAAGAGAATCGCCTAGTGGAGTGAACACCCGATTTTCTATTCTCTCAAATTTTCTTTTCCTGTCCTGGAATTGGTTAAATGTAGCCTGTTGTTAAAATGGCAGACTGTCTCGCTTTTTCCAAATGGGGGGACTGTAGGTTGGTCTACTAGATTGCCCCTGTACAACAAGGGATACATCTTCAGTGTCTTTATCAGGTACACCCTTGGGATCGCTCGCATACTTGCCAGTCTGTATATGCTTAGCAACTGCTTCCAAGGCAGTGAAGTCATTAATCTTGCCGGCCTTCAGGCCTATCTCTGCCATTTCGCTATGTTTGATCATTTCCGAGAATGACTTTCCTATGCCTGCTAGGATCCTCTCGTAGTATGGAGCCTCTTGGATATCAATAAACATCATTACCATCTCAGTTTTTGTCATTGATGGAATGACTTGCACTGCGAGCTGTCTCCACCTTTGGGCATATTCTCGAAAAGATTCCGTACTTTGCTTTTTGACTTTAGTCACTTGGTATCGATCCGGCGCCATTTGTGACTGAAAATTGTACTGATTTAGAAAGGCGTGGGCTAATTCTTCCCAGTTGTGGATTTTGGCATTGTCATGTCGGGCATACCAGGATTTAGCCACTCCGGTGAGACCCTTTTGAAAAAGTTGCATTCTGAGGCTTTCATCTTCAGCATAAGACCCCAGTTTGCCAATGTACACTTTTAGATGCGTATAGGGATCGCCTGCCCCATTGTACTTTTCAAACTCTGGGACTTTGAATTTGGTAGGATATCGAGCCCCTGGGAATATGCAGAGATCTGAATAGGTGACACTCCCATAATTTCCAGTCCCTCTAATTGACCGGGTGGTCTCCTCCATTTGTTGGAATTTCTTTCTTAGATCCCCAATTTCTCGATTATCCCTGAGATTTGTGATTTCTTTATTGGAATGAGGTTTAGGTATCTGGGTTTCCATCTTTTTGCCAATACCCTGACTGCCCCCTGATATGAATGACTTAGATTGAGTAGGCATTGTTTGGCCCTGGGTTCCTCAATGTGCAGGGGATTCTGTGTGAATGGGTATTTGTGGACCCTGAGTAGATTGGTGTAGTTCCTTGAACATAATAGACAACTCTGTAATTTGATAGCTTAATCTTTTGAACTCCTTGCGAGAGACAGGGGTAGGATCAAGCTGGGAACTTTTATCCATGTCTGACTGTGGGCTTAATGCCCTTTTGGATTTTGAACGGGAAATAGGATCAATTGCTTCCCTACAAAAACTTATGTAGTTTAGTCTTTGTATAAAAATTTTACATGCTATCACAATGTGCCCATTTTAGGAATATTATCCTGCAAAATGGGTGTCATTTGATAACATGTCAAGCCTTAATATGCATTTACACATTTTTTTTTTCATATTTTCCATTACATTGAGATTGACAAGTAATTGAAATTATAAGTAATTTAAAATGAGAAAGTATGAAGAGACTTCCCTTCGCGTTTGGTTTATCAGAGACTGACCTATCTTAGGGTTACTCTCGTGGCTTTTTGGCATGAAGGTTCCCAGATCATCGCAATCTACTTGACGAGAAGTTAATCCGGTCGTTCAACTGGAGCGAATTTGAGTGGTGCCTTTCCTGAGCCCCGAGGAATTATTCTTCCCACGAGTCCAGTAATCAAACACCGACAGGATAGCCTCCTGGTGGAGAGACCACACAACATACATTCACATACAACGTGTCTCACCGTTTATACAAAATGATGACATATGCGAAGCACTAATATCACAGATAGATATTTAGCAGTGCAGTAATTAAGATGCATTCGTACACATTCATCATAAATGTAAATGCAACATTCACACACAAGCATATAACAATTTTAAAAAGCTTGTAATAGCGGCTTAAGCCCTCTTACTGGAGTCCCCAGCAGAGTCACCACCTGTCGACGTCGGGATTTTTTGAGTGTCCTTTTTCGTTACTTGTTCTTTGGTGTTCTCATGTTAATGTAAGATTTGTTTGAAAAAATAAGTGAAAAAGGTCCGACATTTATAATGTCGACGATTTGACTTTAATAGTCGCCAGTTGGTATATTTAATTGGTTGCACCAACGCAACCGAAAATGTTTGCAGATTGACCCAGTCATTTGACACTGCTAGATGGGTCTGTGAAACCGAGATTCATTTTGGGTCTGGGGGCTTGATTATGCGGAGGGAAGGTGTTAGGCACCCCTCGACATCCGTGTTACCACGGTGATCGCCACTTTTCAAAGAAATTGTTATATGAATGTGTGTGTGTGTGTGTGTGGATTAATGTGCAATTATTTAAAAGTAGTGCGAGGCCTCGTTCGCACATATATACACAAGATTTGAATTTTATAGAAAAATTCATTTTTAACTAAGATATATCAATGAAGTTTTGTAAAAGAGGTTTTTCAAACCCTATGCTCAATAGGAATTGAAACCTTTTCATACTTCCATTTTATTATTAAATGTTCGGCTTGTTTGCTTTTATTTTCGAGATGCGAAGCATTCTTAGAGAAAATAATATACAGCAGTGCCGAACTCCTCATGGGCATGACACCCATGCAAAGAAATTCAGACACTCTAAAATAATGTACAAGCTGCTTACAGCTGAAAAATATGTCCATCATGGGAACCGAATCTAGATTCAGTAGACTGAATCTGTAATCACATGATTCCTAGGCTCACATGATACTGCAATTTATATGGAAAAGAGTAAGTAGTTATATATATAAAAGCTGTAAATATATATATATACAGACATGATCAATCACCACGAAGCAACTCAATGGGGCATCGGAAATATAAATATATAAAAGCGGTATATATATGTGTGTGTGTGTGTGTGTGTGTGTGTGTGGACATAATCAACCACCACTAAGTAAACTCCAGGTGGGACGAAATATAAATAAAGTTGTAAAAGCGATCAACTGCCACGAAGTAAACTCCAGGTAGGACAAAAATGTAAATAAAGCTGTAAAAGGCCACGAAGTAAACTCCATGCCTGACAGAAATGTAAATATATATATATATATATATATATATATATATATATATATATATATAAAAGCAATAAACACACAGGATATGAATCCAAGCTCATCCGACAACAATTATATATATATATATATATATATATATATATATAAAAGCAATAAACGCTCCAGACCGAAGTCTAGGCTCAATCGAGGCATAACTCGATAATGTTAGTTCATATATGAAATATATACATATATATAAGTATATATATACAGACAAAAATGAAAGCCACGGACCGAAGTCCGGCCTTACGCATACAACACGACTGTCAATGTGTAGAATAGTGTGTGCCAATATGAAGAGAGAGGCTTTATAGAGTGTAAGAAGGCTTACAGTGGGCTGCCAATGCAGACTTCTATGACTCTAAATGGATAAACACTCATCTCCCACCGGTAAATATATGACTGTATATGGGCTACCAGGTGTTTAAAAAGAGTAAGCACTCAATATAAGGTGTGTATAAAGCCAATTGGACAGGGCTTCCTCACCTTTTTCTCTCTAAAATGGTTGGCCCAAGGTCTATATTTATAGACTGATGGCCGTAGGTGTACCTACGGCAGCCTCTGATACACCTGCGGCTGGGCGTGCTGAATCCGGGCCTCGTGGGTCTCGTTATCTCGAAGTACGTGCACTCGTGCAATGTAATATCCGCTCGAACTTTCATAACTTCAATCCGAGCATCCGAACGAGGTGTACAAGACCATCTTCGGACTGCTTTTGTCAAAATTTACACAATGACATGGGATTTGCCCTTTTGGATTCCAAGAAGATGTGTCCATGACCGAAATAGCATTCCCGGGTTCCCGTTAGGCAATCCGGTGAGTTTTTTCGCGTAATTTTCGCTCCGAAGTTAAGATACGAGTCTTGTGGGAATAATTTTGAATCAATTTGAGTTGACATGAGTGTATTTGATTTGAAGTGATGGTCAGTTAGCAAAATGACCATTTTACCCCTCCCGGGGTTTTCTCCGGTTTTCGCGCAGTTGTAGCGGGTTTTTCCTAGGGTTATCTCTGAGATGGTCATGCTGTTGACTCTGAATGTACTCAGGGTTATGTCTGAGGTTGGAATTAATGTTGTGGTCCTCCAGGATTACCTCTGGAGTGTGAAAAAGATGTTTTTGCCCTCCTGCACAGTTAGTAACAGGAAAAGAAAATTTCGAGTGTCTACACCATGCATCCAACGTAATGTTAAAACCCTACAATTTTCTCTTTTTCCTCATTGTAGCTCCAATTCTTCTTGAAATCATTAAACACCTTAATAAGCTCATATACACATGAAACATACAATAAAACTAGACATAATAGAATCAAAATAAATGAATAATATGCACTCATCAAATTCCTCCACACTTAGCCTTTTACACGTCCTCATGTAAAACAAAAGTTGATTTCTAAAAAAATTCTATTCAATCATTATGTTAAAAGGTTTCAAGGTACAAATCATGACTATCAACACTAAACTCACAGAAATCTAATATATGCCTCATCAGCTAACTCACAATGAACAACCATACCATTTCACCAACGAACTTCATTAAACCAACCTGTAATCACATACGAAACTTTCCTACAATCCACATACTTACTCAACTTGGTTATTATGGAACAAAAACAGTGTACACTGACTCACAACCAAGAACAAATTTTCCTTCCTTTTTAATTTTTTCATAGAACCTTTTTTTAGCACAGATGAATGTATTTTCATGCTGTTCTTGTATTTTTTTTTTCTTGACATGTGAAATGTCTCCTTTTCTTAGGCTTTTCAGAGTTACCCATTAGTGAACTTTTCACCAACGACTCTCAAACCAGATGATCTTAGGCCGCTAGTTGTAGAGACACCCCTAGGGCTTACTTATTCAAGTAACAAAGGCCACAAAAGTCGACTAGTCAAGCTGCTTTTATCCATCACATTTTTCAGCGTGAATACCGATGCTTCCCGAGGCTTGGATACCCAATTATTTTGCACAATGGACATTGAAGCAGATTTTTAATTTTTATTTTTTCCTTCACATTTTTTTTCATTCATCAGTTTTTTCACATGGTTCTACAACAACATAAGCAAGTTAAACAGTTTTAAGTTATGAAATCAGTGCAAATATACAACTCCACAAATAACTTAGCCAAATAAACATGCTTCTCATATTCAAGTATTCATGTATCACAAATTCAATTCAAATCAATTACTATGGATTATGCCTTAGTTGTCATCATTCATTAACAAATTAAGCATCAAACATATTCTGAATTTTAGCATCAATTTTCAATCTTTGACTTTAACCTCCGAACATGTAGGAAAATAGAACCATGGAACCAAAATTTTCAAAAGCATTAATTTTTTCAAATTCCCCATCAAAATCGAATTAATATTCCCTAATAAAATAAAAACCTAAATCTTCCCACCACACTCAAACCTTATATTATCCCCAATGTAAGAAATCATGCAAAGAAGAAAACACTACTAGTTACCATACAATAAAAAAACTAAAAAGTGAAGGGATAGAAAAATCAAATTTGAGATCTTGGGTTGCCTCCCAAGAATCTGCCCTTATTTATTGTCATTCGCTTGATATCATCCTTCTCATTCTATGTAATTGGACTTGTGAACTTCAAGTGGACTGATAACAGCTTCAATTCTTCATTAGGAGCATCCTTCAGATCCTGATTTTGCTCCATTCCAGCCCTCAAATCCTCCTTATATATTTGCTCAAGAGATTCCTGCATTATAGAGTCAACGACATCAGTAGAAAAAATAGAATTAAAATTACCAAGATACCTTTTAACTTCATATATGTTGAACTGGACATGTGCCTCATCCAATTCCATAGTTAAGGTCCCATGGTATGTATCATGTAGTGTTTTTGTTATTTGCACCGATGTATCCTCTATATCCTCTTTGTAAATATCTGCTGAACTTATCAAACTGTTCTCCTCTTCCTCTTGTTCATCCTTTTTAGACTTTGAATACATGATTTCTTCTTCAAATTTAGTAGTAGCCTTAAGCACTTCCAACTGGTTTCCACTAGTGAACTCCTCATCATCTTTAAGTTCTTGTTCCTTATTCGCCATTTCTTGAAGAAATTTTTCATTAGACTCTTTATACCATGTTGAATTCTTTCCAACTTTCTAATTCCTTGTTAGAACTTGGGGAAAAGGTATTTTCGGTTCATAAGCTGAAAGAAGTGGAAATTTGTGCTTGAGTACATCACTGCTGCCTGTTTCACTATTGTCGGACTTGCTTTGTATTGATATTCCTTGCTGCTGATCCTCTGCACCATATCTCAATGTTATGGTACTTACATTTTCAATAGTTTGAGAAGGTGACCTTCCTACTATGGTTGCAAGCTGACTAACTTGGTCCCTCAAATCTTGAACAGAAGTTCTTGTCTGACTCATGAACTATTGTGTTTGGATCATGAATGCGTTGAACATATCCTCCATAAATGTCCAAAAATTGATAGGTACTTCTTGGTTTTCTATGTGGTACTGAGGTTGAGCTTGCTGAAAACCTTACGTTTTCCTTGCAGCCATTTGTCGAACTATAGCAGTTAATTCAGAAATTTGTTGCTCAATATTACAAGTGCTAACCTCTTTTACCCTTTGTGATGTATTAGTCATCCTAGTACCACACTGTTGTGAGTTGGCTGCCATGGTTATAATTAAGTTTTTTGCAGCTTCTGGAGTCTTGTCTACTAGTACTCCTCCACTTGCCGCATGGATCATACTTCTTTCCATTGGTAGCAACCCCTCATAGAAGTACTGAATCAAGTGATGGTCATCAATTCCGTGAGGTGGACAGCTGGAACACAACTTCTTGAACCTTTCCCAATACTCATATAGAGTTTCACCATTTAACTATTTGATTCCACATATCTCATTCCTTAGGTGGGCGACTCTTGATGCAGGAAAGTGCCTTTCCAAGAATAACCTTTACATATTAGTCCATGATCGTATTGATCCTGAAGGTAGATAGTATAACCAGTCTTTATCCAAATCTACTAATAAGAATGGAAAAAGTCTAAGCTTGATCTGCTCCTCTGCCAATCCTTGTGCTTTCATCGTGGAACACACCACATGGAACTCCTTTAAATGTTTATATGGATTTTCACCGGTAAGACCATGAAAAGTAGGCAAAAGACAAATTAGTCTAGAGATAAGTTTAAAAGCAACATCTAAAGTAGGATACTTAATACAAAACGATGATTGATCAAGATCGAGAGTAGCCAATTCTTTTAAAGTCCTATTTTTGTGTGGCATCTCCATCTCTTCCACTTCAAGTGATGGAACAAGAGCTTCTTTTGTATCTCCAGTTTTCTCTATTTCTTGATCAAAATTTAAGTCAATAAAGTTAGAGGATTGATTAATAAAACAAAAACAAAAACAAAATAATAAAAATAAACTACAACAAAGAAAAAACAAAAACAAATAACACTCCCCGACAAAGGAGCCAAAATTTGGAAGCTGTCATTTACACTCCGAAATTAACCTCACTTTCACTTCACAATTTATAATAATTAGCACAATAGTAAGCAATGATCGATCCCACAGAGAGTAATTTGTTTCATATTTATTCTATTATTTTAAGTGAAAATAAAGATAGGGGGTTTTTAAAAATTGTTTTTAAACTAAGAGAACAAGAATTAATGATGAAATTAACCAAATATATAAAAATTTCAGTTCTGCAGTTCAGTTTAACCAAGTACAATAATCATTTAATCAAGTTATTATTATTTTTCTTTCAATAAAATTATTATCCCTAGATAATAATAAGCTCTTGCCGACGTCAGGATTTTTATTTGTTCCTTTTCGTTACTTGTTCTTGTTAGGTTTGTAATATTCATGAACGCAATCAAATTGCGCAAAATAAATGAAAATGTGATAAAATAGAGTTTTAAAATTTTATAAACCATATACCCGGATCATCCTTTATACATAATTATTAATTAAATGAAAATATGAAGAACAAGAATTATACCCTTGAAGATTCGAGCTTCCTCAGGTACAAGTTTGCCTCCAATCCTTTTCGCGTTCAACTTGAATCCACCGGGTTTGATTCCTTCCTTGGATCAACGTTATCCACCCATGTGTTTGGCCTCTAGAGGTGATTCACCAAGGAAGAAGAAAGATTCAAGAAGATGGGTATTTGGCAAAACCCTAGTTTTTCTATCTCTCATAGAAAAGGGTGTACTCTCCCAACTATTAAAATTACGTATTCACATGTATTGTGAAAAGGTCAAAACCAACCTCACCCATAATAAGACTCCTCTTATTTATAGATGTGGGCAACCCATCTATAAATTCTTTTAATTAATTAGGCTCCTAATCTTATTAGGAATACTTAATTAAACTCTTTTAATTAATTAGCCTCCTAATCTCATTAGGATATATAAAAATATTTTTATTAATTAATTCCCAAACTCCTTTAGGAATTAAATAATAGTAATAATAATAATAATAATAATAAGACTCCTCTTATTAATTTATATTTAATATTTCTAAAATATTAAATAATAAATATTAAGCTATTTAATTTATTCAATCACCATAGATTAAAGTAAATATACTTAACTTATTATTATGATTATGCCATTTGTTTCTGAAATAATTATTCTTCCTTTTATGCTGTGACTCTTTAGGTTCTCCATATTAAACCGGTTGTGAATAAATTAATTAGAACAATTCTAATCTTATTTAAATAAATAAATTAAACTATTAATTTATTTAAATAAATAATATTTATTCTACAATAGGGATAAGCCTCCTTAGCGATCAACGACTTTTCAGATAATATAGATTTCAACATTAATCATAAAAGAACCTTTGAGTAAATAGTTACCGTACAATTCAATCCTTCCACCATATAATGTCCCAATTAAATATAAGACATTGAATTACTGTCAAGTCTTATTTTATTTAATTATATGTACTTCAACTCTTAAATGCACAACTCCAAATAATGCAAATTAGAAACTCCTTTCTAATTTCATTCTGCCTTGGCCAAGGAGTACTGGATTGTCATTTATCGAATCACATAGGACATTTCTCTTCTTTTACTAGAAGTGGTAGATTCTTTATTGATCATACATTATCTCCATGTACAACTTATTATATCCAAGCATACCCTTTGATATACCCTAAGGGTCTTAAGGAATAAGTTAAAGTATAACTCATCATACACAAGATATTATGATGATCTCAAGTCCAAGGATCACTTGTACTACTATCACTAAAAGAATTTCTATTGACATACAAGTAAAACTACATTAGGTATTCCTTAGCGAGCCACGTTCAGTGAACTTATTCTCTACTAAGCACCTACATACTTTCTTTAGTGTCTCCACACAAATGATCATGAGATCAATCATCTTCATCCAATGAGCAAGCAACATATGTACCAATCTATCCGGATTCACTAATTCCCAATTTAGTAATCCAACGATTGGGAACTATTTTAGTTTTAAGCTTTTTAAGAATTTAGATCTCATTAGAATGATCATCATCATTATTCTAAAAGCATTGTTTAAAACTATGGATTTATCGCATATTATAAAATAACATCTTGTAGATAATTAAAAGCCTTTAATAAATTAATAACTTTTATTAATAAATGAATAAGATTGTTACAAAGTATATGCTTTATCATCAAACATGATCGGCTTGTCTGCATACTACTTTCAATCTCCCACTTGCACTAAAGCCAATCGCCATAGTATCTTATACCCTTCTTCTCTAAGTGATGATTATCCTGCTATTGTATAAGCTTTAGTTAATGGATATGTAATGTTGTTCTTGAGAGTCCACTATCTCTATAGTGATTTCCCATGTAACGTCCACGAATTTGAAACTCCTTATTAATTAAATATATGATTTAGTTTTAATGAGTTAGTTTTGTGAGTCCAATTAAACCTTATGTGGTTATGTGAATTTATGAATGATTAAAGGGAGTCACTAATATTTTAATTAAATTAGTGGACTAACCCTAAGAGTTTGATATCAAGGAATTGATAGGATTATTAATAATTAAATATTCAATCTATTTGAATATAGCAGCAAGAGTTGAACATGTTGATTAATTGAAATTTTGAGTAATTGATTTCTAATGTGTTAATTAATAATTATTATGAATAAATAATAATTAATGTGTAAAAGATTAATAATTTATAAAAAGATTATATGTTTACTTGATTAATTTGTGCAATGTCGCAAACCTTTATTATATAGCAGTTAACTATATATTTTTTCATAGTACAAGGTGGCACATTAATATGTCTATATATTATATATATATAGACTATATAGTAAGAGTTATTTGCATTCATGTAAGTTGCATAATAATATTGTTATATGATATGAAGTGTGTGGATAAACATTCAGGTATACCCTATTGACATATAAATTGTTAAATTAATAATAATTTCATTAAGTTATTATGATAATAACAATCATGGTAATAGAAAATGTACATGGGTTATATAATGTGAGTACATAAATAATCCCCAAATTTCCTTTGTGTAGTAGCATTAACACAATAAAATTACATGTTGAGAATTATAGTAACCAAACCAAGCATGTTGCTGAGATTTTCTTTCTTGTCCCAAAATGAGAGTCACATTAGTACATGAACAATAACATGAGCTAGTTTACGTAACTTTCAATGGCTAGTAATTTCTAGGCCATTGGCTATGGAGGTGGGCAGTTGGCCAACCTTGTATTGTCCAATGTTTTCTTGATGTTTCCTTTGATTCAAACCTTAGTGTAAATTGAGTGCCCAATTCAAGCTCCTTCTATAAATGGCAGCCCCATTTTTAGTTTTTACGTTGTTTGCAATTGTCTGTTGAAACTTTGAGAAATTAAATTTGAGTGT
This sequence comes from Panax japonicus, assembly GCA_020205505.1. Classification (NCBI taxonomy): domain Eukaryota; kingdom Viridiplantae; phylum Streptophyta; class Magnoliopsida; order Apiales; family Araliaceae; genus Panax; species Panax japonicus. Next base: position 17,772,499 of record CM035103.1, on the reverse strand, counting down.
GTGTTGTCCATAGAAGAGGCTAGCAAGCTCAGAGAAAATAAATTAAGTCATTTAGCTCCAAGAGGCATACAATCTTTACTTATGTTCTTGAGTTGGGTTTTGGCAAATTCTTGTAATTCTCATGAATTCCTTGTAATGTGGTATAAATTAGCTTAAGGGTGTGTTGTTTTAGTTAGTATGCATGCTTAGAAGTATTAGAAGTAGTTGAGTTGCAACAAATAGATGTTTGGCAATATTGGAGTTGAGCCTCTGCAGAAGCAGAGACCATATTTTTCTTTCTGGGCGAAGTGGCGCGGCCGCGCTACTTCCCAAGTCTTTCACCGCGCTGTCGCGTGGGCAGCAGATCACAGTTGCTAATGTTAGCTCCTCAAGATATTCTGAGCATGTTACTTTGATTATTATATGCATATAAATGACCTGCACTTGTGGACCATGGTAGTTATGTATGTAGTAAGCCATAATAGGTTGTTTTGACTTGGTTATTTTAAAAAGGCTTAAAGATTTAAAAAATAGAAATTGTATACATGGAGTAATATACATTCTGATCTTGTGAACATATGTAAATAACTTGAGTATGTGCACAAATACTTATGAAAGCATGAATTTGACAATATAGACGAATCTTGCATGCTTGAATGAATTTTACTAATGAAGACTTAAAGTTTTGAAAATGAACTTGATAAACTATATATACATTAAGTTGAGAACTTGTATGTTTTTGATGTCTAGCATGTATATATATGAAAGTATGATGTATGGTAGGTAAAGTGACTTACATGATTGATAGCTTAACATGTGAAGTCTTGATTAGATAAAAACGAATAATGACCTTTGATATATTTGATGAAAGGTTAAAGTTAGTTATTCATATAATAACATGTATGTTGTGCATGAATGTTCGTTTATGTGCAAGCTGTGTGTGCATTGGCTTATTATTGAAGCAACCATGTCTTGGCTTGCACCAGGAGCAGCGCGGCCGCGCCACCATTTAGTACAAACCAAGCGCGGCCGCACAGTCCTGCACTGAGATTTGAGTTCTGTTATTAAATTGAGAACTGATGCATGCTTATACGATTACTTTAATATGTAATACATGTCCAGTATAGCAGTCTTATGATAATAAGCATGTTATTGAAAAGAATCCTATGATGAATTAGTAAATGGTGATTTCAACTATGACATAGTGTGTTAAGAACTAATCTAATGTATTGATACATGTATAGAAGTATGCTATGTGATGATTTGATTCTTGTAAGTGTAGACTCATATTGGTTTACATGTACTAATTGAAATGACCGACTTGTTAATGTTAGGTCGTTTCAACGGAAGTTAGTTAAAGCTAGAATTATATTGTAGCTGAGCAAACAGGCAAGTTTCTTTGAACTTTATTCTTTGATTGTGCAAGTTCTCTAACTTTACTCAAATCTATATTGAGCAAGTTCCTTAATTCTTACTCTTTTATTGAGCAAGTATCCGAATATTATTTTATTGTGTTGCAAGTTTCCTAACTTACACAAATTTATTTTTGTGAAAGTTTCCTATCCTTCTCAAATTGTATTGAGCATGTTATTGTTGAACCGAAAGTTATTCATTTAAGCTTGAATCTTATTTCCAAGCATGCTATTAAGTGGTTTAATTATTTTATAATTATCCCACATCGATATTATTGATATTCGTACTTAGTGCACTCGAGTTCGTACAGTCTTGGACTTATACATTATTTAAAGTTCAATAATTCTTCAAATGTGTTAGATAGAGTCTGAACCTTTGTTCGGTCAGACAAGCGTATGAAGTTTTTAAAAGCTTTCCAAACCAATTGATGGTAAGGATTCTTAGACTGAAAGAACACCCCTTTTATGATAGGGGAGTACCCCAGGTATCTAATATAAGATACATAGAGTAGATTTAAATGTTATGCATATACATAGTGTACGTGAGGCTGATCCCCTCATGTACTTATTCTGTAGCCAGTAACCAAAGGGTCAATTAGCTATTGATTCCATTGGAGTGTTATAGTTCAAAGTCTATTTGACTAGCAGTTATTCTAAAAGCAATCATTATCTTTGCTTTCTATATTCATATTGTTGAATCCTTCAAATATTCGTATTGTTGAATTCATTGGCAGATATTTTTCCATTCGTCATGATATATCCTTATTGTTGTATTTAAACTTGTTGGGCAAACTTGTTGCTCATCCTTAATATATCATGAATTATATTGCAGTTAAGCCCGAGACCTCAGGGAAGGACAAGGGTAAAGGAAAGATGTAGGATAATGGCAAGGAGCAAACTTTACCTTATGCCTAGTTTAAATTACTATTATGTAATATGAACCCTGATGTTTATATTAGGGTATGTTTGTAAGATGATATTTATCGTATCTTGGGACTAGTAACACCTTTTGAATGAACGACGTACATTTATTATTTTTTGCATTTTAGTAATCGTATGTTGTTTAGAGGTGGATGTTTATATTTTATCATGATGACCAAACCGGGTCAGAGGACCCGGATTTGGTGGTGTCACATCCCATCTTTCAATGATTATTATAATCAAATGAAAGTGTCACAACATATGTTTAGATCCAAGATGAGACTTAGGAACTATTCCTAGTTCTGTAATGTACTTTTCATTCAAACAATCAACTTGCAGGTTCATTTATAGCTATATACTTTTTCTTTATCACTAAACAAACAATTCTTTGTTGTTTGGAACCTTTCCAATTCACTGCACCATTGTTCAAGATAATACTTTACCTTAAAGTAGATTTTTTGTCGTCTTGGTCTGTCTGAAAAACTTGAGTCTATTAAGCCCTCCAGTTTTAATTTAGACCCACCATAAATTTTAATCACATCCTTAGTGCCGGTTAAGTACTTTAAGATGTTTTCACTGTCTGATAGTAATCTACTCTAGAATAAGACCGATCAACATCAGGTCTCATATATTTCATCGTATACATAATTGTTACTCATGCGATCTTCCTTTAGGAGTCTTTTGGGACTATTAAGAGATTTACACTCAAGGGCTCATCAACATGAGACATCTCTTGGAGTTTGCCATGCTAAACGACTTTAGCATCAAATGAATATACATTCCTTGGGTTAAGTCGAGCATCCTCTTGAATCTATCTATATAGATTATATCCCCAATTAAGATACTCTTCCCAAATCATTCATGGAAGAATGTTTAGACAACTTTATCTTTACTGATTGTAGCATTGATATGTTATTCCTTATCCGTAGTATATCAATATATAATATTAGGAATATCACAATACTCCCACCGACCCTTTTGTACACACTAGGTTCATTCTTATTTTTTGATAAAATCAAACTCTTTTGATTGTCTCATCAAAACAAATATTCCATATTTGAGAAGCTTTCTTCAATCCATTTCTTTGAGTGTCTGCAACTCTTACCTCATCGTATGTAACTGGATCATCTTCTATGATACGTACCTCATCATCATCATCTGTGATGAATCCATACCTCCCAGGTATCTTTGGTACTATTCCAGATTTACGATTCAGTTGTGGTACAATAGGTCTATTTACAGGTTCCTCTTATTTGACTTATAGTGTTTTGTGATTCTTGAACTCTTCAAGATGTATTATCCTCCCACTAGCCCCTTCAATGATAAACATCTTTATCTTAGAAGGTAGTGTGTTTCACAACAAATATATTTTGCTAAGTAGGATTATAGAACATATACCCTAAACTTACTTTAGAATATCCCACAAATCTGTACTTGTCAATTTTTGTCCCAAACTTATCTTTTGAAACCTTTTCACATAAGCTGGACAACCCCTTATCTTAACATACTTATGATTAGGAATCCTCCTAGTCCATAACTTTTATGGAGTTTTGGGGCCGGATTTTGAGGTTACGTTTTTGTAGATATGCAACCTTTTCTAGGGTATTACCCGGAAAGGATATTGGAATATTAGTAAAATCATTATGGACCGTACCATGTCCAACAAAGTATGATTTTTCTATTCAGATACATCAATCAATTATTATGTATTAGGAGACGTCCATTATGAGAAAATCATTTGAGATGATCTAGAAACCTTTTGCATAAGTATTCCTTCCTCGATCTAATCAAATAATCTTAATATTTTTCAAATTAGTTTCACTTTTGAATTCTTTGAACCTTTCAAATAATTCATACTTGTATTTCATCAAATATAAACATTCAACTCTTTGAATGATCATCTCCTTTTTCTTATATTAGTTTGTTCAATTTGCAAAATAATTTTTCACATAAGTCAAGTATACAAAATCTATTAAGTAATATTCCAGTTCTATACAAAACACTATTATTATAAATAGAACAACAACTATTCTTAAATATAATACCAAAGAATTTATTGTCCAACAATAAAATGGAAATAAAGTTTCTAACAAGAACTGGAATACAATAACAACTTATTGACTTAATAGACTTACCCGTATGCAATGCTAAACAATAAGTTTCTATGGCTAATGTAGCAACCTTTGCTTCATTTCTAACACATATGATTACTTATCTTTGTTTAGCTTTCTACTTCTTCTTGGTTCCCTCATAGTTCTATATTTATGATAACCAAAGTTGGTATCCAATACCCATGTAGAACCTTGACTTAAAGAAAAATTTATTTCAATCATGAACAAAATTGTATTTGTAACCGAAACTTCATTAAGCTTCTTCTGGTTAGCCTCTGCAAGATGCTTCTTGCAGTTTTTTTCTAGTGTCCAGGCTTATTACCATGAAAGCAGACTCATTTGCTATCCGTATCAGTTTTATTCTTATTATCCTTTATTTTTGCCTTTTCTATTTACCATCTTAGAATCGTTCTTCTTTTAGAAGATCCTTTGGACCCTACCAGTAAGACTTGATCTTTCTTGCTTGTTCATATGAAAAATTCACAACATTTGTGAAAGGAGTCTGGGAGTGAGTGCAAGATCAAATCTTGGCTCAACTCTCCATCCATAACAAAACCTGTTGTCCTAATTGATCAATCAAATTGATAATGTTAAGGAATTTTGTCTGTACTATAGTGTCATCGGTCATTCTATATCGGAAGATCTCCTTAGATATCTAATATCTATCAGTCCTAGTTTCCTCACCATCAACTACTTGATGTGCAAGAGTATAGTAGGAACATCCATAGTTTTATGTTGACGCTGAAGCTCGTTATTCATGGATGCGAGCATGATTCATTGAACCAACTGTGCATCATCTTGCCACATTCTAAAATTAGAAATTTCTTCCTTAAAGGCATTGTCTGCAACCATTGCAAGGTTAGGCGTATTAAGGACATAAGATAGTTTTTCAGCCGTGAGAACTATTCTCAAATTTTTTAATCAATCCGTCTAATTCGGTCCGGTTAATTTAGCATCTAATATGCTACGCAATTATAGTAATTTTAGACATTGTAAAATTCTGTAAATGAATTTGTAATTAACAACAGTTTAGCATACATTCTTTTATTAATTACCAAAATAATTTAGGTCTTGTTTTTTAATTGGTATCTCCTACTATTTTCTTCAAACTATAATACCCTCAATTTATATAGTTCAGCGATATCTAATTAAAGATATGCTAGTGAGAATAAAGACCCCAATTGAAATGTATATAGTCTTGTGTGTGCACAACAAACTATATATAAATAAATAGGTAGACAACTCTTGTCAATTACATCAAATATACAACTCCTTGTATTTTGCCTCTTAGATCATAATGGTCAAGTGTGTGCACATCTGAAGTAAAATGATCTAAGTTAAGTCATACCTAGCACTCCATATATTCAAAAGAAAAATATTTTCCTTGTGTGTGCACAACAAAATAGCATTGTTCAGTCTATTTGTAAGCATTAAATGTGATAAAACAACATCTTAAATATTTAATACTTGCCTTGTGTCTGCACAACAAACTCATATTAAATATTTAATACTCTATTATTTTACCATGCTAGAAGGCGACGTTCGATATTCCAAATATCTTTGAACGTTACAACTTAATATAATTTATTTGAGGGTTTTGTTATTAATTTGTCTCATCTTGTTTAGCGCGCATGCACACATATATATAAAATATGCGTCATATTAATTAACATGCGAAGCATGTTTGCATAATATATATATATATATATATATATATATATATATATATATATATATATACTAGAAACATGTATATATAGAATACTATATTCTACCCGGATTGATTATGAACTTTATTCTAGTTTGGTTCACTAGAGCCACCATATGAACCAAAAGGTTAAATCCTAGGGGTGCAAGAATTAATATTTAAATATAACTATTACATTTAAACTCGGGCTCCATTACAAACGGGTCTTCAAGCGCTCCTTATTCCTTGATCTCTAATTTTTCAAAATTAATTCTAACTATTCCTATTATAAACTATTTAAAATAAATAGATTCCTTGATCAACAGTTAAGGGGAAGTACATATGAGGAAGATCAAATTTACATTAAAAAAAATTAGAGAAGACGAGGTACGCAGACCCCATTTAATAAAATCCATACATTCATGCATCTAAGTAAAATAAAATCTAATCACATTGGTCAATAGTCCATAATCAATCCCATTTATTATCATACACATCACAATATGCATCAATAAATAATATTCATCTCATGAATAATAAACATTCAATATATATATTGATATCATTTAATGAGCAAATTTAGTTAGTATAAAATCTAATTTTGAATCAAAATAAACCCCTTTATTTTAATCCAAATTTAAATCAAAATAAGCCTCTTTTATTTTAATTTATCTAATTTTGAATAAAATAAACTATTTTATTTTAATAAAATTCTTTAATCAAAATATACTCATTTATTTTAATTAATTATGGAATCCAATTCCAAGTAAAAAAAACTCTTTTATTAAAGAAAACACAGATTCTATTTTCTATTCACAAATAAACTCTTTTATTTTGAATAATATAAAATCTTATTCCATATCTAAATAAACTCCTTTATTTAAGGAAACATAGAATTGAATTTCAACTCCAATTAGTTATCATAGAATCCAATTCTAACTCTAATTAGTTAGCATAAAATCTAATTTTAAGATTAAAATAAACTTTTTATTTTAATAATAAAATAATTAAGAATAATATATATATATATATATATATATATATATATATATATATATATAATACAGTTATATATATATAATATAACTCTTATATATATATATATAATATAGCTATTATAATCTTAATAATTTTTAGTTATCCTGAATCATGAATCACCTGTTGTCCTGTACCATTCTCACGTGAACATTATACCATATAATGTAATTATACTCCCGTCCTGTACCATTCACATATATACATATATATATATATATATATATATATATATATATATATATATATATATATATATGGATGGTGGCCACGCACCATCACAAAATGATTTTGTACTGTGATTCTGATTTCGCGAATAGGTTTTTTGTTTTTGTTTTATTTTTGTTTTTAAATAAATTATATAGCAAAATTATGTCCAATTAAATTTGTTCTAAACACATATCAACATATATATCGAATCAAAATAATTAATAATTCGCATAAAGGTTTGGCTCTGATGCCACTGTTAGGTTTCTAATATTCATGAACGCAATCAAATTGCACAAAATAAGCGGATACTTGATAAAATAGAGTTTTAAAATTTTACTAACCATATACCCGGATCATCCTTTATACATAATTATTAATTAAACAAAAATATGAAGAACAAAAATTATACCCTTGAAGATTCGAGTTTCCTCAGGTACAAGTTCACCTCCAATCCTTTTCGCGTTCAACTTAAATCCACCGGGTTTGATTCCTTCCTTTGATCAACGTTAGTCACCCAAGTGTTTGACCTCCAGAGGTGATCCACCAAGGAAGAAGAAAGATTCAAGAAGATGAGTATTTGGCAAAATCCTAGATTTTCTATCTCTCATAGAAAACGGTGTACTCTCCCAACTATTGGAATTACGTATTCACGTGTATTATGAAAGTGTCAAAACCAACCTCACCCATACTAAGACTCCTCTTATTTATAGATGTGGGCAACCCACCTTAACAAATTAAGGAATTTGGTTTTATTTTAATTAATTAAACTCCTTTAATTAATTAGCCTCCTAATCTTATTAAGATATATGAGAGTACTTTTATTAATTAATTCCCAAACTCTTTTGGTATTTAACTAATAATAATAGTAGTAGTAATAATAATAATAAGACTCCTCTTATTAATTTATATTTAATATTTCTAAAATATTAAATAATAAATATTAAGCTATTTAATTTATTCCATCACCATAGATTAAATTAAATATATTTAATTTATTATTATGATTATGCCATTAACTTCTTAAATAATTATTTTTTCTTTTATGGTGTGACCCTTTAGGTTCTCCATATTAAACCGGTTGTGAATAAATTAATTAGAACAATTCTAATCTTATTTAAATAAAAAAATTAAACTAATAATTTATTTAAATAAATAATATTCATTCTACAATAGGGATAAGCCTCCCTAGCGATCAACGACTTTCCAGATAATATAGATTTTAACATTAATCATAAAACAACCTTTGAGTAAATAGTTACCGTATAATTCAATCATTCCACCATACAATGTTCCAATTAAATATAAGACATAGAATTACTGTTAAGTCTTATTTTATTTAATTATATGTACTTCGACTCTTAAATGCACAACTCCAAATAATGCAAATTAGTAACTCCTTTCTAATTTCATTCTGCCTTGGCCAAGGACTACTAAGTTGTCATTTATTGAATCACATATGACATTTCTCTTCTTTTACTAGAAGTGGTAGATTCTTTATTGATCATACATTATCTCTATATACAACTTATTATGCCCAAGCATACCCTTTGATATACCCTAAGGTCTTAAGGAATATGTCAAAGTATAACTCATCATACACAAGATATTATGATGATCTCAAGTCCAAGGATCACTTGTACTATTAGAACTACAGGAATTCCTATTGACATGCAAGTAAAACTCCATTAGGTATTCCTTAGTGAGTCATGTTCAGTGAACTTATTCTCTAATAAGCACCTACATACTTGCTTTAGTGTCTCCACATAAATGATCATGAGATCAATCATCCTCATCCAATGAGCAAGCAACGTATGTAGCAATCTATCCGGATTTATTAATCCCAAGTTTAGTAATTCAATGATTGGGAACTATTTTAGTTTTAAGCTTTCTGAGAATTTAGATCTCATTAGAATGATCATCATCATTATTCTAAAAACATTGCTTAAAACTATGGGTTTATCGCATATTATAAAACATCATCATGTAGATAATTAAAATTCTTTAATAAATTAATACCTTTTATTAATAAATGAATAAGATAGTTACAAAGTATATACTTTATCATCAAACATGATTGGCTTTCCTGATACTACTTTCAATCTTCCACTTGCACTAAAGCCAATCACCATATTATCTCATACCCTTCTTCTCTAAATGATGATTATCCTGCTGTTGGATAAGCTTTAGTTTATGGATATGTAATATTATTCTTGAGAGTCCACTATCTCTATAGTGATTTCCCATCTTTCAATGATTCTTATAATCAAATGAAAGTGCGACAACACATGTTTAGATCCAAGATGAGACTTATAAACTATTCCTAGTTCTGTAATGAACTTTTCAACCAAAAATCAACTTGTAGCTTCATTTATAGCTATATACTTTGTCTTTATCACTAAACTAACAATTCTTTGTTGTTTGGAACCTTTTGAATTCACTGCACCAAGGTTCAAGTTAACGCTTTACCTTAAAGTAGATTTTCTGTTGTCTTGGTCTGTCTGAAAAACTTGAGTCTATTAAGACCTCTAGTTTTAATTTAGACCCACCATAAATTTTAATCACATCCTTAGCACCGGTTAAGTACTTTAAGATGTTTTTCACTGTCTGATAGTGATCTACTCCAGAATATGACCGATCAATATCAGGTCTCGTATATTTCATCGTATACATGATTGTTACTCATGCGATATCTCCTTTAGGAGTCTTTTGGGACTATTAAAAGATTTACACTCCAGGGCTCATCAACATGAGACATCTCTTAGAGTTTGCCATGCTAAACGACTTTAGCATTAAATAAATATACGTTCCTTGGGTTAAGTCGAGCATCTTCTTGAATCTATCTATATAGATTATATCCCCAATTAAGATACTCTTCCCAAATCATTCATGGAGGAATGTTTAGACAACTTTATATTTACTGATTGTAGCATTGGTATGTTATTCCTTATCCATAGTATATCAACATATAATACTAAGAATATCACGTCGCTCCCACTGACCCTTTTGTACGCACTAGGTTCATTCTTTTTTTTTTTTGATAAAATCAAACTCTTTTGATTGTCTCATCAAAATAAATATTCCATATTTGAGAAGCTTGCTTCAATCCATTTCTCTGAGTGTCTATAACTCTTACCTCATCGTATGTAACTGGATCATCATCTTCTATGATACGTACCTCATCATCATCATCATCTATAATGAATCCATACCTCTTAGTTATCTTCGATACTATTCCAGATTTACGATTCGGTTGTGGTACAATAGGTCTATCTACATGTTCCTCTTATTTGACTTATAGTGTTTTATGGTTTTTGAACTCTTCAAGATGTATTATCCTCTTACTAGGCCCTTCAATGATAAACATCTTTATCTTAGAAGGTAGTGTGTTTCGCAACAAACACATTTTGCTAAGTAGGATTATAGAACATATACCCTAAACTTACTTTAGGACTGTACTTATCAATTCTTGTCCCAAACTTTTCTTTTGAAACCATTTCACATATGCTGGAAAACCCCTTATCTTAACATATTTATGATTAGGAATCCTCCATGTCCATAACTTTTATGGAGTCTTGGGGCTGGATTTTGAGGTTACCTTTTTGTAGATATGCAACCTTTTCTAGGGTATTACCCCAAAAGGATACTGGAATGTCGGTAAAATCATTATGGATCGTACCATGTCCAACAAGGTATGATTTTTCCATTCAGATACATAAATCAATTATTGCGTATCAGGAGGCGTCTATTATGAGAAAACCATGTGAGATGATCTAGAAACCTTTTGCATAAGTATTCCTTCCTCGATCTAATCAAATAATCTTAATACTTTTCAAATTAGTTTCACTTTTGAATTCTTTGAACCTTTCAAATAATTCATACTTGTATTTCATCAAATATAAACTTTCAACTCTTTGAATGATCATCTCCTTTTTCTTATACTAGTTTGTTCAATTTACAAAATAATTTTTTACATAAGTCAAGTATACAAAATCTATTAAGTAATATTCCAGTTCTATACAAAACATTATTATTATAAATAGAACAACAACTATTCTTAAATATAATACCAAAGAATTTATTATCGAACAACAAAATGGAAATAATGTTTCTAACAAAAACTGGAATACAATAACAACTTATTGACTTAATAGACTTGCCCGTAGGCAATGCTAAACACTAAGTTTCTATGGCTAATGTAGAAACCTTTGCTTCATTTCCAACATATAGGATTACTTATCTTTGTTTAGCTTTCTACTTCTGCTTGGTCCCTTCATAAATCTATATTTATGATAACCAAAGTCGGTATCCAATACCCATGTAGAACCTTGACTTAAAGAAAAATTTATTTCAATCATGAACAAAATTGTATTTGTAACCGAAACTTCACTAAGCTTCTTCTGGTTATCCTCTGCATTATGCTTCTTACAGTTTCTATGACGCCCCCAAAATTAGGTATACATCACACATCTTGAGTCGCCAGATACATGGTACAAAATACAAATACAAACTTAATTATACAACTGTCGTGTAACATACGACAATACATGAACTGAGAGTTCTAATAGGAATATTGTCATCTAGACAATATCCATACTTAAAGGAGTCCTCATTACATTTATTGTCACACTATTTAACAAAATAGTGAGGACTACTAATGCTATCTTCTGGACCGTCACTCCTTTCCCCGACTCGTCCCAGCTATATTCTCATTTCCTGAAGAGAACAGTGAAAGAAAGGGTGAGCTCAACTAGCCCAGTAAGAAATATTATGACTAAGATAATGCAGAATAAATTATCAATAGTCTTCAATAATGTTAAACTGATAAAATACAATAGACATCAAGTTTAACTGCAGCGGAATAAGCAATCCATTAAAAGAGTCAAGTAGAGAATAAAACCTACTATCTTCTATGATTTAAAAATGTTTTCATCAACTTTTATCGCTGAGACTCAGCTTAATAAATAAACCACATCTTCTAATCATCCCTGTACTACGAGCCAAGGATATTCATTAAATCATCCACGGTCATGACTATACCGAATAATCCCTGGTCATAATCATACCAAAAACTGTCCATCAATGCATTACAGGCCACTGAGGACTTTTACCACATCACTTATAACATCAAAGTTCATGATTATACCGAATGATCCCCGGTCATAATCATACTAAGTCCATCTATGCACGTAAACCAAAGATGACTTTCAACATAATATAAACATGAGGATGATGACAATGTTATAGGAATTCAATAAAATAAGTTCAAGAATTAATTTATCCAGGAACTAATAATATCCAAATTGTGAACATGATACTTCTTTGTAAAGTAAAAGTCAAGAATTCTCAGAAGAATATTTCTATGAAAAATACTGGATGAAGCGCAAATATCAAGGATATTCCACTAATTTTATGGAGTATCGAAGTCAAAACTTTAACCAACTGAGTATAATAAAGAATATATGAAACTGCAAATGGATTTTCACCCGCCATGCGGTAATCCACGTATACAAATTATTTCCATAATTCAATAACGAATGAATACAAAAGATCATTCACCATGCATGTGGCAATCCACATAGACAGGTTATTCCAACAGAATAATAAAGAATGGAATAACAGAAGGATTCACCATGCATGCGATAGAGATCGCACAAATAGGTTATTCCCAATAGAATAATAAATGCGGAATAATAAATATGGAACCAGGTCAGGTGAAATTCACACCGACATGATATTCCGACAGTATAATAAAGAACGGAATAATAAAAGAATTTCACCAAGTATGCGGTACTTCGCATAAATAGGTTATTCCAACATAATAATAAAGAATGGAAAAACAGAAGAAGATCACCAAGTATTGGGTAAATCGCATATACAGGTCATTCCACCAAGTATAGGGTAAACCGCGCATACAGGTTATTCCAACAGAATAATAAAGAATGGAATAACATAAGGATTTCACCAAGTATAGGGTATGCCGCGTATACAGGTTATTCCAACAGAATAAATAAGAATGGAATAACATAAGGATTTCACCAAGTATAGGGTATGCCGCATATACAGGTTATGTATAGGGTATTCCACTTTTACAGGTTATTCCAGCAGAATAATAAAGAATGAAATAACAAAAGTTCTCTTCATGAATAAGAAAGAATAACACCCCTTACCGTAAAAGAAACTGGATATAGAAGTAGTGAAGTAGCAGAATACTCTTCTTCTTTCTCTCTATAATTTCTCTCTCTAGAGTTTAAGTGAATTCGTAAGAAATAATGAAGGAATGAGCTTCTATCCATAGAAGAATGGATTGAATAGTAACTAATACCTGAATGGTCCAGATTGATTTACTTTTAAACGGACGGTCCAGATTAAAACTTAAAGCAACAGTCCATACTGATTCACTATTAAAACTTTAAACCAGCGATCCATACTGATTCACTATTAAAACTTTAAACCAGCGATCCATACTGATTTACTATTAAAACTTTAAACCAATGATCCATATTGATTTACTAATATAAATTCAACCAACGGTCTGAAAAATTAGTACATCTCCTCATGGAATAATATTGTACCCAAATACCCGAATGCACAATACTAGAATGAATAGTAACTCGTGAATAGTAACTCATAAATAGTAACTCGTGAATAGTAATTCATGAATAGTAACTCGTGAATAGTAACTCGTGAATAGTACTCTGACACAAAAAGTGTCCCGAATACCCGATTGAACAATATAACCTCCAGACATCAATTATCATCAGAATAGATGTCGATTTCTATTAACACAAATAATTCCAACATAATGAAACTATCAAATTTCTTCTTTAATCAACACGAGCTTATTCATCATTTATATTATAACTAACAATATTTAACAACCAGGTTGTTCCCAGGAAAGAGGGGGCTTTCCAATAAGGATTTCTCGCTATTGGCGCACAATTAGGTGGCCAAACCTCTCCTTGACAGAACTTCTAGACATTATAAATATTGCAATTTAATAATATAAATAACTTTGTCGTCTCAATTATTGATTTAATAATATAACATATTGTGCAGATAACACTGTGATAATAATCGAATCAATAATATGGGAGATATGATGCATCAATTACTGTAGCAATAATTGAGTATAACTGAGTGACTTCTCACGTAAACATCAATAATCAATACCATGTGCTACTATGCAACCACACGTATTACTGTACTTTTACTACCGGGTAGTTCAACAGTTTTAACAGTAACACTTTCGCCGTTATTTTTTATAAAATATTTTTGTCGTTTTCTCAATCTGACAATAATTCTGTTGCGGGGTCCACTAATGATTGTGCCGTCGTAAGAATATTCCACGACAAAAAGAATATTCTCCGACAAATCAAATATAATATAACAACTTGCATACTTTGCAAAATTTATAAATACTACCCACAACTATAACATTATCTCAAATCCACACCATAATAAAAAAAATATTTCATGAAATTTAAATCTTTATTCGTAAAAATCTTGGGTCTCACAGTTTCTTTCTAGTGTCTAGGCTTATTACCGTGAAAGCAAACTCATTTGCTATCCGTATCAGTTTTGTTCTTATTATCCTTTATTTTTGCCTTTTCTATTTACCTTCTTAGAATCGTTCTTCTTTTAGAAGATCCTTTGGACCCTACCAATAAGACTTGGTCTTTCTTGGTTGGAAAGTGACTCTCAGCTGTTTTTTAACATGTTAAGTAAATCAGCGAAGCTGATATCTAGCTTGTTCATATGAAAAATTCCTTATAATTGTGAAAGGAACTGTTACCACATCCGTGTTACCACGATGACCGCCACTTTTCAAGAAACTGTTATATGAATATGTGTGTGTGTGGGTCAATGTGCTGTTATTTGGAAGTAGTGCGAGGCCTCGTTCACACCTATATACACAGGGTTTGAATTTATGTAAAAATTCAGTTTTAAACAAGATATGGCAGTGATGTTTCATAAAAGAGGTTTTTCAAACCCTTATGCTCAATAGTTGTAGACACTCAAAATTTTCTGCACACCCGTTACTAACATTGCAGGAGGGCAGATTCGTCTTTCATAGATAACCTTGGAAGATAGCTCACATCCATTTCGAATACTACCGAAAGTTTAATTTCAACCCCAGAACACACACCGGGAGTATCATTTCCAATCTCGGAGATAACCCCGAGTTTTGTCCTCGGAGATAACCCCAAGGAATGCCGTTGCAGTTCTGGCGATAACTCCAGAAATGCTTATTTCAAATGCATGCGATCAACTTTAATCTTAGACCTCCTGCCAAGGCACTCATACCAAAGACACGGATCTAACACCGGGAAGATAGGCACACTTACAGATGACCCTGCAGAATTCAAACACTTGCAGCAGTCCAATCTCAGATATAACCCTGAGCAACGTCTGCTATCAGCCCAAACCGGAGATAACCCTGGTGAGGGGAAAAATCATCATCTTGCCACCTCAACCCCTGCGCGCCGTCTCAACACTTCATACATAAATTGCTATACAACAATGTCCCACAAGAGCCAATGAGTTCCAATCCTGAATGACTATTACGCGTGACAGCACACTGGATAGAATTTGAAGCTTGAAGACCAGAGACATGGTCCCTTTTTCCTGACTTCGTACAACCTCTAATCCCATGTCATTACGTAACTCTCGACAAAAGCGGTCTGAAGAAGGTTCTATACACCTCGTTCGGATGCTCGAATTGAAGTTCTACAAGTTCGAGTGGACATCACATTGCACGAGTGCACGTACTTCGAGACGACAGCCCGGGCAGCTGCAGGTGCATCTGCGGCTGCCGTAGGTACACCTGTAGCCACCAGCTCTGTGAGACACCGAATTTTATGAAATAAAAGTATTCAATTTTCTTATAACTATTCTATTTAGTAAATGGTTAAATTGATAAAAGATTAAAGTGAAGGGTGATATGTGAAAATTTTTCAAAGTATGCAAGTTGTTATAAAATATTCGTTTGGTCGGAGAATATTCTTTTTGTCGGGGAATATCCGTAGGATGACACAATCATTGGTGACCCCACAACGGAAGTATTGTCGTAGTAAGAAAGTGACATAATTATCTTTTTATAAAAATAACAGCGAAAATGTTACCGTTAAAACTGTTGAACTACTCGGTAGTAAAAGTACAGTAATACGCGTGGTTACATAGTACCACACGATATTGATTATTGATGTTTACGTGAGAAGTCACTCAGTTATACTCAATTATTGCTACAGTAATTGCTGCATCATATCTCTCATATTATTAATTCAATTATTGTTCTAGTATCATCTGCATAATATGATATATTATTAAATCAATAATTGAGATGACAAAGTTATTCATATTATTATTTGCAATATTGACAATGTCTAGAAGTTCTGTCAAGGAGAGGTTTGGTCACCTAATTACGCACCAATAGGGAGAAATTCTTATCGGAAAGCCCCCTCTTTCTTGGGAACGACCTGGTTGTTAAATATTGTAAGTTATAATATTAATGATGAATAAGTTTGTGTTGATTAAAGATGAGATTGATAGTTCTATTGTGTTGGAATTATTAGTGTTAGTGGAAACCGATATTTATTTCAATAATAATTGATGTGTGGAAGTTATATTGACTAATCGGGTAATTAATCGGATAAATGAGTAATTAATTGCTATTAATTCACATGATTATAACTATTTGTTCACATATGTGTACTATTGAATCACATTCATTTACTATTAGGGGAGTTGGTGCAAGTTTGATAATACTTGCATGACTAAGTTAAAAATGGAGGTATAGATGAAGGTACTATACTATAATTAATTTTTTCACATGTTTAGAACTATTGAGTCACATGATTTACTATTAGGGGAGGTGGTGCAAGTTTGATAATACTTGCATGACTAAATTAAAAATGAAGGAAAAGAGGAAGATATTATACTGTAATATTTCGAGCCCCAAAACGTGCAATTATCAAAACTATAATTTCCTATAAATAAAAGCTCATTCCTTCATTATTTTTTACCAATTCACTAAAGCTATATAACAATTATTATAGAGAGAAATTATAGAGAGAAAGAAGAAGAGAAGTCTGCTACCTCACTATTCTAGTATCTACTCTTCTTTTGGGGTAAGTGATATTATTATTATTATAGTAAGGGGTATTATTCTTTCGTATTCATGAAGAGAGTTATTTTCTTTCAATACTCGTAAGGGTAGTTATTCCATTCTTTATTATTATGTCGGAATAACCTGTCTATGCGAAGTACCGCATACATGGTGAAATTCTTCTGTTATTCCATTCTTTATTATTCTGTTGGAATAACCTGTCTGTGCGGTCTATCGCATGCCTGGTGAATTCTGTTGTTATTCCATTCTTTATTATTCTGTTGGAATATCCTGTCTGTGCGGATTATGCATGACCTGGTTCTATTCTTTATTATTCTGTTGGAATATCCTGTCAGTACGGATTACGCATGACCTGGTTCCATTCTTTATTATTCAGTTGGGTATAACCTGTGTGTGCGGTCTATCACATGCATGGTGAATTCTTCTGTTATTTCATTCTTTATTATTCTGTTGGAATAACCTGTCTATGTGGATTACCGTAGGCATGGTGAATGATCCTTCGTATTAATTCTTTATTAAATTGTAGAAATGATGTCTTTGTGGATTACCGCATGACGGGTGAAAATCTATTTGCAGTTTCGTATATTCTATTATACTCGTATGAGATATAATTTCTTTTATAATCATCATGGAATATCATTTTCTTTGGTATTTTTTTACGAGTTACTATTCATGGGTTACTATTCACCCGATTACTATTCACTGTAGTATTATTCACTCGGGTATTTGGGGCACTTTTCGTGTCAGAGTACTATTCACGAGTTACTATTCATTGGTTACTATTCACCTAAATTACTATTCACCTAAATATTATTCACTCGGGTATTTGAGGTACTTTTTGTGTCGGAATACTATTCATGAGTTACTATTCATGGGTTACTATTCACCCGAATATTATTCACTCGGATATTTGGGGTACTTTTCATCTAGAGTACTATTCACGAGGTACTATTCCTGAAATACTATTCACAGGGTACTATTGCGGGGTACTATTTACCCGAAAAATATATTTCTTTTCTGTCCAAATTATTTTTGGTACATGAATATTATTCTTGAATTTTACTCCACAAAGCAGTATCATGTTGACAATTTGGATATTTTTAAACTCTGGATAAATTTAAAGTCTTTAATATTTATCTTTGATTTCGTTTGATTAATGCTTATATCATTGTCATCATCCTAATGCTTATATTATGATGAAAGTCATCTTTGGCTCACGTGCAAAGACGGACTGTTGATTATTAGTTTTACAGTTGTATATCTTTGGCTTACGTGCAAAGATGGACTGTTGATTATTGGTTTTACAGTTGTATATATTTGGCTTACGTGCAAAGATGGACTGTTGATTATTGGTTTTACAGTTGTATATCTTTGGCTTACGTGCAAAGATGAACTATTGATTGATGAGTATTTTTGTCTTATGTGCATAGATGAACTATTTATTGGTATGATTATGACCAGGGATCATTCGGTATAATCATGACCCGTAATGTTATAAATGATGTGGTAAAAGTCCTCATTGGAACGTAGTGCATTGATGGATAGTTATTGGTATGATTATAACCATGTATTATTCGTTATAATCATGACCATTGATGATTACATGAATATCCTTGGCCGTAGTGCAGGGATGATTCGATGATTTGGATTATTTATTAAAGCCGAGTCTCAGCGATAACATATTGATTATACACTTTTAATTCGTAAAAGATAGTAGATATCATGCTCTACTTGTGTAGTAACCCCGAATCCGGGCCCCGAATTGCCGCAGATCCGATATACTAATTCTTTCAATAATTGCGGAAGATATAAACATAAATTGTTTATACATTACATTACACACTATTTTCCCCAAAATCGAGTAACCTTGAATTAAACACAATTCATAAACTTTCTATCATATAACACATTTATTAAACTATACTATTACATACTAGCCGCACTTTATATCCCAATCTGAACTTGGCATTATCTTTTCTATCAATGATTCATTTATTTAAGAATCATTTCTATTCTCAATTCAAAATAAATCTTATTTATCTATACAACACTTCAAACTGTACATAGCTGCTAATTACATTTGATAAAACTATTAATCATAGATTTATACCATTTCTAATTCAAAAAAAAATGTATTCATTTTGTGCATCGCTCAATCTTCATCATCCGTATAGCAAATAATATTGTCTAACATCATTAACCTGCAAAAAGTTTATGTTTGCAAGATTGAGCTCGACAACCCAGCAAATTTAATAATCTATCATGTTTCACGTAGCACACAATTCTATATGCACTACATTTCCTTTAATATGCATATCTGCATGCAACATATATATTCTTTACTAAACATATCCTACGTGCATCAATAATTTCTTACAAAACATTAATTCATGCATTATACATTTCTAATTTATCGAGTTACATCATACAACATGTAATCACATATTGATTCAGTTCCATAACCCAATTAACTTAGTCATATTTTGACTTTTAACAATTCATAGAGCATAATATGTAATTTAACACATAACACATTCCATCCACAAACATAATAGAACTGAAAAACTTGCCTGCACCGTTTATTACCGCAACGCAATTTAATAACTCTTTACCCCGAAGACCTAATATTAATAATATAGATCTTCAATATTAGAATAATATCATCACAGTATATTACTGTTATATTTATATCCACAGAATAACCTAAACACATTACCACATAATCCTATCAGTCTATAATACACATAAGACATAGCATCAAGTCAAACTATTTCAGTCTAACTTGAAACCGACACATTTCTAACATCCCGACGGTCTAGTCGGACTAATATCGAGTTTAAGTTCAATTAAACTCTGACTTAACAGTTAACAATTATCACAGATAATTTCTAACCAGACAAAACATTTTTCCTAGGCTCGTAATAACTTTCGGATAATTATTACCATTTATCAACATTTTTCAATCCTTAAAATCGTATTTAAATGAATTAAATACCACTTAATACCTTAATCATTAATATTCATTTAATATAAAATATTAATGAAAATCATTACATAATATTATAATATAATTATAATATATCAAAGTATTTTTAATACCTTAAAATCATAATTATATAATTTTTAAACACTTAAATCCATTATCCGATAATTGTTATTAATATTAAAATATTAATATTTTCATGCCAAAATATCAAAAGTTATATTTTATAACTTAAAATATTTTTATAACACTTAAATCATTTTTATATGATTTATAAAGCATTAATTCCCTTTTTCCATAATTTATTTAATATATCTATTAAATAAACTAATTATCATTAATATTGATTAATTAATGAATTTCATCACAAAATATTAAAAGTCATCAAAAATAACTTAAAATATTTTCTTATACCATAATATTATTTTTCATGATTTTTCATGAATTAAAAACTATTTTTAAATAATTTATTTAATATTATAATTAAATAAATAAATACCATTTATATTCCAAAAATATTAAATATTTTCAAAATATACTCAAAATAGTTAAAAACTATTTTTCAGACTTTAAAATAATTTTTTATAATTTATTTTGTATTTTTAATAATTAAAAACTATTTTTTTCTAATTTTAAATTAATTTCCAGAAAAATAATAAATAAACTGTCGCTATAGGGCTTTAGCGACACTTGCCTGTCGCCGTTGGTGTTCTTGGCTCAAGAACATTGACAGACCCGAGTTCTAGGGTGCACGTTTGACCGATTTTATTTCTATGTTCTCATTGATTTCTGGGCTAGAATTCGTGTTAACGTTATAGTACTAACGTAATACTACAATCACCAACTTGTTTCATGGCCAAACAATATCATATCCGAGAGATCTAATTCTCCAAAAAGTCTGACAAGGATGTTCTTTATTTTCTGGGTTTTCCAGAAAATGAAGAACAGCACAAGGTGCTATATTTAAGTCTTTAGACCTTACGCTACCGGTCTTATTTATGATATTTAAAACTTTACAATTGAAGTTAAGATGTCAAAGAACATCTTTATACAATCAGGTTAGTCTAAAAACAACACTAAATGCAGATTGCATCCGGTCAAACTACCTGTCAGAAAACGCCTCTTTGAAGATCTGGGTTACCCAGAACCTTCTTCAAGCGTGAAGGTCAACGAGGTTTTGACTGCTCATTTTTACGATTCGGCTACGGATCTGGTTGATCTAAAGCCTTTAGCATGTTTCTTATACAACAGACTACAAGTATCAAACAACAACATGGACTAAACAGCTACACACAGTAAGATCAAGACCCTGCAAAGGTTGTCAGAAACCATCTGGGTTTCTGGGTTTGCCCAGGATTCCAGAAAACGTGGACGGTCAACGACCTTTG
Source organism: Panax japonicus (assembly GCA_020205505.1). Classification (NCBI taxonomy): domain Eukaryota; kingdom Viridiplantae; phylum Streptophyta; class Magnoliopsida; order Apiales; family Araliaceae; genus Panax; species Panax japonicus. Next base: position 17,750,647 of record CM035103.1, on the reverse strand, counting down.
ACCGCTTGTATCTGGAGATCTAGACATGGTATGATCATGATTCCAGTTCCAGATTGAAGCCCACATGGCATACTACAGATATATAACCTACAACACAACAAAACATTAACAAGTAATGATCTAGAGGCCCTGACATATGGCTGTCAGGCCTTAAATTTCCAGATTTCCAGATTTCTATAAATATTAGATCCGAGCATCTAGGTGTTATGGATCCATGATCCAACAACCCAGATCTCTAATTGACACCTTATAACACATATTTAACCAACAAACAACAACATTAAACATCAAAATCATAGATTTCAAAATTTAAGGTTTTATACCTTTTGAGCTTTAATTCTTGAATCTGGTCCTTTGATCTGATCTTAGAAAGCTAATGGATGAAATTATCTTAGCTTCTCACTCCTTTTCACCCTTATTTTCGGATTTTAGAGAGAGAGGAGACTTAGTTGGCTTGATAAATAAAGTGAGAGATTTTTTTCTCACTTTCCTTTATTTAATCTAATTGATCCATTGAATGGAGCCAGCATAGCTGCTGATTTAAGTTGAGTTGATGGAAAATAGGCACATGCTAGTGCTAGGGTTGGTCACCAACTTTTATAAGGCAATTCTTGCAAGCTAAGTTCAATTATACAACAAAGGGCACTTTGGTCATTCCATGCTATTTTAATTCTAAAATTGGTATTTTACCAAACCCTTAGGGTTTAGGGTTTGGAGAATTTTAAGGTTTAGGGTTTAACCCTTTAGGGTTTAGATTTTAACCCTTAACTTTGCAAATTTAATTTCTACATTTCCGAATTTCGGATATAAAAATAGAAAATTAACATTTTTAACTTATAATTAGAATTTACTAATTATATTAAAATTCCTTAATCATACTTTAAATCTTACTAATTAGGATTAGTATTTCCTAATTAAAATCGCTAATTTAGCAATTAGGGTCAAAATGGTCATTAGGGTTTAAATCCCTTGAATTAGGGTTTCTACTAGAAAAAAATTAATTTTCTAATTTTAGAAATTAAATATTCGTAATTAGTTTAGGGTTTTTCTAATTACTCATAAATTTAAAATAATTAGGATTAGGGTTTCCTAATTAGCATTGCTAATTTTAGCAATTACATCCACAATTAAGCATTAGGGTTTCTGACGGAACAATTAGGGTTCCAAAAATTTTGAGATTTAGGGTTTTCAAATTTATTAAGCTTTACCCTAATCAACCTCATACTTAATAACACTTGAGCATTAAAATTCTCTGTTATATTCCCAGATTAGGGTTTCATTTTTATCAGAATCTGAAATTAGGGTTTTCAGATCTGGTATTAGGGTTTTCTAATAATCAATTAGAATTTCCAGTACTTCATTAGGGTTTTCCCTAATTAATTAAAATTATAGGCGTTTAACCTTGTATATACCTTGCATTCCCAATCTAGGGTTTTCAATATCCGATTTCTAGGGTTTCTTATTAAACACTAGGGTTTTCTAACTGAACGCTGCTGTTCTTAATATACTATTAGGGTTTGACACATATAATTAATCTGGTCAACCCTTGACCCTTAACCACATTCTGAACACATCATTAACCATAAACACAGAACATAATTTATATAAATCCTTAATCCCGAATAATTTACCTATATCGGTCACAGAATTTTGAAATCCTCAAAATTCCTTCCCAATAACATCAAACGCATACACTTATTTCTTATCTAGGTCTATTATTTGACCTTAAATCAATCATTTAAGATTTTCATAAATTGTCTAATTTCTCGGGTTGTCACATTCACCCCTCCTTATAGGAATTTCGTCCCCGAAATTCACCTTACACCTTACACCGTGCACCTTACACCATTCACACATCTTTCACCTGCTACCCAATACACCACTCACAATGGTAAAAATTTTAAAATTGTGCTGAGGAATCGTATAGACTGTTTGTTTTTCATTTTCGCAAAGGTTTTATAGAAATTCATCCGCAAACCGTCATAACTTACGGACAAAAAGGGTGATCAGCCCATTATGCCCTGTACTGATCAAGTACTACTGGTCGGAACAATTTGTTCCTCTTATCCGCCTTAAGCGCACAAAATTTCTTACCTCAGTCTTATTTGATTCCACAGCAAAACAATTTGGTTCGGAAAATTTCTTTCAATAAATACTTGGAGTTTTTGAAAATATTTTTGAGAATGACGTCATGATGCCACACTGTATTCAACAGTCCGTTGAGGATTTCGTCATTTTGTGACTTTGTTATACTACATCATACTGTAGTGGGCTGACAATCCTTAGATCACATCCAACACCAAGTAATTCTGCATTGATAACTCCATCATTTTTTTTATCATCTCTGCACCAGGTCACATGGTACATAAGTGATAAATAAAAATAATTTTTTTTTAAAGGCACATAGTGCGTATTTAGCTTGATGTCAAAAATTGAAGTTTAGCAAAGCTAGGGGTTTAGGAAAACCTAATTCTCCACTAATGATCATTTGCTCAACAATCTATCTGTTCCTATAATCCTTAACACTCCATTCACACACAACTATACCCAATTCATAAAGCCACACTTATGAGTTCATAACCTGACCACAATTATATGAGTTTAAGAACTTTCCTAGACAGACCTTTGGCGTCCATACGCTGAGGGGTTCATAAACATTTCATATAACTATGCGTCAAGTATGTCACTAAAGTATTAGTTTTAAGAACTGGTACTTAACCTTATATCCTCTAACTATGACCTATCTATCTGTCATACACATGAGAAAGGAATCACCCTCTTAACACGCATATAACAAATAGCGTGACACAAACATTTCAATGATTATCAGTGCCAGAAACTAAGTGGTTGTCAAACCGAACTCGGCCACTAATCAATATAGGAAGCTAAGTGAACAATTCCCCGCCCATACAAAGAATTGATCAACCTAACCACTACATTGACCAGGAAGCTAAATGATTCTAAAACCAAGTACAAATTCCCCGCCCATACAAGGAATCATACAACTCAGCTGCCGACAAGAGTCCTCAATTGAATCCCCACCTAATACTTAACCCCCTTTTCCAATACGAATTCAATTCGTATTCATAATCCATAACTCTTTCATGAGTTTTCATAGTACAATTTCATAGTACAACTTCCACACAACATCATGCTGTAACCTTTTCAATCATAAGATTGATTCTTTCTGACTGTCATAACCTTATCAGATCACGGGGTGATCTTATCGTATATATTACGATTTATTTCTATGCCCATGATTGTTTTGTTTTACGATCTTCTATCCCTGCACTTTCAGTCTTTTAGACTCGATCTATTCACTATTAATGTTCAACTTTATTATCAGAGTTAGGGAACTCTATGTCTTTACACTCGCCGAGATTCATCTTTGAATCTTACCGACCAACTAACTCTATTTGAGTTAGTCTTATCCTAATCACTGCGGTTATTGGTCTCAGGTATTCCTACCTAAGCTTCATAACCAACAGCTCTGATACCAACTGTAGTAACCCCGAATCCGGGCCCCGAATCGCCGCGGATCCGATATACTAATTCTTTCAATAATTGCGGAAGATATAAACATAAATTGTTTATACATTACATTACACACTATGTTCCCCAAAATCGAGTAACCTTGACTTAAACACAATTCATAAACTTTCTATCATATATCACATTTATTAAACTATACTATTACATACTAGTCGCACTTTATATCCCAATCTGAACTTGGCATTATCTTTTCTATCAATGATTCATTTATTTAAGAATCATTTCTATTCTCAATTCAAAATAAATCTTATTTATCTATACAACACTTCAAACTGTACATAGCTGCCAATTACATTTGATAAAACTATTAATCATAGATTTATACCATTTCTAATTCAAAAAAAATGTATTCATTTTGTGCATCGCTCAATCTTCATCATCCGTATATCAAATAATATTGTCTAACATCATTAACCTGCAAAAAGTTTATGTTTGCAAGATTGAGCTTGACAGCCCAGCAAATTTAACAATCTATCATGTTTCACATAGCACACAATTCTATATGAACTACATTTCCTTTAATATGCATATCTGCATGCAACATATATTCTTTACTAAACATATCCTACGTGCATCAATAATTTCTTACAAAACATTAATTTATGCATTATACATTTCTAATTTATCGAGTTACATCATACAACATGTAATCACATATTGATTCAGTTCCATAACCCAATTAACTTAGTCATATTTTGACTTTTAACAATTCATAGAGCATAATATGTAATTTAACACATAACACATTCCATCCACAAACATAATAGAACTGAAAAACTTGCCTGCACCGTTGATTACTGCAACGCAATTTAATAACGCTTTACCTAGAAGACCTAATATTAACGCTTTACCACAGAGGCTGATGAGACTGTCAAACCATTTCCCATACAAGAAATTCAACTCAAAGGAGCTAACAATCCTTTGAAAGTGGCTGCACCAGAGCCAATTTCTTTACCCTTCAGACCACAATATCCTATTGTCAGCTTACACAAAGTTCCATGGAATTATGGAGAAGCTAAAGGATCCACATCTCATACTACTGCTACAGTGTCGAAGGAAAATCCACTGTATCTTCCTCAGAGGGTGATGAAGCCCACCATCAAAACAAAGGGGAAGGTTCCCATGGAGAAGATTGAGAAATTCCTCCGCACTATGGGCCATAATGAAGCCAAGGTGGTTTTAAGCTTAAGAGAAGCTCCACATTAGGTATCAATACTGGACTTGGTTTTCTCTTCCGAGGATCACAGGAAGATCTTATTGAAGGTTTTGGAAGAAGCCTACTTACCAAAATCAGTAGATGTGGAAAAATTTCAACATATGGTTGATCACGTTTTTAACAACAATGTGATATCCTTCACTGATGACGACATACCGCCTAAAGGGACCGGTCATTGCAAGCCATTGCACATCGCAGTTTTATCCTTTGGGTATATGTTAGCTGGAGTTTTGATAGAAGGAGGTTCGTCTCTGAATATCTGTCCTTGTGCCACCTTGGTGAAGATGAACGTCAATCTCAAATAGATCCGAAATAGCCATACTGTCATCAAAGCCAGTACCCTTTAAAGCAAAAGAGGTCCTGATTCCTGATCTCGAAGTGGAAGAAAGGGAGAAGAAATGTAAACATAACATCGCTTTGATGATGTCAGGAATACACATCATTGTCCATGATGAACATTCAAACAGATACACCCCAGATGATGATTGCCAGATGTCATGGTTATCATTTGGGAGAAAGAGGACAATGATAATCCCTCCATCACTGCAGTCCATCAGGACTTTGCCCTCGACAATTGGAGCCGTACTCCATGCATTGGTCGACGAGGGTAAAATGGGCAGAAAATCCCTCTGCCCTGTAGATAACTTTAATTGCTTACTTTTCTATACAGTATTAGCAGTTATTTTATCAGTACATGCTAACACTTGTGTATGATTAAACAGTTTCATATATTAAGTGAAAGCATATTTTGTTTCAAGACTCTGAATTTAGATGTGCCTGTACTTGCTGATGATGTGCCTTTTCTCCAAAAGGACTGTAACTTTGATGCAAAGTTGGACTCAGACTTGATAGAAATACAAGAGGACATTGAGACACCTTAGGAAATTAAGGAATGGGTCGCAGACAAACCTAAACCCAACCTTGATCAAACCACTTCTTTCAATCCCGGAACCTTAGAAAGCCCTAAGCTAATTCAGATTGGTTTAGACCTCACCCCAAACCAACAGAATGACATGGTTACGCTATTAACCCAATTCCAAGATGTGTTTGCATGGTCTCATGAAGACATGGTGGGTTTGTCCACTGACATTATCCTTCATCGCCTTCCCATTAAGGAGGGATTCAAGCCAGTAAGGTAGAAGCTCAGGCGATTAAAACCTGAGTGGATTTTAAAGGTAAAAGAAGAAATTTTGAAACAATTTCAAGCTGGCATTATCACTGTGTCTACATATCTGGAGTGGATATCCAACATTGTTCTCGTGCCTAAACCAGGATGAAAGGTGCGAGTTTACGTGGATTATCGGGATCTGAACAAAGATTTCGTCAAAGATAGCTTTCCTGTGCCCTTTATCCACATTCTCATTGACAATACTATTCAATACGTCATATACTCCTTTGCTGATTGCTTCGTGGGGTATCATCAAATTATGGTCACTGAGAAAGACCGTGAGAAAAATGCTTTCATCACGCCTTGGGGAGCCTTTTGCTACAGACGGTTGTCATTCGGCCTCATCAATGCCGGGGCAACCTATCAGCGAGCTATGATGGCTCTTTTCCATAATTTAATGCATAAGAAGATAGAGATCTACGTGGATGACATCATTGTTAAGTCCCGAAGGGAAGAAGACCACTTAGACCATCTCAAAAAGCTCTTCAATAGGTTGTGTAAGTACAAATTGAAGTTGAATCCAGCCAAGTGTGCCTTTGCCGTTAAATCAGGCAAGTTGTTAGGTTTCCTAGTCAGCCACAAAGGGATTGAGCTGGATCCCACCAAAATCCAGGCCATCAAAGAAATGCCCATTCCTCAAAAAGAGAAAGAAATACGAGGATTTTTGGGAAGAATCAACTTCATTAGCATGTTTATCTCTCAACTCACAGCAACCTGTGAGCCCATCTTCAAATTGTTAAGGAAGAACTCCTCCATGAAATGGAACTATGAGTGTTAGAAAGCCTTCCTTACCATTAAAGAGCAGTTGGTTAACGCTCCTATTTTGGTACTACCCTGGGATGGTGTTCCCCTGTTCATGTACCTGTCCATTAATGACAATGCCATGGGCTACATGCTGAGGAAAAAAGACGATAGAGGCCAAGAACGAGCTATCTATTATCTCATCAAAAGATTTAGCATCATTGAACACAAGTACACTCTAATTGAGAAGACTTGTTGTGCGCTAGCATGGGCTTCCATGAGGTTATAACATTACCTCCATGGTCACACAACCCATCTCATATCCCGCGTGGATCCTTTCAAGTATGTGTTCAGTAAGCCCATACTAAATTATCGGTTGTCCAGATGGCAGTTAATCCTACAATAATTTGACATCGTCTATGTGACGCAAAAGTCTGTCGAAGGTCAAGGAATTGCAGATCAACTGGCCGCCGCACCTACAGGGGACTACAAACCCTTGGAAACATACTCCCCCGATGAAGGGGTAATGGCAGTTCAACAATAGCATCAGTACGATGCATGCCACACATGGAAAATATATTTTGATGGAGCTATTAACACAGAAGTTTCTGGAGCTAGAGCAATTCTAGTATCCGGTACGGGGGAGCAGTATTCCATTGCCGTCAAATTGCAGTTTGTCAGCACCAATAACACAACTGAGTATGAAGGCTGTATCATGGGACTAAAACTTGCCCGTTTATGGGCATCAGACGGTTAAGTTTCTTTGGGGATTCTGAATTGATAATCAGACAATCCACGGGAATCTATCAAACCAAGGAACTACATTTGTTGCCTTACCATCGACAATTTTTACAGATGGTTTTGGAGTTCGAAGAAATCTCCTTTCTACACATTCCTCGTAATATGAATGATTTTGCGGAAGCACTAGCAACGTTGGCCTCCTTGATTCACATATCTGATAAGGAAAACATGCCAAACATCACATTTGCCCTGCAAAAGGTCCCAGCTTATGGGAACTATGTTGGAGAAGTATCGGATGAGCTACCTCCCATCCACAATTCTTGGTATCAACATATCAAGGAATATCTGTGAGATGGATCTACACCCGCTAAGGCGAGCCTAACTAAAAATAGGCGGATCCATCGACTTGCTATGAAATTCTACCTGTACGGAGATGCACTCTGCAAAAGAGATGCATGATTATGTCTCCTCAGATGTCTGGACAAAGACCAAGCTTAAAGACTCATGGACGAGATCCATGGTGGAGTATATGGCCCACACATGAGCGGATCCCTACTTATCAAGAAGATCCTCAGAACAGGGCATTATTAGCTTACGCTCAAAGCTGACTGTGATGATCACGTCAAGAGGTGCTATCAATGCCAAATTCATGGGAATGCTATCCATGCCTCTTCAGGGGAATTCCACAATATGAGTTTGCCATGACCCTTCTCAATGTGGGGGAATGGACGTGATCGGGCCCATCGAGCCTAAAGCCAGTAATGGACATCGATTTATATTCACCATATTCGACTACTTCACCAAATAGGTAGAAGTAGCCTCCTTCCCAAGGGTTACCAAAGAAATCATCATTGCATTCATCAGAAATAATATCGTCTGTCAATATGGACAACCAGAGGTCATTGTGTTAGATAATGATAAGAACCTCAACAACAAAATGATAGAGGAGTTATGCAGTAAATTCCACATCAAATACCTTAACTCCGTCATCTACCATCCAAAGATGAATGGTGCTGTTGAAGCGGCTAATAAAAATATCAAGAATATCATGCAGAAAATGTCCGCCAATCACAAAGGATGAACTGATCACTTGCCTCTGACCTTATTAGCCTACAGAACTTCCATGCGTACTTCCACTGGGGTAACCCCCTACTTGTTAGCCTATGGGATGGAAGCAGTGCTCCCCATAGAAGTGGAAATGGAATCCCTCAAAGTGTTGATGGATGCTTAGTTGGATGAAGACCAAAGGGTACAAGACAGGTATCACCAATTGTCTCTAATAGACAAATGACGAACTGCGGCTATCTTCCATGGTCAGTTATATCAGCAAAGGATAGCAAGATCCTATAACAGGAAAGTCCGGCTTCGGCAGTTCAAATAACATGACTTGGTTTTGAAGAAGATCATTGACAACCAAGATCATTCTAAGGAAAAATTAGCTCCTAACTGGGAAAGCCCGTTTATTGTCAAGGAGGTATTGATAGGAGGCGCTCTCAGACTACAGGAAATTGATGGCGATGAATTTCCACAGCTTATTAACTCAGACACCGTGAAACGGTACTATGTCTGAGGTTTCCATTAAGCAAACATCCTGGTTTTGATCATCAAATCACCAATCATTCCGGTTTTCTAACCCTCTTTTTACAAACTCTGCTGCCCCTCAGGGAAACATACACTTCAAACCAGCAGCCTGGTTTCACCTCATTTTAAACTTTTTGCACAATTTCGATTATCCTGAAGATGGGATTGAACCTTTCACACCTGCAATTTATCCTGAAGATGGGATTAAACTTTTCTACGCTTACAGTTTGTCCTAAAGACGGGATCATACTTTTTCCACACCCGTAGTTTATCCCAATCATGGGATCAAACTTTCTTCTCCCCGCAGTATAGCCTGCACATGGGATTCATACTTCTCTTTGACTGCAATTCGTCCTGAAGGGCGAACTACGTCGACCTGATCTCCTTGATACCCGGGAGTTCGTAGGCAACTATATTCTATATGGCCCGGTCGCAATAAAAAAAACAGCAAAAACATTTCTACCCTTTCTCTACAAAAACAAAAACAAAAACACTTCTACACATTTCTTCATCAATAAAGCTTCTATACCCATCTGCCTTTCACAATCAGCGTTAAACCTATTACACTAGGTTCGAACTACACAGACTTTATCTACTCTTCAATAGGAGTACGTAGGCAGCCATTTATGGTTCAGTCTAGCCCCCTACCAGAACAAAAATACTTATCACACGGTACTGGAATCAAACTTCAATCCACCACATTTCATCGGCTTCAGACCAAAGGGATGGAATTATCCAACCTCTCCTCACCAATATGAGATTCGGTGACCATCTAAGCTGCGGGTGTGCCTCAAAGAGCAATACCAATCCATAAGAGATGGAATTAACTAGGCTTCTCACAAATAGGACTACTGGCAACCATCTGTGGTGCGGTCAATCTCAAACAGGAAAAGCCACACTCCTCTCCACATTTCCATACAGGAACTAGTCCCAAGACACCAAAGATGGTAGGGATACACACAGATCAATGATCAATTCTGAAAGATCCTGCGACGTCTCAATGTCCACACATCAAGGATGATTTCAGAAAGCATCAAGATCACAAGCGCAGAAGAAGTAGGTAAATATCAAGCAAGTATCAAGGCATAACTGAAAGAGAAATAAATTAAAATAAATTTCTCTGCCATATATAATACTGTTTGATATATAAAATATGTGCTAGTTTGTGTAGGAAAAATACAAAGCTATCCATGGTTCTGTATTTATGCGGACTATCAGATCCAATATAGCATCCCTCTCCGAAGAAGGAAGTAAAGCTGTAAGCTCCTACCCAATGGTATCTACACTAGCTAATAGATCAGAGGCTAACTGCATGGTGGCATGATGCTCATCGATGTATGCACTCATATCGGCAAGGATGCTAGTCGTATGGGATCTCACTGAAGTACTATCTATGATGGCCACATCCCAGGCAGATAAGGCATCATCCCGCTCTACAATCACTGCATCTCTGGCTGATCTGGCCTCATCTCTCTCTAATAGAGCTGCGTCTCTCTCATCAAGAGCTGTCAACATCAAGGCCCTAGCCTGATCTCTCTCAAAGGTCATCAGATGTAGGCTCTACTCCAAATACTGTGCTGAATGCTGAATGACAGTAGCACTCGTGGTGGGAGAATTCATCACGAATGCTGGAAACCCAGCAGTCAAGTCCTCCTCGATGTGAATATCAGTCTCCTCTATAGGTTCCTCATCATCAGAATCAGTCTCCTGCACTGTGGATACTACCACATCCGATGCGGTCTCTGTCTCCATCCATGCGGAATACTCTGCAAAACGACCTGGATGTCTGACAGAAAACTCAGCTAACTCTCGTTGATCCCAATAGGCATACAACCTGGATCTGTCCTCCGCTGATAAATGGTGTGAAGCGAAGCGCTGAATCAATGCCCCCTCAAATGGATGGAAATTCTGAAACTGGTCAAACTGACACATCACGGCCAGTGGGTGGTAGGTAATCATGACTCTCAAATGAGCCAGAGGAAGATAATCCATGCCCGGAGTATGGGTAATGAAGCTGTAGGGTAAACTGAGCCCTGTACACGGAAATATAGCGAATGGATCTCCAATCCCTGCCGGGAAAGCTGATCAAGACGCAACATCTATACACTCCGCAGGCTGGAAGGAGTACGACATGATTACATCATGGGTTAAACAATACCCATTCCGTGTAAAAGTGCCAATCGGTCTCAAGTGTGACATAAACCACACGTATAGCATAACCAAGCTGCCTGTGAACACTCTTATCAGATAAATGCAACAATATGTGGCCGACCTCAGAGTCTCTGCCATAATCATCGGTATAATGGTGTGACCCTCCCTGAGAGCTCTCACTGCAATAATGACCCCTATATCCAACTCATCTATATACCGTGGCATGTAGACATATGAAAGTACGCATAACAATAGTACATCCACTCTGGCTGAACGCCAATGATCCTCCAGTGTGGTAAAATCCCAGGAATGCCGTGCATAACTATCCTTAGAGCCAAATTTGTCAAACAGAAAACGCTGGGATATAACGTGGCCAGATACGATCTCATCATGTACCACCCTACGCCTCAATCCGGTGAGGGTCATGAACTGCCTACTCATGTCTCCGATCACCATGTGCATGCAAGGTCTGTCCAACGACAGCATCGTCAAACGTGCATACTCCTCCAGAGTAGGAGTCAACTCCTGGGTCCCAAATCGGAAAACCTGGCTCTTTGATACCCAGTGCTCTAGCATATCCTCTATGAATCCTGTAGGAACCTGAAACATCAACAGGGTCATAATATGCTGCAACAAATGATCTACAGTCACTCTGTCTGATGGTTACATGCTATCATACCACAATTACTTACCCGATGCTACCAAAAATTATGGGGTATTATCAATACGGCTAACTATCGAGGAAGACATCTTTACGGGACGTGTCATAAGACCATCCAGGGGTCAATGCTGAATATCTCTGGACAAACATACATATGCATAACATAATAACATGCATGGTACAATAGATGGCAATATTATATAGGGAATGGAAAACTATACATACATTCCTAATTATATCATCATCTAATACATCTCTGTACAACTAAAATACATAAAAATGGGGCAAAACTTCCCTACATCTAACCGAGGCCTATCAAAAGATATAGCGAGAATGGGACGAAGCTACCCAACATCTAACAGAGGCCTATCTAAAGAAATAATGAGAATATACATCAGAAGAAGTCAATGGTATCGATGTCTACATCGTCAATCCTGTCCACTTGATGTAACTCCTCCCGAGTCACTGGATCTCTATCTACAGGGATGTCAAGCCTATACAAGGGAAAATCTACACCGAAAAAGCCATATGGGTCACCTGAGGTACCAGCGCTAGAGCTGAAAGGATCAAAAGTATTTGCCTCTGAAGGATCTCTACCCAAGTTCCAAATAAAGAAATGTGCCTGGTCCAACTGCCGGGTCAAATTATCAATCTGTGTCAAATGAGTCAGATCTCATACATAGGCTAGCTAATTCATCATCATAACAGATTCTAGAATCATATCCCCCATGAACTGAGTGGCACAGGTCTGGGCTCCAATGGTATGAGGGAACCATCAATGCTGGAACATCTCCTGAGTGCAGGAACCCTCTGACAATGTGAAACCGTCAATCCCCAACAATGGGATATCAATGACGGGTGACTGTGAAATAGGCCAATAACGCCTAACAGGAGGCAAGATCGGCATTCGAATCTCTCCTGTAGTGTTCCTGATAGCACGCTCTCCTAAATAGAGCTCCCATCCTCCATCTGTAAAGAGAGGAATCCTACGGGTGGAAATCACGTACTTAACATTAGTCGGGTACCCATCCTCAAATCCAACACTCAAGTGCTCCCCAGAATAGGGAACCCATGTTGTGACACCCCCAAATCCGGGTTACCTGACTTCCGAGTTTGGTGTTCACGATCCACAATATAAATAACATTTTACTACCCATAATATATATAGATAGTATTTTACATAAGTTTTTATCAGAGTTTCATAATACATCACCCAGGTTTTCTAACCTTAACTTTACAAACATACCCTTTAGTTATACAAAAAGGGTTTACAATACAACATAATAAATATGTTTAACATAACTAATTTATAACTACGCCTTTTCCATTGTCCTTTGCAGCACCTCCTGCAACTTCGTCTCTAGCTGAAAAATTTTATTTAGCAAGGGTGAGCAACAAATTTGCCCCGCAAGTTAAGACATACAATAAATGTATAAGAATTCAAAGAAACAGACTATCTGTTTTGATAGAATGAAACCAAAGTTCGGGGAACTTTGAAATAGCTGAACAAATCGTTATTCAATAACAAGTTTTCTCGTATTCTATACCACAATAATTCAATAATGAAAGAGTACAACGCTTTCAAAGTTTCTACGATATTATAATAAATAATCAAGAATCAATTCTATGAAATATCAAAGTGGAATGTTTTCCAGATTTAATACTGAGCGATCACACAAGATCTTTGAACTTATTTTCTCGGGTAGATATCAAAGATTTACTTTGATAAATACTCAGGTGTATCAAATAACCATAAAAATTAAATCATACCCCTCTGCAAGTACAACAAGTGATCAGCTTATTATACCCTATATTATGCATAATACTCAAAACGCGCGCAAAGGTCAAATTTACGACCAACAAAATGTTTCCTTTATATAAAAGGTTGTTCTTCTCAGTCTTAGAATCAAAAGTTTGATTTTACAACGAAATACTGGTATTTTAAATTTTATTTACTTCTCGGTCGAGCCGAAATAATTGGCATCGATCTGTCAATAATAATCGAATTTATTTTCTCGAATCTACCAAGTTCTAACAATTGTTCGTCTAGCCAGAATAATTAGCTAAGACATTTCTCATTATAATTTGACAATAAACATGAATTATCTGTACTGTCAATTCTAACTTCTAAAGATATGAATATCCAACAACAATAATTCTACGAATATATATATTCTAATTCAATAATTTAATTTTAAAAATAAATCCCTGGACGTGGCATAATTAGCAATAATTATCCACCAATAATAATTGAATAAAATAAATCAAGGTTGAGTTAGGGAACTTGCCTCTTCCGTTGATTACAGCTACACAAAATACTTATCTGCTTTCGCAAGACCTTTCTTGCCCAAATTTTGATCTTGATTCTCCAATATGTTTATGATTGATATTGAGGCTGTTTCTAGGACTGATCTACTATAAATTTTCGTGGGTTTAGTGGAGAGAGAGAGTTGGTGAGAGAAAATGGGAAAAATGGCAATTTTTCTAGACTTTCTCTCTCTTGAATCTCTTATATAATATGCTAAGTTGCTAGATCTGATCTGCTGGACGATTTTTAGTTGGATTTTGCTGAGATTTTTAGGCCACAAAGTCAACATGTTAGGTAACCTACTAAAGATTTGGACAAAATTTGCAAGCTATCACATAAAAATCCCATAAAGGGGAATTTTGTCATTAGCAATTTAATTTAAATGGTAAACATGGAATTTGTACAAACCCTTAGGGTTTAGGGCTTGAATTAGGGTTTAAGATTTGAACCCTTTAGGTATTAAAAATTCTAGTTCCCATAATTTTCAAATTTAGGGTTTAAATTAGAAAAATAAATTTTCTAAAATAAAATTAGGGTTTCTAAAATAGAAATTTAACTTACAAAAATATAATTAGTGTTTTCTAATCATATTTAAGTTTAACAAACACTTTAGGCATGCTAATAAAAATTAGGATTGCCTAATTAGGGTTTATAATTCTTGATTTTGAAATTAGGGTTTCCCGGCGTACAATTAGGGTTTTAATTGTACAATTTATTTTTTAAATTTAAGATTAGGGTTTTAAATCTTTTATTAAGGTTTATTAATTATAAACCCAATCCAGTCAATTATTGGTCAACATTTCTAAACCGTACAAGCACATAATCAACAATACAATTATTTTAATTGTATTTTCTATCGAATCCCTATTCGAAAATTAGGGTTAGGGTTTTCTAAAGTTGTTAAGCACAACTCTACTCTAAATTTATTAGTCAATACACAAATTGACTTTCTCGAGACTCGTATCACAAATACTTGACACCAAATTAATATTAATATTAAAAAAAAAATTTATTCGCAAATTTTGGATTATTCGAAATCCTGGGTTATCACATTCACCCCTCCTTAAAAGGATTCCGTCCTCGGAATCACCGCTTTCTTATTCTTTACAATCTTTTAAAGTTGTATCTTCAATTTATTTTGATCAACACAATATTACTTTGTGTTTCAAATTCTAACCTGTGACTTAAATCTATAAAAGAAAACAGTTCACAGAATTATATAAATCATAATACTCGCGTAATTAAATTTCTAAACAAAATCATTACCTGCTACTACCTCCTGAGTAGCCACTACATCTAGCGCCGTCATGTTAAATGTACGGGCTGTTGGTCTTCCTGGCTGTGCAGGTCCTCGAATCGCCAAGGTTCTACCACCAGGTCCCTTGTTGGCACTTTCTTTTTCTGCATTCTTCTTCGGACAGTTCTGCACCAGATGATCAGTTGATCCACACGCATAGCAACCTTGAATCTTTTTTGGGCTGGGACAATTTGGCTACATATGCCCCTCTTGTCCATAGTTGTAATAAACCCCCTTCTTCTTCAAACAAACACCTGCATGATTCTTTCCACAATTTGCACAAGGCCCTCCTCCTTTCCTATTCCCTTCAGCTTTGCTACCCGATTGGGTAATCTCACTCCACTTCCTTTTATTCGGGTTACTACCACCACTACTTCCACCTTCATTGGTATTCTTCTTCTTCTCCTGATGAAAACGAGATGCAGCCTCGCTTCCTCCTTCAGCAATTAATTCTTTCTCCAATAAAGCCGCAAAAGTGTTGATCTGCAGCACAACTACTTTGTTGTAAATCCCCGGCTTCAATCCGTTCTCGAATCTTCTTGCTTTTCTAGCTTCAGTGTCCACCTGATGAGATGCAAATCGCGCTAATTCGTTGAATTTAGCCGCGTATTCAGAAACAGACAAATTCTCCTGCTTAAGTTCCAAGAACTTAACTTCCATCCGAGCTTGCATACTCGGCGAGAAGTAGTTCTCAAAGAACAACTCCTTAAATCTTGTCCATGTTACTACCGCCGTACCCGCTCTCGCTTGATTCGTCTCCCACCAATAATTGGCTTCTCCCTTCATTAGATATGTTGCAAAAGCCGTCTTTTGCTCTTCCACCACACGCGCAATCACAAACGCTTTCTCCACTTCTTTCACCCATGTTTGGGCTTCAATCGGATCCGTAGTCCCCTTGAATTCAGGCGGTCCTATCGCTTTAAAATCCTTAAAATTAGCCAATCTGTCGGCAGGTTGATTCGTTGGTCTTCCCCTGGCTGGAGCCCTATTTTCCATAGCTTGGGCCAGCATATCCACAAAATTCTGCATCGGGTCCACTTGACCTTCTTCGTTATTTACTGATTTTTCTTCTCTTTGGTTTCGATTCTGTCGTCTTGGCGGCATGATCTGATTTAAATGAAAATCTTATATTAATACTCTTATTCTACACAAATTCTTAACACAATAAGAATTCAACACATAATTCTCAAGTAATCACATATTTATTCAAATAGCACATAGTACCTATAGTACTTAACACATATAACTATCCCTTTAAAATAATACTAGGATTAACAAACTCAACTTTACAAAAGTTGCAATACCCCAACTTTACACAAAAAGTTGGGATTCTCCAATTTCACATTAATATTTCCAGTTCATCAAACTTACCACACTTAGGAGTTCAGTAACTTGCCACAATCATATGAGTGTGTGAACTTATCCTAGTCAGACCTTTGACGTCCATTCACTGAGGGGTTCAGGACATTTCATATAATTATGAGTCATGAACATACCATAAATATGAGTTTTAAGAACACACAAAATCATTTTAATCTTATATTCATATAGAAAATAAAGATTTCATTCATACAAACATATATTTACATATGTTCAAACATCGTTCTTGATATTACATATCTTAATATCAGAAACTTCTACCAAAAGATAGTATTACATATATCTAAGTTGTCTACCGACCACTTCCTTCACCAATCTTCTTCTTGTTGGGACACTTGTTGAATCCGTGACCCATCTGCCCACAGGAAAAACACTTCCTCATATTCGGTTTAGGACAATGCAAAGAGATATGTCCTTCCTGCTTACAGTTGAAGCACACATTCTTCCACATCATGCATTCCCCCACGTGAGTTTTACCACACTTACTGCAAGCTTTCTTTTTCTTCGGGTTTGAATTTCCAGAATTGTCGCCGTCTTTTTTCCTCTTTCTTTTCTTCTTGTCCTTTTTGCTGGTTCCTTCAGATGATCCACCACCTTCAGCCTTCATCTTCTCCACCTGCGCTTTCAGCTCGTTCCGTTCTTCAGTCATTTCGCGTAATGTCTGCTCCGTCTTCCACAACTCCTCCAAAAGAAATACTTTGTTTCGGAGTTCTTGGACTTCTACAGATTGCTGATCTTGTTCACCAACCTTGATCTTATTCTTTAGTTCCACCCTAACTTCTTCAGACTCCGCCACCTCATCACCACTTAGATACATCTCAGGATAATCGTCATGATAACTCCCAAGATTAATCATTGGTTCATCTTTCCCCACTTCTTCAACCGATTCGCTTTGTGCTGGCACCTCGGCTACTGGCATTGGTGCGACAGCCGCTGGCTTCTCCGTACTGATTTCATCTTTTCCCGACATCCTACAATCAGTTTTAAACAACTTGATTAGTACTCCACCAGTACAAATTTCTCTAACTACGAATTTACTTATCTTACTATCGATACACTTCAACGATCCCTCACTTAGTACTCTAAATGAGTATTCTCTATCTAGCTTATGATTATAATCCTAGGGTTTTTCCCCACCCCACTTAAGGTTTATAACCTATAGCTCCACTACCAGCTGGTGACACCTTGGTCACTACAGCTCTGATACCAACCTGTGACACCCCCAAATCCGGGTTACCTGACTCCCGAGTTTGGTGTTCGCGATCCACAATATAAATAACATTTAACTACCCATAATATATATAGATAGTATTTTACATAAGTTTTTATCAGAGTTTCATAATACATCACCCAGGTTTTCTAACCTTAACTTTACAAACATACCCTTTAGTTATACAAAAAGGGTTTACAATACAACATAATAAATATGTTTAACATAACTAATTTATAACTACGCCTTTTCCATTGTCCTTTGCAGCACCTCCTGCAACTTCGTCCCTAGCTGAAAAATTTTATTTAGCAAGGGTGAGCAACTAATTTGCCCCACAAGTTAAGACATACAATAAATGTATAAGAATTCAAAGCAACAGTCTATCTGTTTTGATAGAATGAAACCAAAGTTCGGGGAACTTTGAAATAGCTGAACAAATCGTTATTCAATAACAAGTTTTCTCGTATTCTATATCACAATAATTCAATAATGAAAGAGTACAACGCTTTCAAAGTTTCTACGACATTATAATAAATAATCAAGAATCAATTCTACGAAATATCAAAGTGGAATGTTTTCCAGATTTAATACTGAGCGATCACACAAGATCTTTGAACTTATTTTCTCGGGTAGATATCAAAGATTTACTTTGATAAATACTCAGGTGTATCAGATAACCATAAAGATTAAATCATACCCCTCTGCAAGTACAACAAGTGATCAACTTATTATACCCTATATTATGCATAATACTCAAAACGCGCGCAAAGGTCGAATTTACGACCAACAAAATGTTCCCTTTATATAAAAAGTTGTTCTTCTCAGTCTTAGAATCAAAAGTTTGATTTTACAACGAAATACTGGTATTTCAAATTTTATTTACTTCTCGGTCGAGCCGAAATAATTGGCATCGATCTGTCAATAATAATTGAATTTATTTTCTCGAATCTACCAAGTTCTAACAATTGTTCGTCTAGCCAGAATAATTAGCTAAGACATTTCTCATTATAATTTGACAATAAACAGGAATTATCTGTACTGTCAATTCTAACTTCTACAGATATGAATATCCAACAACAATAATTCTACGAATATATATATATTCTAATTCAATAATTTAATTTCAACAATAAATCCCTGGACGTGGCATAATTAGCAATAATTATCCACCAATAATAATTGAATAAAATAACTCAAGGTTGATTTAGGGAACTTGCCTCTTCCGTTGATTACAGCTACACAAAATACTTATCTGCTTTCGTAAGACCTTTCTTGCCCAAATTTTGATCTTGATTTTCCAATATGTTTATGATTGATATTGAGGCTGTTTCTAGGACTGATCTACTATAAATTTTCGTGGGTTTAGTGGAGAGAGAGAGTTGGTGAGAGAAAATGAGAAAAATAACAATTTTTCTAGACTTTCTCTCTCTTGAATCTCTTATATAATATGCTAAGTTTCTAGATCTGATCTGCTGGACGATTTTTAGGTGGATTTTGCTGAGATTTTTAGGCCACAAAGTCAACATGTTAGGTAACCTACTAAAGATTTGGACAAAATTTGCAAGCTATCTCATAAAAATCCCATAAAGGGCAATTTTGTCATTAGCAATTTAATTTAAATGGTAAACATGGAATTTGTACAAACCCTTAGGGTTTGGGGCTTGAATTAGGGTTTAAGATTTGAACCCTTTAGGTATTAAAAATTCTAGTTCCCACAATTTTCAAATTTAGGGTTTAAATTAGAAAAATAAATTTTCTAAAATAAAATTAGGGTTTCTAAAATAGAAATTTAACTTACAAAAATATAATTAGTGTTTTCTAATCATATTTAAGTTTAACAAACACTTTAGGCATGCTAATAAAAATTAGGGTTGCCTAATTAGGGTTTATAATTCTTGATTTTGAAATTAGGGTTTCCCGGCGTACAATTAGGGTTTTAATTGTACAATTTATTTTTTAAATTTAAGATTAGGGTTTTAAATCTTTTATTAAGGTTTATTAATTATAAACCCAATCCAGTCAATTATTGGTCAACATTTCTAAATCGTACAAACACATAATCAACAATACAATTATTTTAATTGTATTTTCTATCGAATCCCTATCCGAAAATTAGGGTTAGGGTTTTCTAAAGTTGTTAAGCACAACTCTACTCTAAATTTATTAGTCAATACACAAATTGACTTTCTCGAGACTCGTATCACAAATACTTGACACCAAATTAATATTAATATTAAAAAAAAAAATTATTCGCAAATTTTGGATTATTCGAAATCCTGGGTTATCACATTCACCCCTCCTTAAAAGGATTCCGTCCTCGGAATCACCGCTTTCTTATTCTTTACAATCTTTTAAAGTTGTATCTTCAATTTATTTTGATCAACACAATATTACTTTGTGTTTCAAATTCTAACCTGTGACTTAAATCTATAAAAGAAAACTGTTCACAGAATTATATAAATTATAATACTCGCGTAATTAAATTTCTAAACAAAATCATTACCTGCTACTACCTCCTGAGTGGCCACTGCATCTAGCGCCGTCATGTTAAATGTACGGGCTGTTGGTCTTCCTGGCTGTGCAGGTCCTCGAATCGCCAAGGTTCCACCACCAGGTCCCTTGTTGGCACTTTCTTTTTCTGCATTCTTCTTCGGACAGTTCTGCACCAGATGATCAGTTGATCCACACGCATAGCAACCTTGAATCTTTTTTGGGCTGGGACAATTTGGCGACATATGCCCCTCTTGTCCGCAGTTGTAATAAACCCCCTTCTTCTTCAAACAAACACCTGCATGATTCTTCCCACAATTTGCACAAGGCCCTCCTTCTTTCCTATTCCCTTCAGCTTTGCTACCCGATTGGGTAATCTCACTCCACTTCCTTTTATTCGGGTTACTACCACCACTACTTCCACCTTCATTGGTATTCTTCTTCTTCTCCTGATGAAAACGAGATGCAGCCTCGCTTCCTCCTTCAGCAATTAATTCTTTCTCCAATAAAGCCGCAAAAGTGTTGATCTGCAGCACAGCTACTTTGTTGTAAATCCCCGGCTTCAATCCGTTCTCGAATCTTCTTGCTTTTCTAGCTTCGGTGTCCACCTGATGAGGTGCAAATCGCGCTAATTCGTTGAATTTAGCCGCGTATTTAGAAAGAGACAAATTCTCCTGCTTAAGTTCCAAGAACTTAACTTCCATCCAAGCTTGCATACTCGGCGAGAAGGAGTTCTCAAAGAACAACTCCTTAAATCTTGTCCATGTTACTACCGCCGTACCCGCTCTCGCTTGATTCATCTCCCACCAATAATTGGCTTCTCCCTTCATTAGATATGTTGCAAAAGCCGTCTTTTGCTCTTCCGCCACACGCGCAATCACAAACGCTTTCTCCATTTCTTTCACCCATGTTTGGGCTTCAATCGGATCCGTAGTCCCCTTGAATTCAGGCGGTCCTACCGCTTTAAAATCCTTAAAATTAGCCAATCTGTCGGCAGGCTGATTCGTTGGTCTTCCCCTGGCTGGAGCCCTATTTTCCATAGCTTGGGCCAGCATATCCACAAAATTCTGCATCGGGTCCACTTGACCTTCTTCGTTATTTACTGATTGTTCTTCTCTTTGGTTTCGATTCTGTCGTCTTGGCGGCATGATCTGATTTAAATGAAAATCTTATATTAATACTCTTATTCTACACAAATTCTTAACACAATAAGAATTCAACACATAATTCTCAAGTAATCACA
The DNA here is from genome assembly GCA_020205505.1 of Panax japonicus. Lineage (NCBI taxonomy): Eukaryota > Viridiplantae > Streptophyta > Magnoliopsida > Apiales > Araliaceae > Panax > Panax japonicus. The sequence continues at coordinate 17,728,908 of CM035103.1, read as the reverse complement.
TATTTATTCAAATAGCACATAGTACCTATAGTACTTAACACATATAACTATCCCTTTAAAATAATACTAGGATTAACAAACTCAACTTTACAAAAGTTGCAATACCCCAACTTTACACAAAAAGTTGGGATTCTCCAATTTCACATTACTATTTCCAGTTCATCAAACTTACCACACTTAGGAGTTCAGTAACTTGCCACAATCATATGAGTGTGTGAACTTATCCTAGTAAGACCTTTGGCGTCCATTCGCTGAGGGGTTCAGGACATTTCATATAATTATGAGTCATGAACATACCATAAATATGAGTTTTAAGAACACACAAAATCATTTTAATCTTATATTCATATAGAAAATACAGATTTCATTCATACAAACATATATTTACATATGTTCAAACATCGTTCTTGATATTACATATCTTAATATCAGAAACTTCAACCAAAAGATACTATTACATATATCTAAGTTGTCTACCGACCACTTCCTTCACCAATCTTCTTCTTGTTGGGACACTTGTTAAATCCGTGACCCGTCTGCCCACAGGAAAAACACTTCCTCATATTCGGTTTAGGACAATGCAAAGAGATATGTCCTTCCTGCTTACAGTTGAAGCACACATTCTTCCACATCATGCATTCCCCCACGTGAGTTTTACCACACTTACTGCAAGCTTTCTTTTTCTTCGGGTTTGAATTTCCAGAATTGTCGCTGTCTTTGTTCCTCTTTCTTTTCTTCTTATCCTTTTTGTTGGTTCCTTCAGATGATCCACCACCTTCAGCCTTCATCTTCTCCACCTGCGCTTTCAGCTCGTTCCGTTCTTCAGTCATTTCGCGTAATGTCTGCTCCGTCTTCCACAACTCCTCCAAAAGAAATACTTTGCTTCGGAGTTCTTGGACTTCTACAGATAGATGATCTTGTTCACCAACCTTGATCTTATTCTTTAGTTCCACCCTAACTTCTTCAGACTCCGCCTCCTCATCACCACTTAGATACATCTCAGGATAATCGTCATGATCACTCCCAAGATTAATCATTGGTTCATCTTTCCACACTTCTTTAACCGATTTGCTTTGTGCTGGCACCTCGGCTACTGGCATTGGTGCGATAGCCGCTGGCTTCTCCGTACTGATTTCATCTTTTCCCGACATCCTTCAATCAGTTTTAAACAACTTGATTAGTACTCCACCAGTACAAATTTCTCTCACTACGAATTTACTTATCTTACTATCGATACACTTCAACGATCCCTCACTTAGTACTCTAAATGAGTATTGTCTATCTAGCTTATGATTATAATCCTAGGGTTTTTCCCCACCCCACTTAAGGTTTATAACCTATAGCTCCACTACCAGCTGGTGACACCTTGGTCACTACAGCTCTGATACTAACCCGTGACACCCCCAAATCCGGGTTACCTGACTCTCGAGTTTGGTGTTCGCAATCCACAATATAAATAACATTTAACTACCCATAATATATATAGATAGTATTTTACATAAGTTTTTATCAGAGTTTCATAATACATCACCCAGGTTTTCTAACCTTAACTTTACAAACATACCCTTTAGTTATACAAAAAGGGTTTACAATACAACATAATAAATATGTTTAACATAACTAATTTATAACTACGCCTTTTCCATTGTCCTTTGCAGCACCTCCTGCAACTTCGTCCCTAGCTGAAAAATTTTATTTAGCAAGGGTGAGCAACTAATTTGCCCCACAAGTTAAGACATACAATAAATGTATAAGAATTCAAAGCAACAGACTATCTGTTTTTATAGAATGAAACCAAAGTTCGGGGAACTTTGAAATAGCTGAACAAATCGTTATTCAATAATAAGTTTTCTCGTATTCTATACCACAATAATTCAATAATGAAAGAGTACAACGATTTCAAAGTTTCTACGATATTATAATAAATAATCAAGAATCAATTCTATGAAATATCAAAGTGGAATGTTTTCCAGATTTAATACTGAGCGATCACACAAGGTCTTTGAACTTATTTTCTCGGGTAGATATCAAAGATTTACTTTGATAAATACTCAGGTGTATCAGATAACCATAAAGATTAAATCATATCCCTCTGCAAGTACAACAAGTTATCAGCTTATTATACCCTATATTATGCATAATACTCAAAACGCGCGCAAAGGTCGAATTTACGACCAACAAAATGTTCCCTTTATATAAAAGGTTGTTCTTCTCAGTCTTAGAATCAAAAGTTTGATTTTACAACGAAATACTGGTATTTCAAATTTTATTTACTTCTCGGTCGAGTCGAAATAATTGGCATCGATCTGTCAATAATAATCGAATTTATTTTCTCGAATCCACCAAGTTCTAAAAATTGTTCGTCTAGCCAGAATAATTAGCTAAGACATTTCTCATTATAATTTGACAATAAACAGGAATTACCTGTACTGTCAATTCTAACTTCTACAGATATGAATATCCAACAACAATAATTCTACGAATATATATATTCTAATTCAATAATTTAATTTCAACAATAAAACCCTGGACGTGGCATAATTAGCAATAATTATCCACCAATAATAATTGAATAAAATAACTCAAGGTTGAGTTAGGGAACTTGCCTCTTCCGTTGATTACAGCTACACAAAATACTTATCTGCTTTCGCAAGACCTTTCTTGCCCAAATTTTGATCTTGATTCTCCAATATGTTTATGATTGATATTGAGGCTGTTTCTAGGACTGATCTACTACAAATTTTTGTGGGTTTAATGGAGAGAGAGAGAGTTGGTGAGAGTAAATGAGCAAAATGGCAATTTTTCTAGACTTTCTCTCTCTTGAATCTCTTATATAATATGCTAAATTGCTAGATCTGATCTGCTGGACGATTTTTAGCTAGATTTTGCTGAGATTTTTAGGCCACAAAGTCAACATGTTAGGTAACCTACTAAAGATTTGGACAAAATTTGCAAGCTATCTCATAAAAATCCCATAAAGGGCAATTTTGTCATTAGAAATTTAATTTAAATGGTAAACATAGAATTTGTACAAACCCTTAGAGTTTGGGGCTTGGATTAGGGTTTAAGATTTGAACCCTTTAGGTATTAAAATTTCTAGTTCCCATAATTTTCAAATTTAGGGTTTAAATTAGAAAAATAAATTTTCTAAATTAAAATTAGGGTTTCTAAAATAGAAATTTAACTTACAAAAATATAATTAGTGTTTTCTAATCATATTTAAGTTTAACAAACACTTTAGGCATGCTAATAAAAATTAGGATTGCCTAATTAGGGTTTATAATTCCCAGTTTTGAAATTAGGGTTTCCCGGCGTACAATTAGGGTTTTAATTGTTCAATTTATTTTCTAAATTTAAGATTAGGGTTTTAAATCCCTTATTAAGGTTTATTAATTATAAACCCAATCCAGTCAATTATTGGTCAACATTTCTAAATCGTACAAACACATAATCAATAATACAATTATTTTAATTGTATTTTCTATCGAATTCCTATCCGAAAATTAGGGTTAGGGTTTTCTAAAGTTTTTAAGCACAACTCTACTCTAAATTTATTAGTCAATACACAAATTGACTTTCTCGAGACTCGTATCACAAATACTTGACACCAAATTAATATTAATATTAAAAAAAAAATTATTCGCAAATTTTGGATTATTCAAAATCCTGGGGTATCACATTCACCCCTCCTTAAAAGGATTCCGTCCTCGGAATCACCGCTTTCTTATTCTTTACAATCTTTTAAAGTTGTATCTTCAATTTATTTTGATCAACACAATATTACTTTGTGTTTCAAATTCTAACCTGTGACTTAAATCTATAAAAGAAAACATTTCACAGAATTATATAAATCATAATACTCGCGTAATTAAATTTTTAAACGAAATCATTACCTGCTACTACCTCCTGAGTAGCCACTGCATCTAGCGCCGTCATGTTAAATGTACGGGCTGTTGGTCTTCCTGGCTGTGCAGGTCCTCGAATCGCCATGGTTCCACCACCAGGTCCCTTGTTGGCACTTTCTTTTTCTGCATTCTTCTTCGGACAGTTCTGCACCAGATGATCAGTTGATCCACACGCATAGCAACCTTGAATCTTTTTTGGGCTGGGACAATTTGGCGACATATGCCCCTCTTGTCCGCAGTTGTAATAAACTCCCTTCTTCTTCAAACAAACACCTGCATGATTCTTCCCACAATTTGCACAAGGCCCTCCTCCTTTCCTATTCCCTTCAGCTTTGCTACCCGATTGGGTAATCTCACTCCACTTTCTTTTATTCGGGTTACTACCACCACTACTTCCACCTTCATTGGTATTCTTCTTCTTCTCCTGATAAAAATGAGATGCAGCCTCGCTTCCTCCTCCAGCAATTAATTCTTTCTCCTATAAAGCCGCAAAAGTGTTGATCTGCAGCACAGCTAATTTGTTGTAAATCCCCGGCTTCAATCCGTTCTCGAATCTTCTTGCTTTTCTAGCTTTGGTGTCCACCTGATGAGGTGCAAATCGCGCTAATTCGTTGAATTTAGCCGCGTATTCAGAAATAGACAAATTCTCCTGCTTAAGTTCCAAGAACTTAACTTCCATCCGAGCTTGCATACTCGGCGAGAAGTAGTTCTCAAAGAACAACTCCTTAAATCTTGTCCATGTTACTACCGCCATACCCGCTCTCGCTTGATTCGTCTCCCACCAATAATTGGCTTCTCCCTTCATTAGATATGTTGCAAAAGCCGTCTTTTGCTCTTCCGCCACACGCGCAATCACAAATTCTTTCTCCATTTCTTTCACCCAAGTTTGGGCTTCAATCGGATCCGTAGTCCCCTTGAATTCAGGCGGTCCTACCGCTTTAAAATCCTTAAAATTAGCTAATCTGTCGGCTGGCTGATTCCTTGGTCTTCCCCTGGCTGGAGCCCTATTTTCCATAGCTTGGGCCAGCATATCCACAAAATTCTGCATCGGGCCCACTTGACCTTCTTCGTTATTTACTGATTGTTCTTCTCTTTGGTTTCGATTCTGTCGTCTTGGCGGCATGATCTGATTTAAATGGAAATCTTATATTAATACTCTTATTCTACACAAATTCTTAACACAATAAGAATTCAACACATAATTCTCAAGTAATCACATATTTATTCAAATAGCACATAGTACCTATAGTACTTAACACATATAACTATCCCTTTAAAATAATACTAGGATTAACAAACTCAACTTTACAAAAGTTGCAATACCCCAACTTTACACAAAAAGTTGGGATTCTCCAATTTCACATTACTATTTCCAGTTCATCAAACTTACCACACTTAGGAGTTCAGTAACTTGCCACAATCATATGAGAGTGTGAACTTATCCTAGTCAGACCTTTGGCGTCCATTCGCTGAGGGGTTCAGGACATTTCATATAATTATGAGTCATGAACATACCATAAATATGAGTTTTAAGAACACACAAAATCATTTTAATCTTATATTCATATAGAAAATACAGATTTCATTCATACAAACATATATTTACATATGTTCAAACATCGTTCTTGATATTACATATCTTAATATCAGAAACTTCTACCAAAAGATACTATTACATATATCTAAGTTGTCTACCGACCACTTCCTTCACTAATCTTCTTCTTGTTGAATCCGTGACCCGTCTGCCCACAGGAAAAACACTTCCTCATATTCGGTTTAGGACAATGCAAAGAGATATGTCCTTCCTGCTTACAGTTGAAGCACACATTCTTCCACATCATGCATTCCCCCACGTGAGTTTTACCACACTTACTGCAAGCTTTCTTTTTCTTTGGGTTTGAATTTCCAGAATTGTCGCTGTCTTTGTTCCTCTTTCTTTTCTTCTTGTCCTTTTTGCTGGTTCCTTCAGATGATCCACCACCTTCAGCCTTCATTTTCTCCACCTGCGCTTTCAGCTCGTTCCGTTCTTCAGTCATTTCGCGTAATGTCTGCTCCGTCTTCCACAACTCCTCCAAAAGAAATACTTTGCTTCGGAGTTCTTGGACTTCTACAGATAGATGATCTTGTTCACCAACCTTGATCTTATTCTTTAGTTCCACCCTAATTTCTTCAGACTCCGCCTCCTCATCACCACTTAGATACATCTCAGGATAATCGTCATGATCACTCCCAAGATTAATCATTGGTTCATCTTTCCACACTTCTTTAACCGATTCGCTTTGTGCTGGCACCTCGGCTACTGGCATTGGTGTGATAGCCGCTGGCTTCTCCGTACTGATTTCATCTTTTCCCGACATCCTTCAATCAGTTTTAAACAACTTGATTAGTACTCCACCAGTACAAATTTCTCTCACTACGAATTTACTTATCTTACTATCGATACACTTCAACGATCCCTCACTTAGTACTCTAAATGAGTATTGTCTATCTAGCTTATGATTATAATCCTAGGGTTTTTCCCCACCCCACTTAAGGTTTATAACCTATAGCTCCACTACCAGCTGGTGACACCTTGGTCACTACAGCTCTGATACCAACCTGTGACACCCCCAAATCCGGGTTACCTGACTCCCGAGTTTGGTGTTCGCGATCCACAATATAAATAACATTTAACTACCCATAATATATATAGATAGTATTTTACATAAGTTTTTATCAGAGTTTCATAATACATCACCCAGGTTTTCTAACCTTAACTTTACAAACATACCTTTTAGTTATACAAAAAGGGTTTACAATACAACATAATAAATATGTTTCATAACTAATTTATAACTACGCCTTTTCCATTTTCCTTTGCAGCACCTCCTGCAACTTCGTCCCTAGCTGAAAAATTTTATTTAGCAAGGGTGAGCAACTAGTTTGCCACACAAGTTAAGACATACAATAAATGTATAAGAATTCAAAGCAACAGACTATCTGTTTTGATAGAATGAAACCAAAGTTCGGGGAACTTTGAAATAGCTGAACAAATCGTTATTCAATAACAAGTTTTCTCGTATTCTATACCACAATAATTCAATAATGAAAGAGTATAACGCTTTCAAAGTTTCTACGATATTCTAATAAATAATCAAGAATCAATTCTACGAAATATCAAAGTGGAATGTTTTCCAGATTTAATATTGAGCGATCACACAAGATCTGTGAACTTATTTTCTCGGGTAGATATCAAAGATTTACTTTGATAAATACTCAGGTGTATCAGATAACCATAAAGATTAAATCATATCCCTCTGCAAGTACAACAAGTTATCAGCTTATTATACCCTATATTATGCATAATACTCAAAACGCGCGCAAAGGTCGAATTTACGACCAACAAAATGTTCCCTTTATATAAAAGTTTGTTCTTCTCAGTCTTAGAATCAAAAGTTTGATTTTACAACGAAATACTGGTATTTCAAATTTTATTTACTTCTCGGTCGAGCCGAAATAATTGGCATCGATCTGTCAATAATAATCGAATTTATTTTCTCGAATCTACCAAGTTCTAACAATTGTTCGTCTAGCCAGAATAATTAGCTAAGACATTTCTCATTATAATTTGATAATAAAAAGGAATTATCTGTACTGTCAATTCTAACTTCTACAGATATGAATATCCAACAACAATAATTCTACGAATATATATATTCTAATTCAATAATTTAATTTCAACAATAAATCCCTGGACGTGGCATAATTAACTCAAGGTTGAGTTAGGGAACTTGCCTCTTCCGTTGATTACAGCTACACAAAATACTTATCTGCTTTCGCAAGACCTTTCTTGCCCAAATTTTGATCTTGATTCTCCAATATGTTTATGATTGATATTGAGGCTGTTTCTAGGACTGATCTACTACAAATTTTCGTGGGTTTAGTGGAGAGAGTGAGTTGGTGAGAGTAAATGAGCAAAATGACAAATTTTCTAGACTTTCTCTCTCTTGAATCTCTTATATAATATGCTAAGTTGCTAGATCTGATCTGCTGGACGATTTTTAGCTGGATTTTGCTGAGATTTTTAGGCCACAAAGTCAACATGTTAGGTAACCTACTAAAGATTTGGACAAAATTTTCAAGCTATCTCATAAAAATCCCATAAAGGGCAATTTTGTCATTAGTAATTTAATTTAAATGGTAAACATGGAATTTGTACAAACCCTTAGGGTTTGGGGCTTGGATTAGGGTTTAAGATTTGAACCCTTTAGGTATTAAAAATTCTAGTTCCCACAATTGTCAAATTTAGGGTTTAAATTAGAAAAATAAATTTTCTAAAATAAAATTAGGGTTTCTAAAATAGAAATTTAACTTACAAAAATATAATTAGTGTTTTCTAATCATATTTAAGTTTAACAAACACTTTAGGCATGCTAATAAAAATTAGGGTTGCCTAATTAGGGTTTATAATTCCCGGTTTTGAAATTAGGGTTTTCCGGCGTATAATTAGGGTTTTAATTGTACAATTTATTTTCTAAATTTAAGATTAGGATTTTAAATCCCTTATTAAGGTTTATTAATTATAAACCCAATCCAGTCAATTATTGGTCAACATTTCTAAACCGTACAAACACATAATCAACAATACAATTATTTTAATTGTATTTTCTATCGAATCCCTATCCGAAAATTAGGGTTAGGGTTTTCTAAAGTTTTTAAGCACAACTCTACTCTAAATTTATTAGTCAATACGCAAATTAACTTTTTCGAGACTCGTATCACAAATACTTGACACCAAATTAATATTAATATTAAAAAAAAAATTATTCGCAAATTTCGGATTATTCAAAATCCTGGGTTATCATACATGTGATGACATCCGCTGTCAACAACTCAAACTGTAGGCGGTAATGAGTGAAACCCTCAGCAACAGGGACCTCTGCTAGTATGAAATGATGCCATCACTGTCCTCGCGGATAGGTGTCTAAACCTATCACGCTCATAGGACGCAAACATGGAAGCCTCTCAGAGGCCCAAAACTGCAAACACAAAGGCAACATCTACTGTCAGTCAATACTCTTAACCTATACATGGGAAAAGATAAGAGAAATACTCACCAACAGAAATGGGTAAAATCCTAACCAAGCCTCGGTCAAACCCTACGATCGCATGTGCATTCCCCTGAGGAAATAAGTGAAGGTGTAGGAACCCCAATCATAATCTCCTATACGGTCCACATGTCGGGTGGCGCTGATCAAAGAAAAGGACACCATAGAAGAGTTATCATCTATGAAGCAACCCCTAATGATTATTAGGAACAATTGTCGAAGAATGCGATCCCTGACTCTCACATCATCAGGTATGGGCTCACTCAATAGCCTGCTCATAAGATCTACGCTCAGAGGACCTGTACGTACAGTCCTGCCCTTGAGTGCTCTGTCTGGAACTCCCAACAAGGATTTGACATTAGTAGGGATAATATCCACTGTACGAGGCACTAGATCCCCTCCAAACCCCATACCTGTGATAAATTGCCAATCCATCGGTGTTATCATCACCTCACAGTCCAGCAGATGGAATGACTGAGTCTGGTGAAACCAGCGCTCAGACTAGACCCTGAGGTAACCCCAAGGACAACGATGGGGAAGAATGGAAAAGAACATCCCGAATCCCTAGCCATGAACAATCGTTCTATAGTCATCATGCAAAGCCTGATACATAGAGTGGATACTGAACCAGTTCCCTCGAGGCTGTATAAAGCCAAGAACCTACATCAAATGCAGATCAACATCAGAAACCTTTGTTCCTCATTAATAGGAAATAAGGAAGATTAAGATCTAACTTCATACCTCATTTGCATGTAGGTAAACTGATTGGTATGATCATGACCATTTGTTTTATAGTTGAATATCTTTGGCCAGTAGTGCAAAGATAGACAACTGATTGGTATGATCATTGTTATTACATTTGAATATCTTTAGCCTTTGGGGTAAGGATATTGAGTAAATGTTTTATTAAGCCTTTGTGGCAAGGAGAAATTGTTGATTCACATTATTATAAACATGAATTGTGAATTTAACTATAATCTTTGGTGGTTAAGGTGAAGACAGGTGATGAAAGTCCTATTTGTCTTGGGTATAATAAAGAACTATTGATGAGTATTAGAGGGATAAAATTGATGATAAACTTTTAAATCATAAAAGATAATAGATATCATGCTCTACTTGACTCTTCTAATGGATTGCTTATTCCTCTGCAGTTAAACTCGATGTTTATTGTATTTTATCAGTTGTTATACTATTGAAGGCTAAGGATAATTTATTCTGCAGTATCTTAGTCATAATATTTCTTATTGGGCTAGTTAAGCTCACCCTTTTCTTTCATTGTTCTCTTCAGGAAATGAGAATATAGCTGAGACGAGTCAGGGAATGGAGTGATGGTCCGAGATGGTGTTATAGAAGTCCTCACTATTCTATAAAATAATGTGACAATAAATGTAATGAGGACTCTATTTGAGAGTAGATATTGTCTAGAAGGCAATATTCTTGTTTAAACTCTCAGCTATGTTTTGTCGTATTTTGCACGACAGTTGTATAATTAAGTTTGTAGTTAAGTTCTGTACCATGTATCTGGCGACCCAAGATGGGTGATGTATACCCGTTTTGGGGGCATCACAGTTGGTATCAAAGATTAGGGATATGATCCCTGGCTGAAATATGAGACAAGATCTAGGAGGGGAGAGATGGAGAATTCCTTCGCTAGTATGACCTACCTAAGTTTATTTGGTATTTAATGGGTCGATCAGAATATAGAGATAATATGTGGCATTCAATTAACCCTTATTTTGAAACTATATTCTAGAATGATATCTGAAATACAAGAGATGAGAAATGGAAAAATCATGATATAGAGGAAATAACCGGGAAGGTACAATCCGAAAAGAAAGCAAGGTATTCTCATCTCTTCGAACTACCAGGTATGTAAATTTTGAGGGTGAAATTTCATAAGAAGGGGAGATTGTAAGACCCCGAATTTTACGAAATAAAAGTATTCAATTTTTATAATTATTATTCTATTTAGTAAATGGTTAAATTGATAAAGGTTAAAGTTAAGGGTGATATGTGAAAATTTTTTAAAGTAAGCAAGTTGTCATAAAATACCCGATGGTAAAAGTACAGTAATACGCGTGGTTGCATAGTAGCACACGATATTCATTATTGATGCTTACGTGAGAAATCACTCAGTTATACTCAATTATTGCTACAGTAATTGCTGCATCATATCTCTCATATTATTGATTCAATTATTGTCACAGTATCATTTGTATAATATGTTATATTATTAAATCAATAATTGTGACGAAAAAGTTATTCATATTATTATTTACAATATTGACAATGTCTAGAAGTTCTGTCAAGGAGAGGTTAGATAATCTAATTGTGCGCCAATAAGGAGAAATCCTTATCGGAAAGCCCCCTCTTTCCTGGGAACGACCTGGTTGTTAAATATTGTGAGTTATAATATTAATGATGAATAACTATTTGTTCACATGTGTTTACTATTGATTCACATGATTTACTATTAGGGGAGTTGGTGCAAGATTGATAATACTTGCATGACTAAATTAAAAATGGAGGTATAGTTGAAGGTAGTACTATACTGTAATTAATTTTTTCACATGTTTAGAACTATTGAGTCACATGATTTACTATTAATTCACATGATTTACTATTAGGGGAGGTGGTTCAAGTTTGATAATACTTGCAGGACTAAATTAAAAATGAAGGAAAAGAGGAAGGTATTATATATTAATATTTCGAGCCCCAAAATGTGTAATTATTGAAATTATATTTTCTTATAAATAGAAGCTCATTCTTTCATTATTTTTCACCAATTCACTAAAGCTATAGAGAAATAATTATAGAGAGAAATAAGTCAAAGTATACCCTTTGATATACCCTAAGGGTCTTAAGGAATAAGTCAAAGTATAACTCATCATACACAAGATACTATGATGATCTCAAGTCCAAGGATCACTTGTACTACTATCACTACAGGAATTCCTATTGACATGTAAGTAAAACTCCATTAGGCATTCCTTAGCGAGTCACGTTCAGTGAACTTATTCTCTAATAAGCACCTACATACTTGCTTTAGTGTCTCCACACAAATGATCATGAGATCAATCATCCTCATCCAATGAGCAAGCAACGTATGTACCAATCTATCCAGATTCACTAATCCCCAATTTAGTAATCCAACGATTGGGAACTATTTTAGTTTTAAGCTTTCTAAGAATTTAGATCTCATTAGAATGATCATCATCATTATTCTAAAAGCATTGCTTAAAACTATGGGTTTATCACATATTATAAAAACAGCAACATGTAGATAATTAAAAGCCTTTAATAAATTAATACTTTTTATTAATAAATGAATAAGATTGTTACAAAGTATATGCTTTATCATCAAACATGATTGGCTTGTGTGCATATTACTTTCAGTATCTGGCGACCCAAGATGGGTGATGTATTCCTCTTTTGGGGGCGTCACAACATAGGCATGACTAGGTGGTCATTCAGTAGCACACCTGCCCACAGTCATATATATCCTACATGCATTAATACATCACAGTAAAAAAATTTGTAAGTGTAGTCTAATTACCAGGATTATTTTTCTTTTCTACCTTTACTCATTTGTCCTCAAATAGGATAAGAAATGACAGTAAAAATGTGCCAATTTGGGTTTTTCAAAAGTCAAATTTTTTCACATCATTATGTTCAACATGGTTTAGTAATAACATTTACTGTGTTGAATATTTTTTATAAAGTCATATCAGCATGCATATTCACTACTATATGTCTTAAGTGCATTTCATGTGATAACTCATTTTCCAACGGATAGAAACTGGAAAAGAATACATGCATACGTTAACAGGACAGTGAAGAACATTTGTGCGGTAGCAGAATTTTCAGAAAGTCGCCCGAACTTAGCAGGTCTGAAGAAGAGCTCTCAGATTTCCTTCGCGGCGCAGCTTGAAAGAGACTTGTGAAAGAAACCCGCAGGCCTTTCATACCCACGGATGGCCACAGGTCTACCTACGGCTGTCGCAGGTGTACCTGCGACACCCATACATGGGTCTCACCCCTCCGGCTCCGTTCAGTTTGAGTTGCAAAGGAGGTCTCGCAAGCTGAAAAGGCCAAATCAGGAATAAAAATGCTACCTGATTGAGCAGAATAGCCTGGAATCCTGATTTTCACGGGCCAAACTCTGGCTCCACATATCACTCATTGGTATTCGCCTGCATAAAAGGTATACTATACCAGTAGCCTCAGCTTTTACAAATCATGCTCGTCAATAACTCATAAAGGTTTGATGCTGTCAGTGAAGGGTCATAGCCCTAAAACCTTCCCTGGTTGGGTTCACAACGCAGACTTTCAAATATCCATGTATCCTCGGTGGGGGTCACAACGCAGACTTTCAAATATCTACGTATCCCCGACGGGGTCACAACGTAAAATTTCAAACATCTACGTATCTTAACCATTGATACACACATCAATGAAGGTCAAGCAACCTTGACGTTATCTCAACCGGTGGCAAGTAAACCCATCGAAGCAACTTATCCATGTCTACGTATCCCCGGCGGGGGTTACAACGCCGAAGTCAAACTTATCCAAGTATCCTCGGTAAGGGTCACAACGCAATTCAACCATTGATATACGCGTCAATGAAGGTCAAACAACCTTGACATATTCCCTAGAAAGGGTCATAATGCAATGCAACCATTGATACACAGATCAATGAAGGTCAAGAAACCTTGACATTTTACCCAACAGGGGTCTATCAGGTGATGCACACATTAGCGAAGGTCAGGCAGCCCTGACAATACATACTGTTAGCAGTAACTACAACAAGATCGTGGTATATGCTAGTGATACAAACTAGAAAAGACCATCCTCATCGGAGAGGACCAATGAACACATCCTCAAATAGACAAAGCTTTATCCCCACAGATCTCTTGTACACGAGAGGTACCTCTATGGAGTAAAGGTCTGTATCAAGGATCCATACTTTAGTGATAGCCCCAATGCCAACATCCTTGATGACTTTGATCGCATGTCCAAGGCATCACTGATTGTCATCCCATCAGGATTAACAAGGAACCGACAATCATTCATTCATGAATCATGCATCTGCATCATGTTGTTGCACATAGAATCATGTTTATCTTGTTGCATTTTAAGTGTCTAGGATTCTTTATCCTATCCGTGCCTTGCATTGCATGAATATGATAAAGAGGGGCATCTGTAGACACTCAAATTTTTTTTCACACCTGTTACTAACATTGCAGGTGGGCAGATTTGTCTTTCAGAGATAACCCAGGAAGACAGCTCACATCCATTCCAGATACTATTGGAAAATAAGTTTCAACCTCGGAACACACACCGGGAGTATCATTTCAAACCTTAGAGATATCCTGAGTTTCGTCCTTGGAGATAACCCTAAGGAATGCCGTTGTAGTTCCGGTGATAACTCCAGAAATGTTAGTTTTAAATGCATGCAATCAGCTTCAATCTTAGACCTCCTGTCAAGGCACTCATACCAAAGACCCGGAGCTAACACCGGGAAAACATGCACACTTACAGATGACCCTATAGAATTCAAACACTTGTAGCAGTCCAATCTCAGATGTAAGCCTGAGCAACATCTGCTATCAGCCCAAACTAGAGATAACCACGGTGAGGGGCAAAATAGTCATCTTACCACCTTAACCCCTGCGTGCCGTCTCAACATTTCATACATAAATTGTTATACAACAATGTCCCACAAGAGCCAAGGAGTTCCAATCCCGAGTGACTATTACGCGTGACAGCACACCGGATAGAATTTGAAGCTTGAAGACCATGGGCATGGTCCACTCTTCCTGACTTCGTACAACCTCTAATCCCATGTCATTGCGTAACTCTCGACAAAAGCGGTCAGATGAAGGTCTTATACACCTCGTTCGAATGCTCGGATTGAAGTTCTGCAAGTTCAAACAGACATCACAGTGCACGAGTGCACGTACTTCGAGACAATGGGACCTATGCTGCCCGGGGCAGCCCGGGTAGCCGCAGGTGCATCTGCGGCTACCGCAGGTACACCTGCGGCCACCAGCGCTATAAATATAGAGCTTGAGGTGTCCATATTAAAGAAAAAAGGCAAGGAAGCCCTGTCCAATTTGCTCTGTACACACCCCATATTGAGTGCTTTCTCATTTTAAACACCTGTTAGCTCACATATTGTTATATTTTTACCGACGGGAGCTGAGTGTTTATCCATCTAGAGTCATAAAAGCCTGCATTGGCAGCCCACTGTATGCCTTCTCACACTCTATAAAGCTTTTTTCTTCATCTTTGCACACACTATTCTTCACATTGAGAGTCGTGTTGTGTGTGTATGCCTAGACTTCGGTCAGTGGTTTTCATTTCTGTCTGTATATATATACTTATATATATGTATATATTTATATATGGACTAACATTATCGAGTTATGCCTCAATTGAGCCTAGACTTATGTCTGGAACGTTTACTTGCTTTTATATATATATATACACTTATATATATAAACTGTTGTCAGACTCTGTCTGATGAGCCTGGATTTTACATCCAGAGCATTTACTTGCTTATATATATATATTTACATTTAGTCCCGCCTGTAGTTTATTTCGTGGCAGTTGATCGCATTTACTGCTTTATTTACATTTCTGATCCCCCATGGAGTTGCTTCGTGGTGGTTGATCATGTCCATATATGTATATATATATATATATATATATATATATATATATATATATATATTTACCGCTTTATATATTTACATTTCCGATCCACCATGGAGGTGCTTCGTGGTGGTTGATCATGTCTGTATATATATACATATATATATATATATATATATAACTGATTACTGTTTTTCATATAAACTGTGGCATCATGTGAGCTTAGGAATCATGTGATCACAAATTCAGTCTACTGAATCTAGATTCGGTTCCTGTGATGGGCATTTTCAGCTGTAAGCAACTTGTACATTATTTACGGTGTCTGAATTTCCTTAGATGGCTATCATGCCCATGAGGAGTTCGGCATTGCTGTATATTATTTTCTCGAAGATACCTCGGATCTCGAAAATAAAAGCAAACAAGCCGAACATTTAATAATAAAATGGAAGTATGAAAAGGTCTCAATTACTATTGAGCACAGGGTTTGAAAAATCTCTTTTACAAAACTTCATTGCTATATCCTGTTTAAAACTGATTTTTTATACAAATTCAAACCCTTTGTATATAGGTGTGAACGAGGCCTCACACTACTTCCAAATAATTGCACATTGATCCACATACACACACACACACATTCATATAACAGTTTCTTGAAAAGTGGCGGTCACCATGGCAACACGAATGTCGGGGGGTGGCTAACACCTTCCCTCCGCATAATCAACCCCCCGAACCCAAATGAATCTCGGTTTCATAGACCCGTTTAACAGTGTCACATCATTGGGTCAATGTGTAAAAAAATTTTGGTTGCGTTGGTGCAACCAGTTAAAAACACCAACTGACGACTCTTAAAGTCAAATCATTGACATTATACATGTCAGATCTTTTTCACTTATTTTTTCAAACAAATCTCACATAATATGAGAACACCAAAGAACAAGTAACGAAAATGGACAAATAAAAATCTCGACGTCGACAATAGTAATTGAGACCTTTTACACTCCCATTTTATCAAGTGTTCGACTGGATTGTTTTTAATTTTCGAGATGCGAAGCATTTTCGACAAAATAATGTACAAAATAATGTCGAACTCCTCATGAGTATGAAAACCATCTAAGGAAATACAAACACCGTGAATAAATTAACAAGTTGCTTACAACTGAAAATGTCCATCACGGGAACCGAATCTAGATCTAGTAGACTGAATCTATGATCACATGATTCATAGGCTCACATGATGCCGTAATTAATAATAAAGCAGTAAGCAAGTATATATATAAAAGCTATATATATATATATACAAACATGATCAACCACCACGAAGCACCTCCACGGGGGATCAAAAATGTAAATAAAGATGTAAAAGAAATCAACCGCCACGGAGTGAACTCCAGGCGGGATGAAAAGTAAAGAAAGCTATAAAGACAATCAACCGTCACGAAGTAAACTCCAGGCGGGATTAAATGTAAATATATATAAAAGTGGTAAATGCACCAGATGTAAAATCCAGGTTCATCGAACAAAGTTCGACACGCAGTTCATATATATATATATATATATATATATATATATATATATATATATATATATATATATATATATATATATATATATATATATATACAAACTGAAATGAAACCACGGACCGAAGTCCGTGCAAACACACGCAACATGACTCTCAACGTGAAGAATGGTGTGTGCAAAGATGAAGAGAAAGGCTTTAAAGTGTGTGAGAAGGCTTATAGTGGGCTGGCAAAGAAGACTTGTATATCTTTAAAGGGATAAATAATCGGCTCCCGCCGGTACAAAAAGTAGCTATATGTGAGCTCACAAGTGTTTTAAAATGAGAAAACACTCAATATAGGGTGAGTACAGAGCAAATTTGATAGGGTTTTCTCGCCTTTTTCTCTTACAAAATGGCCACCCCAAGCCCTCTATTTATATAGGGGGAGCCGCAGGTGTACCTGCGGCTAGCCGCAGGTGTACCTGTGGCTTCCCTGGTTGCCCGAGCTTTGCGAGTCCCGCTATCTCGAAGTACGCGCATGCATGCACTCTAATTGTAACAACCCAGAGAATTCGGATTGTTCAGAATTTAAGTTTAAGGAGTTAGTTATTAATAAAATGAATTTTTATTAATAATATTATGTGTTATGTGTTTATTAATCGTTCTAGAACCTAGGATGATTATAAGTCGGGTGGATTCTAGCTACGAGCTAGACTGAACGAGTAAGAATTTTCAAGATAAAAATAAAATTTTCTCCGGGAACGAAAATATTTTTGGGGAAAAAGACGAAATATGCACTATTCACCCGATGAAACCCTAAGGGTTAGGGTTTGAATAACCTAAACCGTTCCGAGAGTTCGGTATATCGAAATGACATTCCGTCGAAAGATTTAACGATAATATATCATGAAAATTTAAGTAAGCCGATAAAAGTTTTTCTCAAAAAATATGTAGAAATCGGACAAAATAAAAATGACAAAAAATACTTCTATATACTTTTCACTTGTTTAACTACGTTAGGGGAAAACGTGAATGAAAACGCTTAACGCTAAAAAGTGTTTTTTAATTTTTCAGAAATCCGAAGAATACGTAGAAGGTAATCGGTAAATGAAAGATGAAATATCCAAAAATATTTGGATTCTGAGAATCGTATTTTTCGGACTGTCGAACGAATTCTGCTAGACGGAAGCACGAAGCTTTCAAGGGAAGCTATGTGAATAGTAAGGAGGTGGAATAGTTAGGATAAATTACTTAATGAGTAAGTAAACTTAAGGGCTAAGTTAACTTAATGCTTAAGTCATGAATATTAAGGAGGTTGGGGGAAAAAATGACTAAAATACCCCTAGCTTGTAAATTTTATAAATAGGAAGTTTAATTTATTTATTTGGGATTATGAAAATCCTAAACCTTTGAGAGAGTGAGAGGGTTCAGATGAAGAGAGAAGAAGGAAGAGAATGAGTGTGGATGATCGGATCGAAGGTGAGCGTGAAATAGAAAAGCTTGCGAATCGTCGGCTTTGTCTAGCGGAAGAAAAATAAAGAAGAGAGGTAACCTAAAACCTAGTCGAATTTAACTTCTCTTTAAGTCCTAACATAACTTAATAAGAATAAGAAGTAAATGATGTTAGGAATGATTTCATATGGTTGAAATCGTAAGAAAATGAAGAAATAAGAATTAAAAGTTTAGTTTATAAATTTCTTAAGGAAGTATAAGATTCGTTGTGACAACCCGAGAAATTAGACAATTTATGAAAATCATAATTGATTGATTTAAGGATCAATATTAGGACCTAGACAGGAAATAAGTGTATGGAATTGGCAGTTATGTATTGAAATTCCATGAATTTCAAAAGTTTTGGACAAGACTTGAATTATGTGATAGACTGTAAGTGATTGTCTAGTAATGAGGTATAAGATTATGGTAGATTTAAAATTCTTTTGAAGAATTATCAAGGATAAGTATCGAAGTTAATACTAGTCGGTATATTTGGTTACATATGTGAACCATAATGATTTAAGATCAAGGATTGATCAGATAAGTTATAACTTTAGCAAACCCTAAAGTTATGTTAATCATATGTTTATTAAGTTGGAAAAATCTAACGAACTGTTAGAAACCCTAACAATACGCTCAGAAACTTTAATTTCAGTTTCGAGAATTTAAACCCTAATTTGGGAATCCTAATGCGAAGTATTAAACCCTAAGGGTTAAAAAGTTGTGTGTAAGGAATATGAACATTATGTGATGGTTTATCTTTGTTTATTATATAAACAAACAAAAGAAACTAGTGTAACCCTAATTATATATTAGGAATGAAGGATTTAATAACTTAAGGGTTATGGAAAAAGAGAATTGTGGTATTTAGAATACTTATTAATTATAGGAGATTTATTTTATATATCTCAAATGATTAATTTTATAACCTAATTATAGCAAGTCTAATTGGGTTAAGGAAATAAGTGTGCATGAGCAAGGATTTGTGTTATAATTGAGGGAATGAAAACCCTAATTAAATGAATTGGGTTGGATAAGAATTTAAGGTATTGGATTATGTATATTTATAGCCCAAGTGTTGGCCAATGAAATTAGTTAGAGGCCCAAGCAATACATTAATTGAGTGGCTCAAATATTTTATTGATAAGCCCAATTGAAGGAAGGGCATGATGGACAATTGTTAAATCAAATAAAGTATAAAGGAAAGCCAAAAATTGGGACAAACTAAGGCCACATGGCCGGATAAGAGGAGAAGGAGAGAAAGGGAGATGAATGTGATGATTGTCTACTTTAGTTGGTGACCAACTCATTCCATGTGTCATCTCTTTATTTCACCAACACTTTGGGCAAAGCTTGCAAGTAACCACTTGGTAATTGATTGGGAAAGAGAAGAGCTAGAGATGTTGGTAGATTAGGGATAGATATACCAAATATATCCATACTTACTTTTCCAACAAACAAAAAGTCTAAGTCTTTTTTTTTGTTTTCATTATCTATCATAAGCTAAGAAAGAAAGAGAGAGACTAGAGAAGAGAGAGAGAGAGAGAGAGAGAGAGCTAGCATTTTCATCAGCTCCAAGAGGAGAAGGAGAGAAGGTTTTGATCTTCAAACTAACCAAGATCATCTACTTTGAAAGATTAAGAAAGGCTAGCAAGATATCAAGGTATTAAACTATATTTATCTATTTATTCTTAATTGTTTTAATCAAAACATGAAGTTATGTTCTTGATCTTCAAAACTCTAGATTTACATGATTTAGAGTATTTTATGTGAGGATCTATCCATCTTGTGTGTTAGAAGTTAGATCAAAAACAAGAAAAGTGAAGCTAGGTTTTCTAAGTGTAGAAAATCCGAATTTTCTTAGTCTTGATATTATTTAATCTTGTGGTTGATGCTTGTTTGATGAAATAAGAAACATTGTTTCTAAAACTCAAAAACCATGAATATATGTGTTTATGAGTGTTTTATGTTTAGATATAACCATATTCGGATCAAAGGAATAGAAAAATGGAATTTTTTCGGAAAAGTTAAACTTTTAAAAAGTATTTTGATAAATGTGTTGTATTTTAGAAAGTTATAAAATGTGTATTAAGTTAAGGTTACTCGACCTTGGGGATTATGTGTAAGTTTAATATATAAATAATTTATGTTTATATCTTCCGCAATTAGTGAAAGAATTAGTGTACCGAATCCGCGGCGATTTGGGGCTCGGATTCGGGGCTACTACATTTGTAATGAATTAGAACGATCCGAGTGGATTATATAAATAAGTAGGTGAAATAAGTAAGGAATGATATTCTATAACATTAAATTTCAATAAAAAGTGAAATCGTAATACAAAATATCGATTAAAATGAAGAACGAACGAAGAACACGAAGAACGTTATTGATTGACAAATTTAAAACCATCTTAGGATAATTGTTGTTGATGGACAAGTTTAAAACCATCACGTATAAGTTAGATGCTTATTACTTGGTTAGGAACGGTATAGACGTTCATGAAAAATGGATTAAAATTGAGCTATAACGATGTTATGGCGAAAATTTTGTAAAAGACAAACGAGAATTAGAAAGTTAGTAAATGAACCCGAACATGTAGGGTTTCATAATAATGTAAGAAAATGTAGGAAACGTGAGTCGTGGACTCAAGAATGAATGAATTCTGAGTTTGGATGATAGAATTACGGACAAACAAACAAGGAGCGTTAAAAACGTAAAATGAACGAAGGGTGAAGATTAAGCCAATTGAATGGCACGATAATGGATTCAAATGAAGTTCTGTTCGAGGACGATTGAAGTATGTAAGATAAATAAGAGAATGGCTTTGGAACGACCTCGTTCTGAGTTATAACGAATAAGTTATGGAAGCGTGAAGTAAGCGTCTCAAATTGGATTTAAGACTTAGAAAATTTTTTAGGGATGAAGGATTGGCGCCGCAGCGCGAGCCGTGCCTTGGGAGGTGGTACCGTAGCACCAAACTCGGTAGTTAGACACTGTAGAATGGCGCTGTAGCGCGAGTGATAAAGTTGGACCCGACGCCGGTGCAGGGAAAAAGCCAGTGATGAGCTTTTAAGTGCTCAATTACTGGGGGGATGTGCAAGAAAGAAATATGACCATGTAGTTCACCTAAAAATAACACTTAAACAAGTGAATTAAACCTTTAGTACAGGTTGAACAAAATGGTTGAAAGAGATTAAAAGATCAAGAAGAGAATAAACGTAACCATAAATGTAACGCAGTTGCAAGTAGTCTTAGCATACAACGAACAGTATGGCTTCGACATTAAGAAAGAGTAATGAACATGGGGTTCAGGTAATGGATAAAGAAAGTATTAAGTAAGATAAAAATGGTAACAAGAATGCCGTAATGAACGATAATAAGATTAAAGAAAACCGAAGGTGTGTCGTACAAGAATGAATCCTGAGGTATGGCTTTTAATTGCCAGAAAGCCGTAAGGAATAAGAAATTAACTTAACGAACGTTATAGTTAATGGTTAAGATAAGTTACAATAAGTTTAGTTTGTAGTACAATCGTAACCTTTGATGGTTGACATATGGGAGCTGGGCTAAATAATTCCTTCAAAGAGTGAAGGTATATACAAAACTGGTAACTGATCCAACTCACTATGATGGCAGTGTAGACGAGAGGAGAACTTGTTTGTTGGTTGTCTATAGGAAACTACTCAGAGTACCATATAGACTACTAGCAGAGAAGCGATGCGTGCTGAGTCCTAGAGAAGTTATAAGAAGAAGATAAGAATATAAAACATCAAAGATGATGAACGTATAAATAAGATATCTTCTTATGTCATGAACCCATAGAACGGTAGTGAAAGTGGTCACGTAAACTTAGGAAGGAAGAACGCGAACCCTAAGAAGTAAAGTGAAGCAAATAATGCATAAGTTAAATATACATGACTAATTGGTGTATGTGTTATTTTTCTTATGTGCTAAATAGGAATTGAAATGAGCAGTTCGGCGTAAGCTGTAGCTGGGCGTAAGGAAAGTTTCCTAACTTCATTCATATTCTAAATGAATGCTAGTTTCATAAACTTCTCAGATGTTGAACTTGATAAGTTATGTCTATGTGTGAATGTGTGATATTTGTACAAGGTGGTAGAATGTATGAGGCCTTGTGCCACAATGTGAACACTTCAGTGTTTCTATGAGATGAACTGTTCTATGATTTAACTATTCAATAAGAGAATGCTCTATTTAAACATGATCCGTTATTGTTAACTCCGTGCTAATGATTCTAGCCAGAAAAAATGTATATAAAAAAGGTAGAAGAATGAAAGTATTTAAAAATGAAAGTGAATATTGTTTTAAAATGATAGGAATCGAGATTATTTCTATTATTCAAGCTGCTTCATAACCTTGTTCGGTTATTGAAGTTCTAAAGGAATGTTTAAACTCTTCAAGTTATTTGTTCAACTGTTATGACTTGCTGAGCAATTGAATGCTCACACTTACTTTAAATGAAAAATATTTTCAGCGTACGATGTTAGAAGAACTTAAGGATCCCGTAAATAGCAAGCTGATGGTATCCAGATGAAGTGCCATTCAGGATGTGGATGAGCGAGAAGATCGAGAGAAGACTTATAATATAAAATAAGTTAAATGAACTTTAGATTAGTTTAATGAACTATTATGTATCCTTAGTGGCGGATGAAAGTCACTCGTGTAAGATATAAAGAATAATGTAATTATAGTTATTTGTAATAGAAGGAGTTATAAAGTTTTAGAACTTGGGAATTTAGAATGTATGTTGCTATATTTCAGTATATAATGATGTATGTTTGGATGAATGATGTACTCATGACGTACGGAATTCGGGTGTGAAGATAGGCCGGATTTCGGGGCGTTACAAGTTGGTATCAAAGCTGATAGGTTAAAAATCTTAGGTAAGAGTACCTAAGACTATAATCGTAGAGAGAGGGATAAAAAGATCCACGTGATCATAGTGAATCGTAGTAACCTATGAGCTGTTAAACGATGAATGATTTATAGTACTACGAAGTAGTACGAGAAGAAAAACTCAGATTGAGTTGTAAAGGATAACATACGAATAAAGAAAAATTGTATTAAGTAAAGAGAAATTTAGAAGTTGTAAAATTTCAATTGAGGACTCATATGATAGCTGAGTTGTATGAACCTTTGTTATGGGCAGAGGTTTGTGCTTGGTGTAACAACTGCTTAGCTTATTACAGTGATAATCATTGGAATTTGTCGCGCTGTCAAGATGTATATGATGAGAAGGTGAATCTTTTCTCATGTATATACTTGATAGGTAGAGAACGATAAGGTAGGTGCGAGTTCTTGAAACTCATAATTATGGTACGTTCGTGACTCATAATGATATGGTAGGTTTTTGAACTTCTCAGCGAATGGACACTTATGGTCTGTCTAGGATAGTTCTTAAACTCATATTATTGTGAAAAGTTCCTAAACTCATAATGTGTGGTAAGTTGATGAACTGTACTAATGTATAAGGATGTTTAGACTGATAACAAGTTATTTTCAGTAGGCTTAGTATTGAAGGTGCTAGAGAAGATTAAGTATTGTCGCAGTAAGACAATGAAGAATGATGGAGAATAGGATATTCCAAGTCATCTAGATATGCTGGATTTTGAAGTTTATTGAAATCGTGCTTATGTGTTAGCGTTTTGGAAATGAAAGAATTGGTTCAACTTTTGGAACCAATGAGTTTTAAAAGAACTATTCTTGGTATGTCTATGCTAATTATTTTGGCTAGACAAAAATTGATTTGAAATATCAGAATGAATTTTATATTATTCGTGCATTCGATGCAGGGATGGTAAAAGGATGGAGTTATTAATGCAATTGAACCTAATGTTGGATGTGATCTTAGGATCAATAACCCGCTATGGTATGATGTATAATGATTAAGTTACAAACTGACGAAGTCCTCAACGTACTGTGAAGAGTACGGTATGATGATGTCATAAAACGTTTTGATGAATTGAAAAAGAATTTAAAGAAGTAGTCGATGTCAATTGAGTTGACTAGACGAATGTTTCAAGTTGATATCCAATTTATTGGCATGGTCTAAGCTACTTGATTCGACTAGACAAATGGTATGTCATGTTTAAAAGAAAATCGAGCTTTCTTTTAAGAGTTGTGCCAAACGAAATTGTTTTGGTGCGGAATCTAATGATTAAGTCTGAGGTGAACACACCCCGAAATGGGGTTATACAATGGGTTGATCTCCTATTTATGGAAGAGGCAGTTTGCTTTCTTTGTGATTATAAACTAACCGTGGAAGAAAGTTTACGACATTATGCCGTTAAACATAGTTAGAGTTCATGGAAAATTTCACCCCTCAGCAAAAGTATGAAATATTTTAAAGGAATTTTTATATTCCTCATTATTCATTATACTTCATAATTCTTGCTAAGTTATGAAGGTGAGGGAATGTTTGAAAGATAAGAACTTCTTTGAAGAGAGGTTGTGAAGAAGGGTAAGGTAAAATTCTGTGAAGGAGGAGTGAATGTGATGACCCAGGAATGGGTGTGGTTTGAAGATATTTCGAGGATGAAATTTTTATAAGGGGGGAAGTGTAACAACTCGGAGAATCCGAATTGTTCAGAATTTAATTTTAAAGAGTTAGTTATTAATAAAATAAATTTTTATTAATAATATAATGTGCTATGTGTTTATTAATCGTTCTAGAACCTAGGATGATTATAAGTCGGGAGGATTCTGGCTACGAGCTAGACTGAACGAGTAAGAATTTTTATGATGAAAACAAATTTTTTTTGGGAACAAAAATTTTTTTAGGCAAAAAGACGAAATAGGCACTATTTATATGACGAAACCCTAAGGGTTAGGGTTTGAATAACCTAAGCCGTTCTGAGAGTTCGGTATGTTGAAATGACATTCCGTAGAAAGATTTGACGATAATATATCATGAAAAGTTAAGTAAGCTGATAAAAGTTTTTCTCGAAAAACGTTCAAAAATCAGATGAAATAAAAATGACGAAAAATACTGCTATGCACTTTTCATTCGTTTAACTACGTTAGGGGAAAACGTGAAGGAAAACGCTCAACGCCAAAAAGTGTTTTTCAGTTTTTCAGAAATTCGAAGAATACGTAAAAGGTAATCGGTAAAGAAAAGACGAAATATCCAAAAATATTTGGATTCTGAGAATCGCAGTTTTCGGACTGTCAGACGAATTCCGCAAGACGGAAGCACGAAGCTTCCAAGGGAAGCTACGTGAATAGTAAGGAGGTGGAATAGTTAGGATAAGTTACTTAATGAGTAATTAAACTTAAGGAGTAAGTAAACTTAAGGGTTAAGTTAACATAATGCTTAACTCATGAATAGTAAGGAGGTAGGGGGGCGAAATGACTAAAATACCCTTAGCTTGGAAATTCTATAAATAGGAAGCTTAATTCATTTATTTGGGATTTTGAAAAACCTACACCATAGAAAGAGAGAGAGGGTTCGAATAAAGAGAGAAGAAGGAAGAGAATGAGTGTGGATGATCGGATCGAAGGTGAGCGTGAAATAGAAAAGCTTGCAAATCACTGGCTTTGTCTAGCGGAAGAAAAATAAAGAAGAACGGTAACCTAAAACCTAGTCGAATTTAATTTCTCTTTAAGTCCTATATGTTAATAACATAACTTAATAAGAATTAGAAGTAAATGATGTTCGGAATGATTTCATATGGTTGAAATCGTAAGAAAATGAAGAAATAAGAATTAAAAGTTTAGTTTATAAATTTCTTAAGTAAGTATAAGATTCGTAATGAATTAGAATGATACGAGTGGATTATATAAATAAATAGGTAAAATAAGTAAGGAATGATGTTCTATAACATTAAATTCCAATATAAAGTGAAATTGTAATCCAAAATATCGATTAAAATGAAGAACGAACAAAGAACACGCGAAGAACACAAAGAACATTGTTGATGGACAAATTTGAAACCATCATAGGATAATTGTTATTGATGGACAAGTTTAAAACCATCGTGTATAAGTTATATGCTTATTACTTGGTTAGGAACGGTAGAAATGTTCATAAAAATGGATTAAAATTGAGCTATAACGAAGTTATGGCAAGAATTTTGTAAAAGACGAATGAGAATTAGAAAGTTAGTAAATGAACCCGAACGTATAGGTTTTCATAATAATGTAAAAAAAATATAGGAAACGTGAGTCGTGGACTCAAGAACAAACGAATTTCGAGTTTGGATGACAGGATTACGGACGAACAAACAAAGAGCGTTAAAAGTGTAAAACGAACGAAGGGTGAAGATTAAGCCAATTGAATGGCACGTTAATGGATTCAAATGAAGTTTTATCTGAGGGGGATTGAAGTACATAAGATAAGGAAGAGAATGGCTTTGGAATAACCTCGTTCCGAGTTATAACGAATAAGTTATGGAAGCGTGAAGTAAGCGTCTAAAATTGGATTTAAAACTTAGAAAATTTTTTAGGGATAAAGGTTTGGCGCCACAGCACGAGCCTTGCCTTAGGAGGTGGCGCCGCAGCGCCAGACTTGGCAATTTGACACTGCAGAGTGGCACTGCAGCGCGAGTGATAAAGAGGGACCCAGCACCGCAGCGTCGATGCAGGGAAAAAGCCAGTGATGAGCTTTTAAGTGATCAATTACTGGGGGATGTACAAGAAAGAAATATGAACATTTAGTTCACCTAAAACTAACACTTAAACAAGTGAATTAAACCTTTAGTACAAGTTGAAAATAATGGTCGAAAGAGATTAAAAGATCAAGAAGATAATAAATGTAAACGCAAACGTAACGCACTTGTAAGCAGTCTTAGCATATAATGAACAATATGGTTTCGACATTAAGAAAGAGTAATGAACATGGGGTTCAGGTAATGGATAATAAAAGTATTAAGTAAGATAAAAATGGTAACAAGAAAGACGTAACGAACGGTAATAAGATTAATGAAAGCTGAAGGTGTGTCGTATAAGAATGAATCCTGAGGTATGGCATTTAGTTGACAGAAAGCTATAAGGAATAAGAAATTAACTTAACAAATGTTATAGTTAATGGTTAAGATAAGTTACGATAAGTTTAGTTTGTAGTACAATCGTAACCTTTGATGGTTGACATATGAGAGCTGGCCTAAACAATTCCTTCAAAGAGTGAAGGTATATACAAAACTGGCAACCGATCTAACTCACTATGATGGCAGTGTAGACGAGAGGAGAACATGTTTGTTGGTTGTCTATGGGAAACTACTCAGAGTACCATATGGACTACTAGCAGAGAAGCGATGTGTGATGAGTCCTAGAGAAGTTATAAGAAGAAAATAAGAATGTAAAACATCAAAGATGATGAACGCATAAGTAAGACATCTCGAACGGTAGTGAAAGTGGTCTCGTAAACTTAGGTTGCAAGAACGCGAACCCTAAGAAGTAAATGCATAAGACAAATATATATGACTAATAGGTGTATGTGTTGTTTTTCTTATGTGCTACATATGAATTAAAATAAGCAGTTCGGCGTAAGCTGTAGCTGGGCGTAAGGCAAGTTTCTTAACTTCACTCACATTCTAAATGAATGCTAGTTTCTTAAACTTCTCAGATGTTGAACTTGGGAAGTTCTGTCTATGTACGAATGTGTGATATTTGTACAAGGTGGTAGAACGTATAAGGCCTTGTGCCACAACGTGAACACTTCGGTGTTTTTATGAGATGAATTGTTCTATGATTTAACTGTTCAATAAGAGAATGCTCTGTTTATACATGATCCATTATTGTTAAGTCTGTGCCAATGATTCTAGCCAGACAAAATGTATATAAAAAAGGTAGAAGAATGAAAGTATTTAAAAATGAAAGTGAATATTGTTTTAAAATGATAGGAATCAAGATTATTCCTATTATTCCAGTTGCTTCATAACCTTGTTCGGTTAATGAAGTTCTAAAGGAATGTTTAAACTCTTCAAGTTATTTGTTTAACTGCTATGACTTGCTGAGCAATTGAATGCTCACACTTGCTTTAAATGAAAAACATTTTCAGCGTACGATGTTAGAAGAACTTAAGGATCCCGTAAAGATTAAGCTGACTATATCCAGATGAAGTGACATTCAGGATGTGGATGAACAAAAAGATCGAGCGAAGACTTGTAATATAAAATAAGTTAAATGAACTTTAGATTAGTTTAATGAACTATTATGTATCCTTAGTGGCGGATGAAAGTCACTCGTGTAAGATGTAAAGAATAATGTAATTATAGTTATTTGTAATGGAAGGATTTATAATGTTTTAGAACTTGGGAATTTAGAATGTATTTTGTTATATTTTAGTATATAATGATGTATGTTTGGATGAATGATGTACTCGTGGCATACGGAATCCGGGTGTGAAGATAAATTGAATTTCAGGGCGTTACTGTAATGTCCGTTCAAACTTTTAGAATTGCAATCCGAGCATCCGACTGAGGTATGTAAGACCTATTTCGGACCGTCGTTGTCGAGAGTTACGCAATGACATGGGATTAGAGGTTGAACGAAGTCAGGAAGATGGGACCATGCCCTCCGGTCCTCAAGCTCTAAATTATATCCGTTATCCTGTGTAATAGTCACTCGGGATTGGACCTCCTTGGTTCTTGTGGGACATTGATGTGTAGAAATGTATGTATGAAATATTGAGATAGCACGATGTGACGTCAAGGTGGCAAGATGATGGCTTTGCCCCTTACCAGGGTTATCTCCGATTTGGGCTGATAAAGTAGACATTGCTTAGGGTTATCTCTGAGATTGGACTTCTGCAATTGTTGAAGGTCCTCAGTGTCATCTCTTAAGTGTGCCTGTCTTCTTGGTGTTATCTT
Organism: Panax japonicus; assembly: GCA_020205505.1. Classification (NCBI taxonomy): domain Eukaryota; kingdom Viridiplantae; phylum Streptophyta; class Magnoliopsida; order Apiales; family Araliaceae; genus Panax; species Panax japonicus. The sequence continues at coordinate 17,699,435 of CM035103.1, read as the reverse complement.
CGGGTCTTATACTGAGAGCCTCAGTGTGAGTGTCGAGGTTGAAGCTAGTTGCATTTAAAACAAGCATTTTCGGGGTTATCTCCGGAACTGCAGTCCTTGGGTTTCTCTCCAAGGTTGGTAACTTCTACTCCCAGTGTTGGGACTGAGACTGAATATCTCAGGGTTATCTCCTAGATGAATCAGCCTTTTCTGGTGGAATTTTCGGTATTGGAACTGCATGCCTCAGGGTTATCTCTGAGGTTTGAACTGATACTCCCAGTGTGTGTTTTGGGGTTGAGACTGAATTTCTGGTAGTATCCCTGGATATAAGCTATCTTCCAGGGTTATCTCTGAAAGACGGATCTGCCCTCCTGTAATGTCAGTGACAGGTGTGCAGAAAATTTTGAGTGTTGTTGGGTAAAATCTAGTTACGCACAGCACGCAAGTATACGTGGTCAACAAGTAATAAAGTGATAAGTTGAGTATCGTTCCCACAGAGAATTATTTAATAAAAATCACTAAGTACTAACCCGTAACCAACTCAATCTTATTTAAACAAATGAATTTAATGTTATAAATTAAAATATTTAACTAAACTAATTCTAATTACCACTAATTTAAAATCAGATTATGGAGATTTAAGATCACAACTTCACTTATTGCTTCATTTAGGTTAACACACTTTTAATCAATTATTCTCTATCCCGAATTGTTAATCAAGAACACGAAAGTAGTATTAACCACCTTTCGATGCACTAATACCGTATTAACGTCAATCCACAATTAAGATAGAAATCTGTTAAACACCTTAATCAACTAACCCACAATATCTCTATGTGAATTACAATTGAAGAAAGTTTAAGAATAAGTTCTCTATCCGATTACATGCGATGTCAAGCATATCTCTACCTTAACACTCATCAAGTTTAAGCTATTAACAAATTCCTGAACACATGCTATCATGATTAGATCTAAATCTATACTTCATCTCTCGAGTTCATATAGATTATCACGGTAATTGATGGCCAAGCAATTAAACAATTAAGTCCAAATCACAATAGACAATCCTCTCAATAGAACATAATAATTGATAAAGAAGCATATTAAAATAAACTACACAATAAGATCCATTGTAATCTCAAACAAAGAATTAGTTCATGATTATTGAATTAAAGCTAAGAATCCACAATTGAATACACATTAAAAAGATAAAGATAGAAGAAGATGAGAAGAAATAATCTATTGTGAGTATATTTTACGCTCCCTCCTTGCTCCTCCTTTGAATCTTCAATGGTCTCCAAGTTGTTTCAATCTCCAAATCTAATTAGAATTAGTGTTTTTCTCTAATTTACTCTAATCTAATTTAATAGAATGCTCTCTAATCTCCTCATAATCTCCTAATAATCCCCTCTAATCTATATTATTCCCCTCCTTTTATAAGTCTTTGTACATGTCTTTAAGTCCTCTTGGAAGTCCTTGAATCAAACAACTCGAAGCAATCCTTTTCGGACTCAAATTCGGACAAAATCCGCTCATTTTCGCATAGGCCAGTCCCGGCTGGCCATTTCCCTTGTAAAAACCCAGCCCCGGCTGGGTAGTGGACTGTTAAAACGCCCAGGACCCCAGCCCCGGCTGGGTCCTAAGGCACAAAAACGCCCAGCCCCGGCTGGGCACCAATCTGCGAATTACTTTTTCTGCTGGAACCTCCTCTGCTAAAACTGCTATAACTTCTAAACCAAGAGGATTTACGAGTCCAGCGACCTATCAAATCGAAGATATCGACGATATCTACAACTTTCATTCTTTGAGCTTTGAGAAATAACGAACGCATGATGGTCGAAATTGGACTGGAAGTGACTGCTACGCAGAATGACCACCCAAAACGGTGAAATTCAACGTCCGTTGGTAGAAATGTCATAACTCTTTCATCCGAACTCCGATTTGAATGATTCAAGATCTTCCGGAAAGCTAAGAAAACGCTCTAAAATATAGTCCAAGCTCCAAGCCAAGAACATGAATTGAACATAAAAGAATAAATGATGTCCAGCTTGCTTTTGTTTGCATTTTTCGTACTTTTCCTTACCAATAATCGCTCACATCGCTTCCAAACATATAACCTACAAAACGAACACAAAATGCATGAAAAGTAACTAAGACACATGAATAAAAGCAACTAATTCAAGTAAAAGATACCGGATAAGTAGGTATAAAACCTACTTATCAAATACCCCCAAACTTAAACATTTGCTTGTCCTCAAGCAACACAACAAAAAATGCAATGCAATGCAATGCAATGAAATGCAACTAATCTATATGCCTACGAATCCAGCAGTATTGATAGAATCAAATCTATTCACTCGGCCTTAGAGCAATCAAGCAAACACGATAATATTTCATATCAAAACCAATCAATAATTTCCTAGTTAATCATCAAGTCTTAAACTGTTATCACTGATATAGTGCGTGTGTGCTCAACAAACATGCTAATTGATATGAAATTAAATTTAACACATAATAGGTCTCTTTAAAGGCATCATACAGTGAAAACTCACAAAATTCACGAACAAGCTAGATCCAACTAAAGTCAAACATCCACCAAGTTCAAGAGTCCAATCCGGGATTCTTATGCTTTACTTTTCATTACGGGGGCTTTTTGCTCTTTTCCCGTTTTATTATTTTTTTTCTTTCCTCTTCTTTTTTTTTTTTACATTTTAACCATAACTGTGCAATGTCTCATTCCATTAGGCTAACAGTGCTACCCCTTAGCGAGCTTTCGACCAACGACTCCTAGACCATATAAGACCTTAGGGCGCTAGGTTTTAAGATACCCCTTCGGGCGTAATTGCTCAAGTAACAAAAGCCCCGAAACAAAACTAGCCACGGTATTTTTTTTTTTTTTGAAGCTTATATATCCCAATTTTTTTTCCCAAACTTAAGTTTTTGTCTAAATTCAGTCATCTCCGCCTATTCATGTCTTTCATTCATCCAAACTAGTATTATCCTTAAGAAGTCCATTATGTATCAATTTAAACTTAATCAGCCAACAAATTGTTTTTACTGTGCTATCCTTATTATACCAGTTTCCAACAGAAAAAGACTCAATTCATAATAAAAAAATCACATCAAAAGCTCTAATACTTAGTATTATACTTGTCTACTCAATTCCATTCACATCATTGGCCAAAATAAACTGAACTATCTAACAACTGGACTCATGCAAGATGAATATAGTAACTAACTATTATTTTTGAATTTTTGAATATTTGATTTTTTTTTTAATAATGAACCTAAACTATATTAACAACATATGAAAAATAACATAACATAAACTAAACATGCGATAATGAACCTAAACAAAACTCCCCCAAACTTAGCAATTACAATGTCCTCATTGTAAGAATATAGCGGTAAGTAGAAGAGAACTTCCCTATAATCAGCTAAGCGTGAGTTGATGGTGGCGATGGCGGCGACGATCATTTTGCTATCCATTGGACCTCCAATACCTGCAATGAAGAGAGACAACATGGATTAGATTATAAGAGAACTTAATAAGCAACTTAATTCCTATCTACTAAATAAACTAGTAAAGCATATAAATATAAAAATTCCTGGGTTGCCTCCCAGTCAGCGCTTGATTTATAGTCTTTCAGCCTGACTTTGTCTGGTCAATGCTATCCAATTCCTCTTCGAAAGTTGAGGAACCCTCCATCCATCGAAAATAATATAGCTTTTGGTAGGTTCCCATTTATGATAGCCATCGAGTTAAAGTCACCTAGCATGCTTTGTTTAGATAAGATTACATTGAAGAACGTCCAACATCTAGGCGTTTTCTCCGTTGTGTCTGCGAATAGATTCTGGCATTGAGGCTTGTCAGACACAACAATCTCTTCTTCTATCTTCTCCAGCTCGTCACACCATGGCTTCGAAGTTGTACTCGCTTTTACGTCACAAGGAGTATTGCCAATGACATGACTACCAATTGGACAAGGTTTTGCAAATCTAACCAGATTCTTGAACTGTGGAGGAGAAGTCACTTGAGGCATAAATAACATCGGCTCATCATCGTTGGTTCTCACAATTAGTTCTTCACCGACCTTGTTGTCATTATCCCTACTTGTCTCCTCTTTTTCAACATCTCGAGGCTCATCTAGTTGTAGATTTGGTTCAGGTTCTTAGTCAATTTCGTCATCCATGTCATAAAACCAAGTGTTTGGATGAAGGTTGCTTACGACTTTGGTCATTTGCTCTATCTGATCCGCAAGATTTTGAATTGACCTCGCTTGATTACTCATTCTCTCCTCATTTGATGCTATGAACTTGGACACCAATTCCTCCAACCTTAACTTTTCTTTTTCAGTCTCGGAAGCCATGTATTGAGGACCATTGGTTGAGGCAATGAGGAGTTGTTCCATTCGATTATTAAAATTTTGGGTTGATAACTCCTGACTCATTATCATCTCTTCTTTTTCTGCTATAATCCTTAACATGAATTCCTTGAAATCTGAATTGTTTTCTTGTTGCATTGGAGGTGGATTTGAGAAATTTGATGGATATGTTGGATTTGGAGCAGAGTATTGGTCCTGATAGTTGTAGCTCCATGAAGAATCCTGGTGATACCCCCAAACTTGATGGTAATTATCATATGCATACTGGTTGAAGTATACACCACCTTGTTGTCCCCGCCCAAAACTAACGGTGCATTGATGACTCGGATGGTTGCCAGCACAATAGTCACACATGATTGCCATCCTTCGACTCTGTTGGGCTGCGATAACATCCAACTTCCTCGAAAGTTCTTTAATTTGTTCTGACATTGCGGAAAGTGTCGCGAGTCTGTCAATCTCCTTTTCTTTTGGTTGAGTCATGTTCGTGTATGGCCATTGATACGCAAAGTCATCCATGGTACCTGAAAAGAGAGAAATATAGGAAGAGAATTAAAAATAAAAATAAAAATGTTTAAATTAAGACTAATTTGATTGAAATTATATTGGTAAAAAATATTAAACTAATTCTCCGGCAACGGTGCCAAAAACTTGTTGGGTAAAATCTAGTTACGCACAGCACGCAAGTATACGTGGTCAACAAGTAATAAAGTGATAAGTTGAGTATCGTTCCCACAGAGAATTATTTAATAAAAATCACCAAGTACTAACCCGTAACCAACTCAATCTTATTTAAACAAATGAATTTAATGTTATAAATTAAAATATTTAACTAAACTAATTCTAATTACCACTAATTTAAAATCAGATTATGGAGATTTAAGATCACAACTTCACTTATTGCTTCATTTAGGTTAACACACTTCTCATCAATTATTCTCTATCCTGAATTATTAATCAAGAACACGAAAGTAGTATTAACCACCTCTCGATGCACTAATACCGTATTAACGTCAATCCACAATTAAGATAGAAATCTGTTAAACACCTTAATCAACTAACCCACTATATCTCTATGTGAATTACAATTGAAGAAAGTTTAAGAATAAGTTCTCTATCCGATTACATGCGATGTCAAGCATATCTCTACCTTAACACTCATCAAGTTTAAGCTATTAACAAAATTCTGAACACATGCTATCATGATTAGATCTAAATATATACTTCATCTCTCGAGTTCATATAGATTATCACGGTAATTGATGGCCAAGCAATTAAACAATTAAGTCCAAATCACAATAGACAATCCTCTCAATAGAACATAATAATTGATAAAGAAGCATATTAAAATAAACTACACAATAAGATCCATTGTAATCTCAAACAAAGAATTAGTTCATGATTATTGAATTAAAGCTAAGAATCCACAATTGAATACACATTAAAAAGATAAAGATAGAAGAAGATGAGAAAAAATAATCTATTGTGAGTAGATTTTACGCTCCCTCCTTGCTCCTCCTTTGAATCTTCAATGGTCTCCAAGTTGTTTCAATCTCCAAATCAAATTAGAACTAGTGTTTTTCTCTAATTTACTCTAATCTAATTTAATAGAATGCTCTCTAATCTCCTCATAATCTCCTAATAATCCCCTCTAATCTATATTATTCCCCTTCTTTTATAAGCCTTTGTACATGTCTTTAAGTCCTCTTGGAAGTCCTTGAATCAAACAACTCGAAGCAATCCTTTTCGGACTCAAATTCGGACAAAATCCGCTCATTTTCGCATAGGCCAGTCCCGGCTGGCCATTTCCCTTGCAAAAACCCAGCCCCGGCTGGGTAGTGGACTGCTAAAACGCCCAGGACCCCAATCCCGGCTGGGTCCTAAGGCACAAAAACGCCCAGCCCCGGCTGGGCACCAATCTGCGAATTACTTTTTCTGTTGGAACCTCCTCTGCTAAAACTGCCATAACTTCTAAACCAAGAGGAGTTACGAGTCCCACGACCTATCAAATCAAAGATATCGACGAGATCTACAACTTTCATTCTTTGATCTTTGAGAAATAACGAACGCATGATGGTCGAAATTGGACTGGAAGTGACTGCTACGCAAAATGACCACCCAAAACGGTGAAATTCAACGTCCGTTGGTAGAAATGTCATAACTCTTTCATCCGAACTCCGATTTGAATGATTTAAGATGTTCCGGAAAGCTAAGAAAACGCTCTACAATATATTCCAAGCTCCAAGCCAAGAACATGAATTGAACATAAAAACATAAATGATGTCCGGCTTGCTTTTGTTTGCATTTTCCGTGCTTTTCCTTACCAATAATCGCTCACATCGCTTCCAAACATATAACCTACAAAACGAACACAAAATGCATGAAAAGTAACTAAGACACATGAATAAAAGCAACTAATTCAAGTAAAAGATACCGGATAAGTAGGTATAAAACCTACTTATCAAGTGTCTATAGATGCCCCTCTTTATCATATTCATGCAATGTAATGGCATGGATATGATAAAGAATCCTAGACACTTGAAATGTAACAAGATAAACATGCTGTAATGTGCATCAACATGATGCAAATGTATGATGCATGTGTATTGGGTTGTTGTCCCACATACTGGGGATGATTGCCGGCTCCTTGTTGCTTCTATTGGGGATTGACAACAATGACCAGATTGGATGTGTTATCCAAATCTTTTAGGATGTTGACGTTGGGGTTATCACCAAAGTCCTTAATCCTTGATACAGACTTTATTCCGAAGATGTGCCTCTCATGTACAAGAGATCTGTGGGATAATGCTCTATCTATTTGAGGATGTGTATGACATATTCCATCATCAATCCTCCTTGATGATGCTGACCCTTCTTGGTTTGTATCGCCAGGACATATCAATGTTCTATTGGACTCACTGCCAATAGTATGTGCTATCAGGGCTGCCTGACCTTCGCTGACACGTACGTCACCGGATGAAACCCCTGTTGGGTGTACTGTCAAGGCTGCTTGACCTTCGCTGATCCATGAATCACTAAATAAACACCCTTGCTGGGCAGACTGTCAAGGCTTCTTGACCTTTGCTGACATGTGAATCAACAGAACATGCATTGTAACCCCCACCGGGAATCTCGTTTTGAGATTGCGTGATGCCCCGGCCGGGGAACGTATTGTAACCCCCATCGGGGATCTCGTTTTGAGATTACGTGAAGCCCCCAACGGGGAACGCGTTGTAACCCCTACCGAGGATCTCATTTTGAGATTGCATGATGCCCCTGCCGGGGAATGCGTTGTAACCCCCACCGGGGATCTCGTTTTGAGATTGCGTGATGCCCCCGCTGGGGAACGCGTTGTAACCCCCGTCGGGGATCTCATTTTGAGATTGCGTGATTCCCCCACTGGGGAATGTGTTGTAACCCCCATCGGGGATCTCGTTTTGAGATTGCGTGATGCCCCCACAGGGGAACACATTGTAACCCCTGCTAGGGATCTTGTTTTGAGATTGCATGATGCCCCTCGTCGGGGAACGAGTTGTAACCCCCAACGGGGATCTCATTTCAAGATTACATAATGCCCCTACCAGGGAACGAATTGTAACCCCCGCTGGGGATCTCCTTTTGAGATTGTGTGATGCCCCCGCCAGGGAACACGTTGTAACCCTTACTGAGGATCTGCTTGAAAAAAATTAGGGTGACGACCCTGACTTGGCGACATTGGACCTGCGCAAGGTATTGCCGAGTGTGATTTATAATAGATGAGATCATAGGCATAATGTTCCTTGTGCTCGAGTGAATACCAATGAGTGATGTGCAGACCCATGGCTTGGTCTGAGAAAACCAGGATTGTAAGCTATTCCGGTCAATCGCGTAGTGTTTTTATTCCTGATTTGGCCTTTTCATCTCATGAGAACTTCGTTGTAACTCGAATTGGAACAAGATGGAGGGGTGGGATCCATATAGGGGTGCTGCAGGAACACCTACAGCAGCCGCAGGTGGACACGCGGCCAGTCGTGGATATTAAATGGCTGCAGATGGCTTTCATAAGTCATATTCAAGTTGTGCCGCGAAGGAAATCTGAGAGCTCTTATTCAGATCTATTGAGTTTGGGTGACTTTTTGCAAATTCAGTCACCGTACAAGTGTTCTACACTGTCCTGGTAACGTATGAATGTCTTCTTTTTTAGTTTTCATCCATTGGAAAATGACTTATCACATAAAATGCATCTAAACACATAGTAGTGAATATGCATGCTCAAATAACTTGATAAAAAAATATTCAACATAGTAAATGTTAGTATTAAACCATGTTGAACATAATATTAATGTGAAAAGATTTGAATTTTGAGACAGCCAAATTGGTACCTTTTTCTGCTATTTCTTATCCTATTTGAGGACAAATGAGCAAAAGGTAAAAATGAAAAGTAATCCTGGTAATTAAACTACCTTTATGGATTGATGACTTTGACTTTTAATGCATATATTATGTATATGACTGTGGGTAGGTGTGCTACTGAATGGTCACCTAGTCATGCATATGTGCATGTGGATAGTCCTATTTACAAAGGGGACTATGGAAAAAATTTCCAAAATGTAGGCATTGAATAATCATGCATTTTTAACTCTACTATAGATGTATGATAAAGTAATGCATGCATGCATGTAGTCATAAAATGCATTTTGAAAAGAAAGCTCCAGGTTATAGATTACCACACCCTTTCTGAGGTGATTTGGTGACTTTTGTCCAGATATTATAGATCCAGATCTGCCGAGTAGTTCTCGTAAGACCACTTCTGGTGTACAGAGAAGGGCTTTTGAAGTTCCTTGACCCCGTTCTATTAGAGAGCCTCGTCGGTTAATGGAGGTGGTGATACGTCTAGTCCAGGTTGATGTGCCAGACGTCGAGGATGAGGATGAGGATGTTTCGGTTGCGGACCTCGTTCCTGCTGCACATGTTCCCCGTAGGGACCTCCCGAGTATTCAGGTGGCAAACTTAGAGCTCCTGAGTGATTTGAGTCGACATCCCTCGATGTACTTGCATACCAATGAGGTATAACGTTATATCTTAATCTTCCTTCTTTCCTATTGATGAGGAGTAAAGGATTTTGATATTGATCTTTATTTCATGTAGGTTCTCGGCTTTACACAGCCTCGAGGGAACTGGTTCAATATTCACTCTATGTACCAGGCTCTGCATCCTGACTATAGAGCGATTGTGTATGACTAGGGTTTTGGGGCATTCTTTTCCATCCTTCTCTGTCGTTGTCCCTGGGGTTACCTCAGGGTATTGTCTGAGCGTTGGTTTCACCAGACTCAGTCACTCCATTTGCTGGACTGTGAGGTGATGATGATACCGATGGATTGATGGTTTATCATAGGTATGGATTTCAGAGGGGGACCAGTGCCTAGCATAACAGATATTACCCCTACTGCCGTCAGATCTTTGCTAGGAGTTTCAGCAGAGGCGCTCAAGGGCAGGACCTTCCGTATGGGTCCTTTAAGTGTAGATGCTATGAATGGGTTGTTGAAGGAGCCCATACTAGCTAATGTCAAAGTCAGGGATCACATTCTTCGGTGATTGTTCCTGATGATTATTAGGGCCTACTTCATAGCAGATAACTCTTCTACGGTGTCGTTCGCTTTGATCAGCGCCACACGACATGTGGACCATATATAAGAGTATGATTCGGGTTCCTATACCTTCACCTATTTCCTCAGGGGTATGCATATGAATTCGCAGGGCTTGACCGAGGCTTGGTTAGGATTCTACCCATTTCTGCTGGTGAGTATTTCTCTTGTAATTTTCCATGTATAGGTTAAGAGTGTTTACTGATAGCAGATATTTGTCTTTATGTTGGCAATTTTGGGCCAATGAGAGGCTTCCATTTTTATGTCCTGTGAGTATGTTAGGTTTAGATACCAATCCACGAGGACAGCGATGGCATCAGTCTATACTGGCGGAGGTCCCTGTAGCTGAGGGTTTTACTCATTGTCGCCTACAGCTGGAGTTGTTGACAGCTGACGTCATCATATGGATTCCCTATTCTGGGGAGCACTTGGCCATGGGATTTGAGGATGGGTACCCAAATGGCGTCGAGCACGTGATTTTCACGCGTAGGGTTCCTCTCTTCACTAATGGAGGATGGGTGTTCTATTTAGGAGAGCGTGCTATTAGGAGCACCACAGGAGAGATCCGTATACCGATCTTGCCTCCTATCAGGCATTATTAGCATGTGTCGTAGTCACCCGTCATCGAAATCCGATTGTTGGGGGTTGACGGTTTTGCACTATTAGAGGGTCCCTACATTCAAGAGATGTTCCAGCATTGGTGGTCCCCTCGTACTATTGGAGCCCAAACACGTGCCACTCAGTTCATGGGGGATATGATTCCAGCATTTGTGATGATAACGGATTGTCTAGCATGTTTTCGAGGTCTAACAAATTTGACACAAATTGACAGTTTAACCTAATGACTTGACCAGACACATTTCTTTATCCGGCATTTGGGAAGAGATCCGGCATAGGTAGATTCATTTGATCTTCCCAGCTCAGGCGCTGGCCCCTCAGATGACCCATTTGGCTTTGCCAGCGCAAATCCTCCTTTGTATAGGCTTAACATCCCTATTGATAGAGATCCAATGACTCAGGAGGAGTTACATCAGGTGGACAAGATTGATGATGTAGATATTGACACCATTGTCTTCTTCTGATGTGTATTCTCGTTATCTCATTTGATAGGACTCTGTTAGATATTGGGTGGTTGTGCCCCATTCTCGCTATATCTTTTGATAGGCCTTTGTTAGTACTAGGGCGTCTGTGCCCTATTTCCCTGTATTTTTAGCAGTACAGAGATGATGTATGTAGATGATGATATACTTAGGAATGTATGTACAGTTTTTCATTCCCTATATCATATTGCCATCTATTATCTGTAATGCATGTATCATGTTATGCATATGTATGTATGTCCAAAGATATTTTAGCATTGACCCCTGGATGGTCTTATGATACGGCCAACATAGATGTCTTCTTCGACAGTCAGTCGCATAGATCATACCCCACCATTATTGGTAGCATCACATCTTAGATCGTGGTATGATAGTATGTCACCATCAAACAGGGTGACTGTAGATCAGATGTTGCAGCATACTATGACCCTCTTGATATTTCAAGTTCTCGCAGGATTTGTGGAGAGCATGTTGGATCACTGGGTACCAAAGAGGCAGGTTTTTTGGTATGGGACCCAGGAGTTGACTCCAATACTGGAGGAGTATGCACGTTTGATGATGCTGTAGCTTGACAGAACTTGTGTGCATATGGCTATTGGGGACATGAGTTGACATTTCATGTCCCTTACTAGATTGAGGCCTAGGGTTGTGCAGGATGAGATCACATCCGGCCACGTGATATCCCAACATTTTTTGATTGACAAATTTGGCTCTGAGGATAGCTATGCTCGTCATTCTTGGGATTTCACCATACCAGCGGATCAATGGCATTTGGCCAGAGTGGATGAATTCTTGATGAGTATAGTGGCATATGTGTACATGCCACGATATATGGACGAGCTGGATATCGGTGTTATCATGGCAGTGAGAGCTCTCAGGGAGGGTCATACCATCATTTCGATGATCATGCTGGAGACACTGAGGTCGGCCATATTCTGCACACTTACCCTGCAGGGGTATTCACAGGCAGTTCGGTCATGCTGTACGTGTGGTTTATGTCACACTTGAGACCGATTGGGACCTTCTGCCGACATGGGCATTGCTTCACCCATGATATAGCTATGTCTTACTCCTTTTGGCCATCGGAGTGTACAGACGCTATATCTTGGTCGATGTTCTTGGCAGATATCAGAGATTCATTTGGCATTTTGCCGTTCACAGGGCTTAGCTCACCCTACAACTTCATTACTCATGCTTCGGTATGGACTATCTCCCTCTGGCTGGTTTGAGGGGTATGACTACCTATCACCCGCTGGTCGTGATGTCACAGTTTGACCAGTTCCAGGATTTCCATCCTTTTGAGGGGGCTCTAGGTCAGCGTTTAGCTTCTCGCCATCTATGAGACGAGGACCGATCCCGGGTGTATGCATGTTGGGATCAGCATGAGATATCTACTTTCTCTATAGCCAGAGTATTCTGCGTGTATGGAGACAGAGACTTCATCGGATACGGTAATATCTATACTACCGGGTAGTGATTCAGACGATGGAGAGCCCATGGAGGACGTTGATTTCCACATCGAGGAGGAGCAGTCTACTGGGTTGCCAACATCTCCTTTAGATTCTCCCAGTACTAACACTGTTGTGATTTAACATTCGGCACAGTACTTTGAGTAGAGTATTCATCTGATGACCTTCGAGAAAGATCAGGCTAGAGCCTTGATGTTAACAGTCCTTGATGGGAGAGACATAACCTTGTTAGAGAGAGATGAGGCATTAGCTCGTAGAGACACCGCTGTTGTTGAGCGGGATGAGGCCAGATCAGCCAGAGATACCGTGACAGTTAAGAGGCATAGTGCCATATCTGCCCTGGATGTAGCCGTTATAGATGGTACTACAGTGAGGTCCCTTACCACTGGCATGATTGCAGAGATGAGCACGTACATTGATGAGCATAGAGTCACCATGCAGATGGCTATAGATCTATTAGCTCGCGTGGATACCCTTGTACAGGAGACCACAACTTTACCTCCTTCTGCTGAGGGGGATGCCATGTTGGGTTTGATAGCTCGCACATACACCGATTTGTAGATGGGCTTGTATTTTCCTGCACATACTAGCTTAGCCATTTTGTCATGTACAGTTTACATTGTGTATATCAAACAACATTATATATATAGCAGGGAAATATATTTTTTTGATCACTTCCCTTTTAGATATATATGGATACTTGCTTGATATTTTGCCTGCTTCTTCAAGGCTTGTGATCTTGATGTATTCTGAAATCCTCCTTGATGGATGGACACTGAGTTGTCACTGGATAGTTCAGTATGTATCATTGATCTGTGTGGATCCCTACCATCTTTGGTGTCTTGGGACAGGTTTCTGTATGGAAATGTGGAGAGGAGTGTGGCTTTCCTCTCTGAGATTGACCGCACCACAGATGGTCGCCAGTACTCCTATTTGTGACAAGCCTAATTAATTCCATCTCTTATGGATTGGTGTTGCTCTTTGAGGCACAATCGTAACTTAGATGGTCGACGAATCTCCTATTTAGGAGGAGTTCAGGTAATTCCATCCCTTTGGTCTGAAGTCGAATGAAATGTGATGGATTGAAGTTTGATCCCAGTACCAGTTGACAAGTGTTTATGTTTTGGTAGGGGGTGAGACCGAACCATGAATGGCTGCCTACGTACTCCTATTGAAGAGGAGATCAGGTCTGCATAGTTTGAAACTGGTGTAAGAGGTTCAACGCTATATGTGGCAGAAATGGTGTAGGAATGTTTTTGTTATTTTTGTTTTTGTAAGGAGAAAGGTGTAGAAATGTTTTTGTTGTTTTCGTTTTATTGCGACCGGACCATATAAAATTATTGCCTACGTACTCCTATTGAAGAGGAGATCAGGTCGACGTAGTTCGCTCCTCGGGAAGTTTTGTAGCCGAAGACTTTGATCCCATGTGCATGTCAGACTGCGGGGAAAAAGAAATTTTGATCCTAAGTTCAGGATAAACTGCAGGTGTGAAAAAGTTTGATCCCATGTGTGGGGACAAACTGCAAGTGTGAAAGTTTCAATCTCTAGTGGGATAATCAAAGTTGTATGAACGGAGTGAAGCCAGGCTGCTAGCTTGCAGAGTATGTTTACCTGAGGGGTAAAGTGTGGAGAAAGGTTGTATGTAACAAAGGGTTAAAGAACCAGAATGACTGGTGATCTGATGATCCAACACCATGATGCTTGCTTGATGGTAACTTCAGACATAGTACCATTTCACGGTTTCCGAGTTGATGAGTTGTGGAAATTCATCGCCGTCCATTCTTGCAATCTGAGAGTGCCTCCTGTCAATACCTCCTTGACAATAAACGACTCTTCCCAATTAGGGGCGAATTTTCCTTTGGACTGATCTTGGTTGTCAATGATCTTCTTTAAAACCAAGTCATGCTGCTTAAACTACCGTAGCTGGACTTTTCTGTTGTAGGATCTAGTAATCCTTTGTTGATATAACTGACCATGGAAGATAGTTGCGGTTCACCTCTCGTCTATTAGAGACAATTGGTGATACCTGTCTTGTACCCATTGGTCTTCATCCAGCTGAGCATCCATCAACACTCTTAGGGATTCCACTTCAACTTCTATGGGGAGCACTGCTTCCATCCCATAGGCTAATGCGTAGGGGGTTGCCCCAGTGGAAGTGTGTATTGATGTTCTGTAGGCAAACAGAGTAAGAGGCAATAAGTCAGGCCATTCTTTGTGGTTGGCGGACATCTTTTTCATGATCTTCTTGATGTTTTTGTTAGTCGCTTCAACATCACTATTTATCTTTGGACGGTAGATGATGGAGTTAAGATGTTTGATGTGGAATTTACGGCATAACTCCGCCATCATTTGGTTGTTGAGGTTCTTAGCATTGTCTGATACAATTACCTCTGGTTGTCCATATCGACAAATGACATTATTTCTAATGAAAGCAATGATGACTTCTTTGGTTACCTTGGGAAGGAGGTTGCTTCTACCCACTTGGTGAAGTAGTCGATCATGGTGAAGATAAAACGATGCCCATTACTGACTTTGGGATCGATGGGCCCGATCACGTCCATTCCCCACATTGAGAAGGGTCAAGGTGAACTCATATTGTGGAGCTCCCTTGGAGGGGCGTGGATGGCGTTTCAATGAATTTGGCATTGATAACACCTCTTGACGTGATCATCATAGTCAGCTTTGAGGGTAAGCCAGTAATGTCATGTCCTGAGGTTGGAATATCCTCAGGGTTGTCTCTGAGGTTGGAATTGATGTTGTGGTACTCCAGGGTTACCTCTAGAGTGTAAAAAAGACACTTTTGCCCTCCTGCATAGTTACTAACAAGAATAGAAAATTTTGAGTGTCTAAATATATATATATACATATATATATATATATATATATATATATATATAATATGTGTCATATTATTAAACATGTGAAGCATGTTTGCATAATATATAAAATATATATAATACTAGCACACAAATATAGAATACTATATTCTACCCGGATTGATTATGAACTTTTATTTTAGTTTGGTTCACTAGAGCCACTATGTGAATCAAAAGGTCAAACTCTAGGGTGCAAAAATTAACATTTAAATATAACTATTATATTTAAACCCGGGCTCTATTACAAACGGGTCTTCATGTGACAACCCGAGAATTTGGGCAAATTATTAAAATCTTAAATGATTGATTTAAGGTCAAATATTAGACCTAGACAGAAAATAAGTGTATGCGTTTAATGTTATTGGGATTGAATTTTGAGGATTTCAAAATTCTGTGAAGGATATAGGTGAATTATTCAGGATTAAGGATTTATGTGATTATGTTCTGTTTATGGTTATGTATGTGTACATAATGTGGTTAAGGGTCAAGGGTTGACCAGATAAATTACATCTGTGATAAACCCTAAGTCTATATTAAGAACGACAACGTTCGGTTAGAAAACCATAACGTCAAATAAGAAATTCGAGAAATCGGTTCTGGAAACCCTAGTTTCAGTTCCGAAAGTCCGAAACCCTAATTCGGATATTACAAACCCTAGATTGGGAATGCAATGTTGTGTACAATGTTAAACGTCCTTAATATTAATTAATTAGGGAAAACCCTAATGAATTATCTAAAATCTTAATTGATTATTTGAAAACACTAATACCAGATCTGAAAACCCTAATTTCAGATTCTGGTAAAATGAAACCCTAATCTGGGAATGGAAAGGATAATTATAATGCTTTAGTGCTATTAATTAAGTATTAATTAGGGTAAAGGTTAATTAATTAACAAATCCTAATTCCAATTTTTGGAACCCTAATTGTTCCGTCAGAAACCCTATTTGTTCAGTGATGGAAATTAATGGCTAAAATTAGCAATGCTAATTAGGAAACCCTAATCCTAATTATTTCAAGTTATGAGTAATTAGAAACCCTAATTTAATTACGAATATTTAATTTCTAAATTAGAAAATTTATTTTTCTATTAGAAACCCTAATTATTGGATTATAAACCCTAATCCGTGATGTTGGTCCTAATTGCTTAATTAGCAATTTTAATTAGGGAATGCTAATGCTAATTAGCAAGAATGAAAGTATGATTAAGGAATTTTAATATAATTAGTATATCCTAATTATAATTTTTGGAATGTTAATTTTCTATTTTTATAACCGAAATTCGGAAATGATAGAAATTAAATTTGGCAAAGTTAAGGGTTAAAACCTAAACCCTAAATTTGTCCAAACCATAAATTTTGGTATGCTCAAACCCTAAACCCTAAGGGTGTGCAACTCATGAAAATCCTAGAAATAAATGGAAAAGACAAGAATGCCCTTTTTAGTGTATTATTTAGGTTTCTTGCAAATCTTGCAAAATCATGGGTTTGGTGAACAACCCTAGAGCTATCCTAGTCTAGCCATGTGCTAAAAAGTCCAGCAACCTCAGCCTACATGGCTAGCAAATCAGCAACATGTAATGAATCAAGCAAATTATATAAGGATTTGGAGAGAGAAAGTGTCCAAAAAACTTAGCCAATCTCATTTTGCTCCTACCAACTCCTATTCTCTCTCAAACCCACGAAATTATAGTGTGATTTCAGTCTCAATTCAAGCCCCACGTGTACAAGAAACAGATATGAGGATCAAAAATCAGAATTTAAAGCTCAAAGAGGTATAAATCTCTAAATTTCGAAATCTCTTGATTTTATGTTAAATGTTGAAATTGATTGTTCAAAGTGGTGTAATAGGGTGTCATTTAGTGATCTGAGTTGTCAAAACCCAGATCCATAACATCAAAGTACTTGGATTTAATATTTTTGAAATCTGGAAATCTGGAAATTTAAGGCCTGACAGTCATATGTCAGGGCCTCTAGATCATTACTTGTTAATGTTCTGATGTGTTGTAAGTTATATATTTGTAGTATGTTGTAAGGACTTCAACATAGAACTTGAATCAAGTCTAGATCGTGTCTAGATCTTAAGTTATATGCAGTCAAACGTCGTTGACCGACGTTGACTGGCCACGAATCTGGGTAAACCCAGAAACCCAGATGGTTTCTGACAACCTTTGTAGAGTCTTGATCTTACTGTGTGTAACTGTTTAGTCCATGTTGTTGTTTGATACTTGTAGTCTGTTGTGTAAGCTACGTGATAAAGGCTTTAGATTAACCAGATCCATAGCCGAATCGTACAAATGAGCCGTCAAACCATCGTTGACCTTCACGCTTGAAGAAGATTCTGGGTAACCCAGATCTTCATAGAGGCGTTTTCTGACAGGTAGTTTGACCGGATGCAATCTGCATTTGGTGTTGTTTTTAGACTAACCTGATTGTATAAAGATGTTCTTTGACATCTTAACTTCAATTGTAAAGTTTTAAATATCATAAATCAGACCGGTAGCGTAAGATCTAAGGACTTAAATATAGCACCTTGTGCTGTTCTTCATTTTCTGGAAAACCCAGAAAATGAAGAACAGCTTTGTCAGAACTTTTGGAGGCCCAGATCTTGATGTTCAGTTGTTGGATTGCCATGAAATTTAATTGTCATTGTAGTATTACACTTATACTACACGATTAGAACAATAGTCAGCCCAGAACACATTCAGATCACAGTTTAATTTCCAGTCAAACTATGCCCCCGAACTCTGTCAAGAACACTCAAGAACACCTATAGCGACGGTTCTGTCGCTATAGGGCCCTTTAGCGACAGTTTATTTATAATTTTCCGGAAATTAATTTAAAATTAGAAAAAAATGGTTTTAATTATTAAAAATACAAAATAAATTATGAAAAATTATTTTAAAGTCTGAAAAATAGTTTTTATCTATTTTGAGTATATTTCAAAAATATTTAGTATTTTTGGAATATAAATGGTATTTATTTATTTAATTATAATATTAAATAAATTATTTAAAAATAGTTTTAATTCATGAAAAATCATGAAAAAATATATTATGGTGTTAGAAAATATTTTAAGTTATTTTTGATGACTTTTAATATTTTGGGATGAATTTCATTAATTAATCTATATTAATGATAATTAGTTTATTTAATAGATATATTAAATAAATTATGGAAAATTAGAAATAATGCTTTATAAATCATATAAAAATGATTTAAGTGATCTAAAAATATTTTAAGTTATAAAAAGTAACTTTTGATATTTTGGCATGAAAATATTAATATTTTAATATTAATATTAATTATCGGATAATGGATTTAAAGGTTTAAAAATCATATAAATATGATTTTAAGGTATTAAAAATACTTTGATATATTATAATTATATTATAATATTATGTTATGATTTTCATTAATATTTTATATTAAATGAATATTAATGATTAAGGTATTAAGTGGTATTTAATTCATTTAAATACGGTTTTAAGGATTGAAAAATGTTGATAAATGGTAATAATTTTTCGAAAGTTATTACGAGCCTAAGAAAAATGTTTTGTTTGGTTAGAAATTATCTGTGATAATTGTTAACTGTTAAGTCAGAGTTTAATTGAACTTAAACTCGATATTCGTCCGACTAGACCGTCGGGATGATAGAATTGTGTCGGTTTCAACTCAGACTGCAATAGTTTGACTTGATACCTAGTCTTATGTGCTGTAAAGACTGAAAGGGTTATGTGGTAACGTGTTTAGGTTATTCTGTGGATATAAATATAACAGTAATATACTGTGATGATATTATTCTAATATTGGAGATCTATATTATTAATATTAGGTCTTCGAATAAAGCGTTATAAATTGCGTTGCGGTAATCAACGGTGCAGGCAAGTTTTTCAGTTCTATTATGTTTGTGGATGGAATGTGTTATGTGTTAAATTACATATTATGCTCTATGAATTGTTAAAAGTCAAAATATGACTAAGTTAATTGGGTTATGGAACTCAATCAATATGTGATTATATGCTGTATGATGTAACTTGATAAATTAGAAATGTATAATGCATGAATTAATGTTTTGTAAGAAATTATTGATGCATGTAGGATATGTTTAGTAAAGAATATATGTTGCATGCAGATATGCATATTAAAGGAAATGTAGTGCATATAGAATTGTGTGCTATGTGAAACATGATAGATTGTTAAATTTGTTGGGCTGTCGAGCTCAATCTTGCAAACATAAACTTTTTGCAGGTTAATGATGTTAGACAATATTATTTGCTATACGGATGATGAAGATTGAACGATGCATAAAATGAATACATTTTCTTGATTTAGAAATGGTATAGATCTATTATTGATAGTTTTTATCAAATGTAATTTTCAGCTATGTACAGACTGAAATGTTGAATAGATAAATAAGATTTAATTTGAATTGAGGATAGATATGATTCTTAAACAAATGAATTATCAATAGGAAAGATAATGCCAAGTTCAGCTTGGGATATAAAGTGCAGCTAGTATGTAATATAATAGTTTAATAAATGTGTTATATGTTAGAAAATTTATGAATTGTGTATAAGTTAAGGTTACTCGACCATGGGTAATAGTGTGTAATGTACTGTATAAACAATTTATGTTTATATCTTCCGCAAATAGTTATAGAAATAGTATAGCGGATCCGAGGTGATTTAGGGCCCGAATTCGGGGCTACTACAGTTGCTATCAGAGTTGTTGGTTATGAAGCTTAGGTAGGAATACCTGAGACCAATAACCGCAGTGATTAGGATAAGATCTAACTCACATAGAGTTAGTTGGTCGGTAAGATTCAAAGATGAATCTCGGCGGGTGTAAAGCACAGAGTTCCCTAACTCTGATAATAAACTTGAACAGTAATGGTGAATAGATCAAGTCTAAATGACTGAAAGTGCAGGGATAGGAGATCATAAAATAAAACGATCATAGTGCATGGAATTGAATCGTAATATATACAATAAGATCATCCCGTGATCTGATAAAGGTTATGATATGGGAAATGAATCAATCTAATGATTGAAAAGTTTACAGCAAGATGCTGTGTGAAAGTTGTACTATGAAATGGTACTATGAAAATGAAAACTCATAAATGAGTTATGGATTATGGATACGGATTAAATGAAATTCGTATGAAAAAGGGGGTTAAGATTAGATGGCGATTTCAATGAGGACTTGTGTTAGCAACTGAGTTGTATGATTCCTTTTATGGGCGGGGAATTGTACTACTTGGTTGGTGGCATTGGTAATAGTTGAAATGTTGTGTCACGCTAGTTTTTATATATAGATAAATAGGTCATAGGTAGAGAATATAGGATTAAGTACGAGTTCTTAGAACTCATACTTATGTGACATTCTTGACGCATAGTTATATGAAATGTTTATGAGCCCCTCAGCGAACGGTCGCTAAAGGTCAGGGTAAGTTCGTAAACTCATATAATTGTGGTCAGGTTATGAACTCATAAGTGTGGTTTTATGAACAGGGTATAGTTGTGTGTGAATGGAGTATTGAGGATAATAGGAACAGATAGATTGTTAAGCAAATGATCATTAGTGGAGAATTAGGTTTTCCTAAACCCCTATCTATGTTGGATTTCAAAATTTTTGACATCAAACTAAATACGCACTATGTGCCTTTTAAAAAAAATTGTTTTCATTTATCACTTATGTACCATGTGACCTGGTGCAGAGATGATAAAAAATGATGGAGTTATCAATGCAGAATTACTTGGTGTTGGATGTGATCTAAGGATCGTCAGCCCACTACAGTATGATGTAGTGTAACAAAGTCACAAAATGACGAAATCCTCAACGGACTGTTAAATACAGTGCGGCATCATGACGTCATTCTCAAAAATGTTTTCAAAAACTGCAAGTGTTTATTTAAAGAAATTCCCTGAACCAAATTATTTTGGGAATCCTATTATAAGACTGAGGTGAACTATGTTGTTTGGATAAATAAATCCAATCTAGTAGCGTAAATATTCGCTAAAAATAAATACGTTATGCATGACGTAATCGTACGATGGGCTAATCACCTAAAGTACTAGTAATGGTAGTTTACTTTCTTTGTGATTGTAAACATACCAAATAATGTTTTGTTTTGCAGTATAAATACTGTCAAATCTATGTGTTCATGGTCTATATGACCCCTCAGCATAATTTTAAACCTTTTACCCTTGTGAGTGGTGTATTGGATAGCATGTGTTATGTGTGAAAGGTGTAAGGTGCACGGAGTAAGGTGTAAGGTGAATTTCGGGGACGAAATTCTTTTAAGGAGGGGTGAATGTGACAACCCGAGAATTTGGGCAAATTATTAAAATCTTAAATGATTGATTTAAGGTCAAATATTAGACCTAGACAGAAAATAAGTGTATGCGTTTAATGTTATTGGGATTGAATTTTGAGGATTTCAAAATTCTGTGAAGGATATAGGTGAATTATTCAGGATTAAGGATTTATGTGATTATGTTCTGTTTATGCTTATGTATGTGTACAGAATGTGGTTAAGGGTCAAGGGTTGACCAGATAAATTACATCTGTGATAAAACCCAAGTCTATATTAAGAACGACAGCGTTCGGTTAGAAAACCCTAACGTCTAATAAGAAATTCGAGAAATCGGTTCTGGAAACCCTAGTTTCTGTTTCGGAAGTCCAAAACCCTAATTCGGATATTAAAAACCCTAGATTGGGAAAGCAATGTTGTGTACAATGTTAAACGTCCTTAATATTAATTAATTAGGGAAAACCCTAATGAATTATCTAAAATCTTAATTGATTATTTGAAAACACTAATACCAGATCTGAAAACCCTAATTTTAGATTCTGGTAAAATGAAACCCTAATCTGGGAATGGAAAGGATAATTATAATGCTTTAGTGCTATTAATTAAGTATTAATTAGGGTAAAGGTTAATTAATTAACAAATCCTAATTCCAATTTTTGGAACCCTAATTGTTCCGTCAGAAACCCTATTTGTTCAGTGATGGAAATTAATGGCTAAAATTAGCAATGCTAATTAGGAAACCCTAATCCTAATTATTTCAAGTTATGAGTAATTAGAAACCCTAATCTAATTACGAATATTTAATTTCTAAATTAGAAAATTTATTTTTCTATTAGAAACCCTAATTATTGGATTATAAACCCTAATCCGTGATGTTGGTCCTAATTGCTTAATTAGCAATTTTAATTAGGGAATGCTAATCCTAATTAGCAAGAATGAAAGTATGATTAAGGAATTTTAATATAATTAGTATATCCTAATTATAATTTTTGGAATGTTAATTTTCTATTTTTATAACCGAAATTCGGAAATGATAGAAATTAAATTTGGCAAAGTTAAGGGTTAAAACCTAAACCCTAAATTTGTCCAAACCATAAATTTTGGTATGCTCAAACCCTAAACCCTAAGGGTGTGCAACTCATGAAAATCCTAGAAATAAATGGAAAAGACAAGAATGCCCTTTTTAGTGTATTATTTAGGTTTCTTGCAAATCTTGCAAAATCATGGGTTTGGTGAACAACCCTAGAGCTATCCTAGTCTAGCCATGTGCTAAAAAGTCCAGCAACCTTAGCCTACATGGCTAGCAAATCAGCAACATGTAATGAATCAAGCAAATTATATAAGGATTTGGAGAGAGAATGTGTCCAAAAAACTTAGCCAATCTCATTTTGCTCCTACCAACTCCTATTCTCTCTCAAACCCACGAAATTATAGTGTGATTTCAGTCTCAATTCAAGCCCCACGTGTACAAGAAACAGATATGAGGATCAAAAATCAGAATTTAAAGCTCAAAGAGGTATAAATCTCTAAATTTCGAAATCTCTTGATTTTATGTTAAATGTTGAAATTGATTGTTCAAAGTGGTGTAATAGGGTGTCATTTAGTGATCTGGGTTATCAAAACCCAGATCCATAACATCAAAGTACTTGGATTTAATATTTTTGAAATCTGGAAATCTGGAAATTTAAGGCCTGACAGTCATATGTCAGGGCCTCTAGATCATTACTTGTTAATGTTCTGATGTGTTGTAATTTATGTATTTGTAGTATGTTGTAAGGACTTCAACATAGAACTTGAATCAAGTCTAGATCGTGTCTAGATCTTAAGTTATATGCAGTCAAACGTCGTTGACCGACGTTGACTGGCCACGAATCTGGGTAAACCCAGAAACCCAGATGGTTTCTGACAACCTTTGTAGAGTCTTGATCTTACTGTGTGTAACTGTTTAGTCCATGTTGTTGTTTGATACTTGTAGTCTGTTGTGTAAGCTACGTGATAAAGGCTTTAGATCAACCAGATCCATAGCCGAATCGTACAAATGAGCCGTCAAACCATCGTTGACCTTCACGCTTGAAGAAGATTCTGGGTAACCCAGATCTTCATAGAGGCGTTTTCTGACAGGTAGTTTGACCGGATGCAATCTGCATTTGGTGTTGTTTTTAGACTAACCTGATTGTATAAAGATGTTCTTTGACATCTTAACTTCAATTGTAAAGTTTTAAATATCATAAATCAGACCGGTAGCGTAAGATCTAAGGACTTAAATATAGCACCTTGTGCTGTTCTTCATTTTCTGGAAAACCCAGAAAATGAAGAACAGCTTTGTCAGAACTTTTGGAGGCCCAGATCTTGATGTTCAGTTGTTGGATTGCCATGAAATTTAATTGTCATTGTAGTATTACACTTATACTACACGATTAGAACAATAGTCAGCCCAGAACACATTCAGATCACAGTTTAATTTCCAGTCAAACTATGCCCCCGAACTCTGTCAAGAACACTCAAGAACACCTATAGCGACGGTTCTGTCGCTATAGGGCCCTTTAGCGACAGTTTATTTATAATTTTCCGGAAATTAATTTAAAATTAGAAAAAAATGGTTTTAATTATTAAAAATACAAAATAAATTATGAAAAATTATTTTAAAGTCTGAAAAATAGTTTTTATCTATTTTGAGTATATTTCAAAAATATTTAGTATTTTTGGAATATAAATGGTATTTATTTATTTAATTATAATATTAAATAAATTATTTAAAAATAGTTTTAATTCATGAAAAATCATGAAAAAATATATTATGGTGTTAGAAAATATTTTAAGTTATTTTTGATGACTTTTAATATTTTGGGATGAATTTCATTAATTAATCTATATTAATGATAATTAGTTTATTTAATAGATATATTAAATAAATTATGGAAAATTAGAAATAATGCTTTATAAATCATATAAAAATAATTTAAGTGATCTAAAAATATTTTAAGTTATAAAAAGTAACTTTTGATATTTTGGCATGAAAATATTAATATTTTAATATTAATATTAATTATCGGATAATGGATTTAAAGGTTTAAAAATCATATAAATATGATTTTAAGGTATTAAAAATACTTTGATATATTATAATTATATTATAATATTATGTTATGATTTTCATTAATATTTTATATTAAATGAATATTAATGATTAAGGTATTAAGTGGTATTTAATTTATTTAAATACGGTTTTAAGGATTGAAAAATGTTGATAAATGGTAATAATTTTCCGAATGTTATTACGAGCCTAAGAAAAATGTTTTGTTTGGTTAGAAATTATCTGTGATAATTGTTAACTGTTAAGTCAGAGTTTAATTGAACTTAAACTCGATATTCGTCCGACTAGACCGTCGGGATGATAGAATTGTGTCGGTTTCAACTCAGACTGCAATAGTTTGACTTGATACCTAGTCTTATGTGCTGTAAAGACTGAAAGGGTTATGTGGTAATGTGTTTAGGTTATTCTGTGGATATAAATATAACAGTAATATACTGTGATGATATTATTCTAATATTGGAGATCTATATTATTAATATTAGGTCTTCGGATAAAGCGTTATAAATTGCGTTGCGGTAATCAACGGTGCAGGCAAGTTTTTCAGTTCTATTATGTTTGTGGATGGAATGTGTTATGTGTTAAATTACATATTATGCTCTATGAATTGTTAAAAGTCAAAATATGACTAAGTTAATTGGGTTATGAAACTCAATCAATATGTGATTACATGTTGTATGATGTAACTTGATAAATTAGAAATGTATAATGCATGAATTAATGTTTTGTAAGAAATTATTGATGCATGTAGGATATGTTTAGTAAAGAATATATGTTGCATACAGATATGCATATTAAAGGAAATGTAGTGCATATAGAATTGTGTGCTATGTGAAACATGATAGATTGTTAAATTTGTTGGGCTGTCGAGCTCAATCTTGCAAACATAAACTTTTTGCAGGTTAATGATGTTAGACAATATTATTTTCTATACGGATGATGAAGATTGAACGATGCATAAAATGAATACATTTTCTTGATTTAGAAATGGTATAGATCTATGATTGATAGTTTTTATCAAATGTAATTTTCAGCTATGTACAGACTGAAATGTTGAATAGATAAATAAGATTTAATTTGAATTGAGGATAGATATGATTCTTAAACAAATGAATTATCAATAGGAATGATAATGCCAAGTTCAGCTTGGGATATAAAGTGCAGCTAGTATGTAATATAATAGTTTAATAAATGTGTTATATGTTAGAAAATTTATGAATTGTGTATAAGTTAAGGTTACTCGACCATGGGTAATAGTGTGTAATGTACTGTATAAACAATTTATGTTTATATCTTCCGCAAATAGTTATAGAAATAGTATAGCGGATCCGAGGTGATTTAGGGCCCGAATTCGGGGCTACTACAGTTGCTATCAGAGTTGTTGGTTATGAAGCTTAGGTAGGAATACCTGAGACCAATAACCGCAGTGATTAGGATAAGATCTAACTCACATAGAGTTAATTGGTCGGTAAGATTCAAAGATGAATCTCGGCGGGTGTAAAGCACAGAGTTCCCTAACTCTGATAATAAACTTGAACAGTAATGGTGAATAGATCAAGTCTAAATGACTGAAAGTGCAAGGATAGGAGATCATAAAACAAAACGATCATAGTGCATGGAATTGAATCGTAATATATACAATAAGATCATCCCGTGATCTGATAAAGGTTATGATATGGGAAATGAATCAATCTAATGATTGAAAAGTTTACAGCAAGATGCTGTGTGAAAGTTGTACTATGAAATGGTACTATGAAAATGAAAACTCATAAATGAGTTCTGGATTATGGATACGGATTAAATGAAATTCGTATGAAAAAGGGGGTTAAGATTAGATGGCGATTTCAATGAGGACTTGTGTTAGCAACTGAGTTGTATGATTCCTTTTATGGGCGGGGAATTGTACTACTTGGTTGGTGGCATTGGTAATAGTTGAAATGTTGTGTCACGCTAGTTTTTATATATAGATAAATAGGTCATAGGTAGAGAATATAGGATTAAGTACGAGTTCTTAGAACTCATACTTATGTGACATTCTTGACGCATAGTTATATGAAATGTTTATGAGCCCCTCAGCGAACGGTCGCTAAAGGTCAGGGTAAGTTCGTAAACTCATATAATTGTGGTCAGGTTATGAACTCATAAGTGTGGTTTTATGAACAGGGTATAGTTGTGTGTGAATGGAGTATTGAGGATAATAGGAACAGATAGATTGTTAAGCAAATGATCATTAGTGGAGAATTAGGTTTTCCTAAACCCCTATCTATGTTGGATTTCAAAATTTTTGACATCAAACTAAATACGCACTATGTGCCTTTTAAAAAAAATTGTTTTCATTTATCACTTATGTACCATGTGACCTGGTGCAGAGATGATAAAAAATGATGGAGTTATCAATGCAGAATTACTTGGTGTTGGATGTGATCTAAGGATCGTCAGCCCACTACAGTATGATGTAGTGTAACAAAGTCACAAAATGACGAAATCCTCAACGGACTGTTAAATACAGTGCGGCATCATGACGTCATTCTCAAAAATGTTTTCAAAAACTCCAAGTGTTTATTTAAAGAAATTCCCTGAACCAAATTATTTTGGGAATCCTATTATAAGACTGAGGTGAACTATGTTGTTTGGATAAATAAATCCAATCTAGTAGCGTAAATATTCGCTAAAAATAAATACGTTATGCATGACGTAATCGTACGATGGGCTAATCACCTAAAGTACTAGTAATGGTAGTTTACTTTCTTTGTGATTGTAAACATACCAAATAATGTTTTGTTTTGCAGTATAAATACTGTCAAATCTATGTGTTCATGGTCTATATGACCCCTCAGCATAATTTTAAACCTTTTATCCTTGTGAGTGGTGTATTGGGTAGCATGTGTTATGTGTGAAAGGTGTAAGGTGCACGGAGTAAGGTGTAAGGTGAATTTCGGGGACGAAATTCTTTTAAGGAGGGGTGAATGTGACAACCCGAGAATTTGGGCAAATTATTAAAATCTTAAATGATTGATTTAAGGTCAAATATTAGACCTAGACAGAAAATAAGTGTATGCGTTTAATGTTATTGGGATTGAATTTTGAGGATTTCAAAATTCTGTGAAGGATATAGGTGAATTATTCAGGATTAAGGATTTATGTGATTATGTTTTGTTTATGGTTATGTATGTGTACAGAATGTGGTTAAGGGTCAAGGGTTGACCAGATAAATTACATCTGTGATAAACCCCAAGTCTATATTAAGAACGACAGCGTTCGGTTAGAAAACCCTAACGTCTAATAAGAAATTCGAGAAATCGGTTCTGGAAACCCTAGTTTCAGTTTCGGAAGTCCAAAACCCTAATTCGGATATTAAAAACCCTAGATTGGGAAAGCGATGTTGTGTACAATGTTAAACGTCCTTAATATTAATTAATTAGGGAAAACCCTAATGAATTATCTAAAATCTTAATTGATTATTTGAAAACCCTAATACCAGATCTGAAAACCCTAATTTCAGATTCTGGTAAAATGAAACCCTAATCTGGGAATGGAAAGGATAATTATAATGCTTTAGTGCTATTAATTAAGTATTAATTAGGGTAAAGGTTAATTAATTAACAAATCCTAATTCCAATTTTTGGAACCCTAATTGTTCCGTCAGAAACTCTATTTGTTCAGTGATGGAAATTAATGGCTAAAATTAGCAATGCTAATTAGGAAACCCTAATCCTAATTATTTCAAGTTGTGAGTAATTAGAAACCATAATCTAATTACGAATATTTAATTTCTAAATTAGAAAATTTATTTTTCTATTAGAAACCCTAATTATTGGATTATAAACCCTAATCCGTGATGTTAGTCCTAATTGCTTAATTAGCAATTTTAATTAGGAAATGCTAATCCTAATTAGCAAGAATGAAAGTATGATTAAGGAATTTTAATATAATTAGTAAATCCTAATTATAATTTTTGGAATGTTAATTTTCTATTTTTATAACCGAAATTCAGAAATGATAGAAATTAAATTTGGCAAAGTTAAGGGTTAAAATCTAAACCCTAAATTTATCCAAACTATAAATTTTGGTATGCTCAAACCCTAAACCCTAAGGGTGTGCAACTCATGAAAATCCTATAAATAAATGGAAAAGACAAGAATGCCCTTTTTAGTGTATTATTTAGTTTTCTTGCAAATCTTGCAAAATCATGGGTTTGGTGAACAACCCTAGAGCTATCCTAGTCTAGCCATGTGGTAAAAAGTCCAGCAACCTCAGCCTACATGGCTAGCAAATCAGCAACATGTAATGAATCAAGCAAATTATATAAGGATTTGGAGAGAGAAAGTGTCCAAAAAACTTAGCCAACCTCATTTTGCTCCTACCAACTCCTATTCTCTCTCAAACCCACGAAATTATAGTGTGATTTCAGTCTCAATTCAAGCCCCACGTGTACAAGAAACAGATATGAGGATCAAAAATCAGAATTTAAAGCTCAAAGAGGTATAAATCTCTAAATTTTGAAATCTCTTGATTTTATGTTA
Organism: Panax japonicus; assembly: GCA_020205505.1. Taxonomy (NCBI): domain Eukaryota; kingdom Viridiplantae; phylum Streptophyta; class Magnoliopsida; order Apiales; family Araliaceae; genus Panax; species Panax japonicus. The sequence goes on along the minus strand of CM035103.1, from coordinate 17,670,077 downwards.
AATGTTGAAATTGATTGTTCAAAGTGGTGTAATAGGGTGTCATTTAGTGATCTGGGTTGTCAAAACCCAGATCCATAACATCAAAGTACTTGGATTTAATATTTTTGAAATCTGGAAATCTGGAAATTTAAGGCCTGACAGTCATATGTCAGGGCCTCTAGACCATTACTTGTTAATGGTCTGATGTGTTGTAAGCTATATATTTGTAGTATGTTGTAAGGACTTCAACATAGAACTTGAATCAAGTCTAGATCGTGTCTAGATCTTAAGTTATATGCAGTCAAACGTCATTGACCGACGTTGACTGGCCACGAATCTGGGTAAACCCAGAAACCCAGATGGTTTCTGACAACCTTTGCAGAGTCTTGATCTTACTGTGTGTAGCTGTTTAGTCCATGTTGTTGTTTGATACTTGTAGTCTGTTGTGTAAGCTACGTGATAAAGGCTTTAGATCAACCAGATCCATAGCCGAATCGTACAAATGAGTCGTCAAACCATCGTTGACCTTCACGCTTGAAGAAGATTCTGGGTAACCCAGATCTTCATAGAGGCGTTTTCTGACAGGTAGTTTGATCGGAAGCAATCTGTATTTGGTGTTGTTTTTAGACTAACCTGATTGTATAAAGATGTTCTTTGACATCTTAACTTCAATTGTAAAGTTTTAAACATCATAAATCAGACCGGTAGCGTAAGATCTAAGGACTTAAATATAGCACCTTGTGCTGTTCTTCATTTTCTGGAAAACCCAGAAAATGAAGAACAGCTTTGTCAGAACTTTTGGAGGCCCAGATCTTGATGTTCAGTTGTTGGATTGCAATGAAATTTGATTGTCATCGTAGTATTACACTTATACTACACGATTAGAACAATAGTTAGCCCAGAACACATTCAGATCACAGTTTAATTTCCGGTAAACCATGCCCCCGAACTCTGTCAAGAACACTCAAGAACACCTATAGCGACGGTTCTGTCGCTATAGGGCCCTTTAGCGACAGTTTATTTATAATTTTCCGGAAATTAATTTAAAATTAGAAAAAAATGGTTTTAATTATTAAAAATACAAAATAAATTATGAAAAATTATTTTAAAGTCTGAAAAATAGTTTTTATCTATTTTGAGTATATTTCAAAAATATTTAGTATTTTTGGAATATAAATAGTATTTATTTATTTAATTATAATATTAAATAAATTATTTAAAAATAGTTTTAATTCATGAAAAATCATGAAAAAATATATTATGGTGTTAGAAAATATTTTAAGTTATTTTTGATGACTTTTAATATTTTGGGATGAATTTCATTAATTAATCTACATTAATGATAATTAGTTTATTTAATAGATATATTAAATAAATTATGGAAAATTATAAATAATGCTTTATAAATCATATAAAAATGATTTAAGTGATCTAAAAATATTTTAAGTTATAAAAAGTAACTTTTGATATTTTGGCATGAAAATATTAATATTTTAATATTAATATTAATTATCGGATAATGGATTTAAAGGTTTAAAAATCATATAAATATGATTTTAAGGTATTAAAAATACTTTGATATAGTATAATTATATTATAATATTATGTTATGATTTTCATTAATATTTTATATTAAATGAATATTAATGATTAAGGTATTAAGTGGTATTTAATTCATTTAAATACGGTTTTAAGGATTGAAAAATGTTGATAAATGGTAATAATTATCCTAAAGTTATTACGAGCCTATAAAAATGTTTTGTTTGGTTAGAAATTATCTGTGATAATTGTTAACTGTTAAGTCAGAGTTTAATTGAACTTAAACTCGATATTCGTCCGACTAGACCGTCGGGATGATAGAATTGTGTCGGTTTCAACTCAGACTGCAATAGTTTGACTTGATACCTAGTCTTATGTGCTGTAAAGACTGAAAGGGTTATGTGGTAATGTTTTTAGGTTATTCTGTGGATATAAATATAATAGTAATATACTGTGATGATATTATTCTAATATTGGAGATCTATATTATTAATATTAGGTCTTCGGATAAAGCGTTATAAATTGCGTTGCGATAATCAACGGTGCAGGCAAGTTTTTCAGTTCTATTATGTTTGTGGATGGAATGTGTTATGTGTTAAATTACATATTATGCTCTATGAATTATTAAAAGTCAAAATATGACTAAGTTAATTGGGTTATGGAACTCAATCAATATGTGATTATTGTTTTGTATGATGTAACTTGATAAATTAGAAATGTATAATGCATGAATTAATGTTTTGTAAGAAATTATTGATGCATGTAGGATATTGATAAGTAGGTTTTATACCTACTTATCCGGTATCTTTTACTTGAATTAGTTGTTTTTATTCATGTGTCCTAGTTACTTTTCATTCATTTTGTGTTCGTTTTGTAGGTTATACGTTTGGAAGCGATGTGAGCGATTATTCGTAAGGAAAAGCACGGAAAATGCAAACAAAAGCAAGCCGAACATCGTTTATGCTTTCATGTTCAATTCATGTTCTTGGCTTGGAGCTTGGATTATATTGTAGAGTGTTTTCTTAGCTTTCCGAAACATCTTGAATCATTCAAATTGGAGTTCGGATGAAAGAGTTATGACATTTCTACCAACGGACGTCATAGAACTTCATCGTTTTGGGTGGTGATTTTCATAGCAGTCACTTCCAGTCCAATTTTGACCATCATGCGTTTGTTATTTCTCAAAGCTCAAAGAATATAAGTTGTAGATCTCGTCGATAGCTTCGATTTGATAGGTCGCGAGCCTCGTAACTCTTCTCGGTTTAGAAGTTATTGCAGTTTTAGCAGAGGAGGTTCCAGCAGAAAAGTGTATTGGCAGATTGGTACCCAGTCGGGGCTGGGCGTTTTTGTGCTTAGGACCCAGCCGGGGCTGGGTACCTGGGAGCTTTAGCAGATTGCTATCCAGCTGGGGCTGGCTTTTACAAAGGGAAATACCCAGCCGGGGCTGGGTATACTCGAAAATGAGCGGATTTTGTCTGAATTTGAGTCCGAAAAGGATTGTTTCAAGTTGTTTGATTCAAGGACTTCCAAGATGACTTAAAGACATGTACAAAGGCTTATAAAAGGATGGGAATAACATAGATTAGAGGAGATTATGATGAGATTATTAGGAGATTAGAGAGCATTCTATTAAATTAGATTAGAGTAAATTAGAGAAAAACACTAGTTCTAATGAGATTTGGAGATTGAAACAACTTGGAGACCATTGAAGATTTGAAGTAGGAGCAAGGAGGGAGCGTCAAGTCTACTGACAATAGATTATTTCTTCTCATCTTCTTCTATCTTTATCTTTTAATGATTATTCAATTGTGGATTCTTAGTTTTAATTCAATAATCATGAACTAATTCTTTGTTTGAGATTACAATGGATCTTATTGTGTAGTTTATTTTAATATGCTTCGTTATCAATTATTATGTTCTATTTAGAGGATTGTCTATTGTGATTTGAACTTAATTGTTTAATTGATTGGCCATCAATTACCGTGATAATCTATATGAACTCGAGAGATGAAGTATAGATTTAGATCTAATCATGATAGCATGTGTTCAGGATTTTGTTAGTAGCTTAAACTTGATGAGTGTTAAGGTAGAGATATGCTTGACATCGCATGTAATCGGATAGAGAACTTACTCTTAAACCTTCGTCAATTGTAATTCGCATAGAGATATAGTGGGTTAGTTGATTAAGGTGTTTAACGAATTTCTATCTTAATTGTGGATTGACGTTAATACGGTATTAGTGCATCGAGAGGTGGTTAATACTACTTTCGTGTTCTTGATTAACAATTCGGGATAGAGAATAATTGATGAGAAGTGTGTTAACCTAAATGAAGCAATAAGTGAAGTTGTGATCTTAAATCTCCATAATCTGATTTTTAATTAGTGGTAATTAGAATTAGTTTAGTTAAATATTTTAATTTATAACATTAAATTTATTTGTTTAAATAAGATTTAGTTGGTTACGGGTTAGTACTTGGTGATTTTTATTAACTAATTCTCTGTGGGAACGATACTCAACTTATCACTTTATTACTTGTTGACCACGTATACTTGCGTGTTGTGCGTAACTAGATTTTACACAACAAGTTTTTGGCGCCGTTGCCGGGGAATTAGTTTAATACAGTTTTACCAATATTAATTTCAATCAAATTAGTCTTAATTTAAATATTTTTATTTTTATTTTTAATTCTCTTCCTATATTTCTCTCTTTTCAGGTACCATGGATGACTTTGCGTATCAATGGCCATACACAAACATGACTCAACCAAAAGAAAAGGAGATTGACAGACTCGCGACACTTTCCGCAATGTCAGCACAAATTAAAGAACTTTCGAGGAAGTTGGACGTTATCGCAGCCCAACAGAGTCAAAGGATGACAATCATGTGTGACTATTGTGCTGGCAACCATCCGAGTCATCAATGCACCGTTAGTTTTGGGCGGGGAAAACAAGGTGGTATATACCTCAACCAGTATGCATATGATAATTACCATCAAGTTTGGGGGTATCACCCGGATTCTTTATGGACCTACAACTATCAAGACCAATACTCTGCTCTTAATCCAACATATCCATCAAATTTCTCAAATCCACCTCCAATGCAACAAGAAGACAATTCAGATTTCAAGGAATTCATGTTAAGGATTATAGCAGAAAAAGAAGAGATGATAATGAGTCAGGAGTTATCAACCCAAAATTTTAATAATCGAATGGAACAACTCCTCACTGCCTCAACCAATGGTCCTCAATACATGGCTTCCGAGACTGAAAAAGAAAAGTCAAGGTTGGAGGAATTGGTGTCCAAGTTCATAGCATCAAATGATGAGAGAATGAGTAATCAAGCGAGGTCAATTCAAAATCTTGCGGATCAGATAGAGCAAATGACCAAAGCCGTAAGCAACCTTCCTCCAATCACTTGGTGTTATGACGAGGATTCCGAGATTGATGAAGTTCCCGAGCCAAATCTACAACTGGATGAGACACGAGATGTTGAAAAAGAGGAGACAAGTGGGGATAATGAAAATAAGGTCGGTGAAGAACAAACTATGAGTACCAACGAGGATGAGCCGATGTTATTAGTGCCCCAAGTTCCTTCTCCACCAAAGTTCAAGGATCTGGTTAGATTTGCAAAACCGTGCCCGCTTGGTAGTCATGTCGTCGGCGAAGATCTTATTGACATAAGAGTGAGTACAATTTTCAATCCATGGTGGGAAGAGAAAGAGAAGATAGACGAAGAGCACATTGTGTGTGACAAGCTTCCATGCCCCAAATTGATCAGATACACAATGGATAAAACACCTAGCTATGGGGAGTTCTTGATTGAGATCATACCAAACCAGAGCATGTTAGGTGACTTCAACTCGATGGCCATCGTAAATGGGAACATACCAAAAGCTATATTATTTCCGATGGATGGAGGGTTCCTCAACTTTCGAAGAGGAATTGGATAGCATTGACCAGAAAAAGTCAGGCTGAAAGACTATAAATCAAGCGCTGACTGGGAGGCAACCCATGAATTTTTTATATTTATATGCTTTACTAGTTTATTTAGTAGATAGGAATTAAGTTGCTTATTAAGTTCTCTTATAATCTAATCCATGTTGTCTCTCTTCATTGCAGGTATTGGAAGTCCAATGGATAGCAAAATGATCGTCGCCGCCATCGCCACCATCAACTCACGCTTAGCTGATTACAGGGAAGTTCTCTTCTACTTACCGCTATATTCTTACAATGAGGACATTGTAATTGCTAAGTTTGGGGGAGTTTTGTTTAGGTTCATTATCGCATGTTTAGTTTATGTTATGTTATTTTGCATATGTTGTTAATATAGTTTAGGTTCATTATTAAAAAAAAATCAAATATTCAAAAAATCAAAAATAATAGTTAGTTACTATGTTCATTTTGCATGAGTCCAGCTGTTTGATATTTACAGTTTGTTTTGGCCAATGATGAGATTGGGATCGAGTAGACAAGTAGCGTACTGACTATTAGAGCTTTGATGTGATTTCTTGTTATGAATTGAATTTTTTTTCTGTTTGAAACTGGTATAATAAGGATAGCACAATAAAAACAACTTGTTGATTGATTGAGTTTAAATTGATACATAATGCGACTCTAAAGGATAATGCTAGTTTGAATGAAAGAATGAGAAGAATAAGTAGTGATGACTAAAGTTCGATAAAAACTTAAGTTCGAGAAAAAAATTTGGGATATATAAGCTTCAATTGTTAAAAAAAAAAAAAAAAAAAACTAAAAAAAATACCATGGCTAGTTTTGTTTCGGGGCCTTTGTTACTTGAGCAAGTACGCCCGAAGGGGTATCTTAAAACCTAGCACCCTAAGGTCTTATATGGTCTGGGAGTCGTTGGTCGAAAGCTCGTTAAGGGGTAGCACTGTTAGCCTAATGGAATGAGACATTGCACAGTCGTGGTTAAAAAGTAAAAAAAAAAAAAGAAAAAAAAAATAATAAAACGGGAAAAGAGCAAAAAGCCCCCATAATGAAAAGTAAAGCATAAGTATCCCGGATTGGACTCTTGAACTTGGTGGATGTTTAACTTTAGTTGGATCTAGCTTGTTCGTGAATTTTTTGAGTTTACACTGTATGATGCCTTTGAAGAAACGTGTTATGTGTTAAATTTGATTTTATATCAGTTAACATTGTTGTGGAGCACACACGCACTATATCAGTGATAACAGTTTAAGACTTGATGATTAACTAGGAAATTATTGATTGGTTTTGATATGAAGTATTATCGTGTTTGTTTGATTGCTCTAAGGCCGAGTGAATAGATTTGATTCTATCAATACTGCTGGATTCGTAGGCATGTAGATTAGTTGCATTTCATTGCATTGCATTGCATTTTTGTTTTGTTTTTGCTTGAGGACAAGCAAAGGTTTAAGTTTGGGGGTATTTGATAAGTAGGTTTTATACCTACTTATCCGGTATCTTTTACTTGAATTAGTTGTTTTTATTCATGTGTCCTAGTTACTTTTCATGCATTTTGTGTTCGTTTTGTAGGTTATACGTTTGGAAGCGATGTGAGCGATTATTGGTAAGGAAAAGCACGGAAAATGCAAACAAAAGCAAGCCGAACATCGTTTATGATTTCATGTTCAATTCATGTTCTTGGCTTGGAGCTTGGATTATATTGTAGAGTGTTTTCTTATCTTTCCGAAACATCTTGAATCATTTAAATCGGAGTTCGGATGAAAGAGTTATGACATTTCTACCAACGGACGTCATAGAACTTCATCGTTTTGGGTGGTGATTTTCATAGCAGTCACTTCTAGTCCAATTTGGACCATCATTCTTTTGTTATTTCTCAAAGCTCAAAGAATAAAAGTTGTAGATCTCGTCGATAGCTTCGATTTGATAGGTCGCGGGCCTCGTAACTCCTCTCGGTTTAGAAGTTATGGCAGTTTTAGCAGAGGAGG